>CAWUFW010007179.1:600000-1042634 GCA_963921515.1 Calotriton arnoldi
CAAGCATCCATCCCATACACTATATGGTGATTTTATTTCTGCCAGTTCTGCATCCAGGTGTGTTGATACCATAGTGCCACCTCTTTAGGTCTTGCCTACGCAGCGCGCATGCGCTGCATAGGAGGGCCTTTAGCCGTCGCTCTGCTCATTTTCAAGCACTGCACTCGTGCTTGTGGAGGCATCCACCTTGCGGGAGCGAGCAGGGGCGCGCCACAAGCACGAGTGCAGTGCTTGAAAAGTGAAGACTCTCCCAAGCGCGCGCGCACCATTCGCGGGCTCACCTCCTGCTCCCCCTCTCTCTCACAACAATTAACTTTCGCGGCCGCGGGCTCCTTGTGTTTCAGCGCTTTTTTTTTTGCTCCTCTTGTAACTGTATTTAATTGCCCAATGATGTCCATTTTTATTCAATGTTTATTCCCACAATTGGCACGGGCAGCATGATATTTCATGTGCACATAAGTGCCATTTCCTTTTCGCATCGCTGCGCTTTTATCTTTCTCGATGCAAAAACAGTGTCACAATGTTTAAAATTAGTCAGCCTCTGCAAACCTTTATCCAGCACGTACTTCCCTCCAGACAGCCTATGCCTGAAAGCGCTGGTATACTGACTAACACTACTCATGAAGTCATGATCTGACTCACGTCAGCAGGCTTGCCTTCACTGCGGCGGTTCAGCAGTTTTTCAATCACTTGATTACACAGCACTGCGGACCAATGCCACTGATCCTGCCGAACTACTTGAGGACGGGTGCTCCAAAACGTGCAAGTGACCGCACTTATAAATTAAAAAGACAAATCGCTTGGAGACAAGGAGACTAAAGTTGCTTGTAGAAACAGGTTTGATGGATTGTTTTCCTTGGAGACATCTACAATGTCTTGACAACACACCGTGCTGTGTACACACCTCCAATCCAAGTACTAGAGCACGGATTTCTGACCTCTGCATTACTCAAATAGTATTTAAATATTTTGTTTCACTGCTTTAGTACTCACACATTGCCCCTTATAATTCACCTATGTGTAGCAAGGCTTTGCTTATGGACAGCTAAGAGGAGAGGAGAGACTGCCCCCCTCCATAAAACGAAATTATTTTCAGCCAGACCCATATCCGAGGTACATGAGCGAGATACTCCACCCTTGGAGGAACAAGGAAGGCTCAGCAGTGTCCTAGAAAGCAGCAAATCTCAATGGTGAATTAACTGAAAAGTAGACAGTGAATTTTTCATTATCTTCACAACTGGATTGACTTAAGTACAGATACAAACTAGGCAGTTGCAATCTAGTTACTACGTTAAGTTTGGTTAAACTTTTCTGAAGTTCAGTTATAACCTCCATGTTTTAAAAACTCAATTTTAGTGGAGACGAGGCGCACAAGCATGATGAAGTTACCTTCATCGTCCATGGATCTCTTCTGAACACCATAGCCGTACACAGAGGGGTCCACCAAGGGGGTACCAAGGGGGTAGAGTTGTTCAAGTGGGGCACCACCACGTCCACCACACACCACGTCCACCACCACGTCCACCACCACCATGTCCACCACCACGTCCACCACCACCATGTCCACCGCCACCACCACGTCCACCACCATGTCCACCACCACCACCATGTCCACCACCACCACGTCCACCACCACCATGTCCACCACCACCACCACGTCCACCACCACCACGTCCACCACCACCACGTCCACCACCACCACATCCACCACCACCACCACCACGTCCACCACCACCATGTCCACCACCACCATGTCCACCACGTCCACCACCACGCCCACCACCACCACGTCCACCATGTCCACCACCACATCCACCACCACCACCACGTCCACCACCACCACCACACCACCACGTCCACCACCACCATGTCCACCACCAGCACGTCCACCACCACGTCCACCACCACCATGTCCACCACCACCACGTCCACCATGTCCACCACCACCACCATGTCCACCACCATGTCCACCACCACCACATCCACCACCACCACGTCCACCACCACCACGTCCACCACCATGTCCACCACCACCATGTCCACCACCACCACCACGTCCACCACGTTCACCACCACGTCCACCACCACCACCACCACGTCCACCACGTCCACCACGTCCACCACCACCACGTCCACCACCACGTCCATGTCCACCACCACCACCACGTCCACCACCACCACCACGTCCACCACCACCATGTCCACCACCACCATGTCCAGCACCACCACCATGTCCAGCACCACCACCATGTCCACCACCACCACCACGTCCACCACCACCACCACAACATCCACCACCACCACATCCACCACCACCACGTCGACCACCACCACATGCACCACCACCACGTCCACCACCACGTCCACCACCACCACCACGTCCACCACCACCACGTCCACCACCACCACCATGTCCACCACCACGTCCACCACCACGTCCACCACCACCATGTCCTCCACCACCACGTCCTCCACCACCACGTCCACCACCACCACGTCCACCACCACCTCGTCCTCCACCACCACATCCACCACCACCACATCCACCACCACCATGTCCACCACCACCACCACCACGTCCACCACCACGTCCACCACCACCACCACCACCACCACCACCCGTGATAGGTTAAGTGTCACTGGAGGGCAGGGGTAATAGGAGTGTCAACCCCGGCTGTACATGGGACATTTAAGGATGCATTGGGTGCGAGAAGACGGGAATAGTGGCTAGAAGTATTACACCAGACCCAAGATACATTTTGAAGAGGCGCAATGTCACAGGGGCTCCTGTAAAAGCACTCGCAACATCTCTTCCTCACAGTGGCATACCTGCACGAGCCACTCACTCAAAATAAGCATTGGCATAGCCAATAGGTCTCACCTTTGGGACCTTATAAGTGTTTAGCCATGCAACACTTGATGTTGTTGCACCAAGGATATTGTGCTGGATAACTAAACACTTATAAGGTCCCAAAGGCGAGACCTATTGGCTATGCCAATGCTTGTTTTTCCTTGCCGTTGTGATCTGAAGTTCCAGCTCCATTTGTTTTGAGTCCATGTCCAGCCCATTTTGACTCTTAAGCCAGGCATTGACCTGATAGATTTTAAATCTGGAAATTGCCCCTTTTGTCTTGTCATGCCAGAAGCTCCATGTTAACTTGTGTCCACCATCTACCAGTTGACCCCACTGCCTAACATCTGGCTGATTCAGAGGTTTTGCTAAGCTATCGGATAGACATTCCGGGGCACCTGGAGAATCCCATATGGGGGACAGTCTGCTATAATAAGGTACACCTAGAATCGATCTTATCTCGTACCAAGTTCTTGCCGCTGACTGGAGGCATTTTAATCTGACTTTTTTGAAAAGCTTGGAGCCCCATACTTATAAGAGAAGCCCTCCTCAGGTAAGCCCACCAACATGGTTTTAAACATAACCCCTATTAGAGAATCATCGGGTCGTTGTAGAAGCATTCTATTGTTTTTGAGTTGGAACATCCAATAATAGAGCTGAAGGTCAGGGAGACCCAAGCCCCCCAATCTCGCTTTTCGTCTCAGCTTTTTCCAGGAGAGGCTTATTCCTCTACTAGCCCATATAGAGGATGAAATCTTCCCTTGCAGCTTCAGGAGTGTTTTTTTTCGAAAGTGCAGCAGGTTATTATTAAAAAGAAAGGTGAGTTTTGGCAGGATGGACATTTTCACCAAATTAATCCGGCCATAGATCGTAAGTGGAAGGTTCTGCCATCTTTTTAATAAGACATCTATCTCCTTTCCTACTCTTTCCAAATTTACAGCCGATATCTTCCCAAGGTCCCAAGAAAAATCACTTTTTTACCTTACATAGAATCTACTGGACCCCAAAAAAGCTGAGAAAGATATAAGGAGGGACAGATTCAAAGTGTAAACGATGTGGCAGCGGAGATGCTGAGGACGTGCACTTGTTTGCCAACTGCTCAAAATTGGGAGAATTCTGATCAGCAGTGGGTAAGACCATTTCGTACTCCGTGGGTGTCAACATAGAGGTAAGCCCAGAGTTAATTATGTTTGGGATATCCCAGCAGGGTAAAGAAAAGTACGACCTGCAGGTAAATTATCATTATTTGATTTTCTACCTAATGCTACTAGCAAGAACAGAAATTTGTAAACACTGGACTCAGCCGGAGGCCCCCTCCTGGCAGGGATGGAAGAACTCTGTGTTTTTTTTTAAGGAAATGGATAAAAGTAGTTTCAGGTTCTGGGACTTGCTAAAATACTGAAGACCTCTGTCCAATGATTACACCCTCTCAATTCAGACACTGGGAGGGCAGTGCAAACTTCGATTTAACCAAGTAAATCTGATTGAACCGTAGCCGATTTTGGGCACTCACAAAGGGCATATCGACTGGTGCTAATCAGTGGTGACATGAGGACAAAAAAAAAATAAAGGAAGAACATCACCTAGGATAGCTTCTTCGAGCAGGCAGTGGGGGTCATTGATAAGGAGATCCAGCCAGCTGAGAGCCGTCTGTTGCTTACTGTGGATAATTTGGGCCATTCTGTTATTTCTTTCGGCCGTGCCACTATGAGAACTGCAGCAAGCCCCGAACTTGGCATTGCCACATTTAAACCTAATGGGAAACCCCATATCTAATGACCCCGCCCTGTCACCCTCAACACTGGTCTCCTCTGCTAAGCACTTAGGTGGGGGAGAGCTGCCAAATCCCAGAAAATGCTTGTTACTGGAACGAGAAACCCGCCTGCTCCTGCTTCCGATCCATCTCCCACTGTTTCCTTAGACAATTTGGATCATTTTAGGAACTCCTTAATTTCGGACTTATGTGAGCAGCTTAAACAGACTTTAGAAAACTGCATTAGTCCAATTGTAAAGCGCCTGGATTCTATTGAACATGAACTTGCTTAACTGGGCCCTGGTCAGGCTGGGGGTTTGGGGTGGGAGGGGGGGGGGGTAGTCAGAGTCTACTTCACACTACTGAGCAGCCCACAGTTAGTATTTTTGCTCTTAGTTTTTCTGTGGCTGTAAGGCAGGAGGGTAAAGTGCTTAGAACTGTAGTTCGTGTCTTGGATCCAGCCGCCCATTTGCCACGCCTAAAGTGGTGTCCATGGTGGGCCCACAGGGTGTGTATCCTTGGCTACTAGTGAAAACATAACTAGCTGTTCATCAGATAGTGCTAATATGGGGAAAGAGAAAGGCTGTAGCCCCCCCACCTGCCATCTGCTACCAGCTGCCTGCGTGTATGTTGTAATTACACAGAGATAAGAGATAAGAGGTCCGCTTATTAACAAGGTCACACACTAGTTTCACCCCTACCTCACATGCAAGGATAGCTTGTTTAACTATATTCTTTTTGTTGGTAGAGAGGATTGGGTGGGCCCTCTGATCAAAGAATTTTCCGGGGATTGTATCATTGTTACTTTTAAAAATCCGACTAACGTGGCAGGCTCTTCGTCTTTACCCCTGGACAGTTTCTGAGATTAGGGCCTTGCCGTTGGGATATTTCTACGAGCATTTCAGGATTAATCCCTCATTTGAGCCAAGTCAATCTATGGTTACACATCTACCTGTCCCTCGAAGCTGTGCCTTACCCATTACTAATAGGTATTCAGCGCTGCTTGATTCACCAGGTAATGGTTGACTTCATGAGGACTGGTACTCTGAGGCAAGGGATCAACAGGGTCATTATCATTTTAATTTTTGTGCTCCTACTAGCCCCTGTAACTCAAGCAATCATTTGGGATTGTGATTTCGAAGGAGGCTTTTGACTTAGCCACTCCTAAGACCCCAAACAAAGTCAAATTATTGAGCTGGTATTCAAGCCAAATTAGCTATGGATAATTGGGTGGAGTTTATTCAGTCATATGATATTGTCATTTTACAGGAAACCTGGGCTACAAAAAATGTTGTATGTGATGGTTTTATTTGTTTTTCTGTTGCTGTAACCCGTGTTGCCACTGGTCGTGCCAAAGCAGGGCTTGCTGCCTGATTCATGATGAGCTTTCCCTGTAGCATTCGTCCCATCCCTCCTGAGTGCAGCCTGATCCAAGCCTTTCATTTACGTTGGCCACGAAATGTTAGTGTTCTTATCTTCAATTTTTATATTGATAATTTCAAACACACAAACAACCCCAACTGTGCCGCATTGCTTGCATGTATTAGTGAACTCATCTGCAAACATGCCTAGGCTGGTTTGGGGAGTAAATTAATTCTAGCAGGGGATTACAATGCAAAACTTGGGAATTCTCTTTTGGATAATCAGAGTAATTTGTTTGAGCCCTCCTGGTTCGAAGGAGCACCTCAAGGTCAGGATCGTAGGGAGCATGAGCTTTATTCTTATTTAGCTGCTCTTGATCTCTGTAACGCCCTGGTGGTGGTGGCTGTTCTACCCCATTCTACAGCTTTTACCTACATGGGAGGGGGCATGCCACTACAATTGAGTATATTTTTATTTTGAGATTCCTTTTGAATTGGGTTACTGATGGATCTATCAAATATTCTGTCTATAGAGATCATAATGCTCTGACCATCTCGTTAGAGGAGTTTGGGGACAGCCTCAAAAGGCCCAGGGTTGTGTCTGGGACTTACTCCACACAAGATCAGGGAAGAAGAGTAGCCTGACGCTCATTTAACATGAATGAAGTAATTAGGAAACTGTGTGTAAATCATCTGGCTTTGATTTTTAGTTGTCTCTCGTGTGCTCAGGAATTCAGGATTATGTTGGATTGTATTCTGAAATTAAGGAACCCCTTACTAAGCCATCTAGAACTAGGCCCGACATTCAACCCTCTTGGTTTGATGGAACCTGCAGGTCAACCAATAAACAACTCAGAGAGGCCTCACACTCCATCCCTAAAAATAGAGGTAAATCAACCAATAAACAACTCAGGGAGGCCTCACACTCCATCCCTAAAAATAGAGGTAGGTCAACCAATAAACAACTCAGGGAGGCCTCACACTCCATCCCTAAATATAGAGGTCTGATTGCCGATTGCCACTGGGTTTACAAACTGGACATGCGTCAGAGGAAGCTGGAAGTACAGGCCGATATTCGGTATAATTTGGTCTCTGCATGCAAAAGAAGAAGCACTGGTATGTTTTGGCGAATTGTTAATGATAACAATCTGTCGAAAGGCAACAATCGTAGTATGTGCACGAAAATTAGTGAAGTCCAATGGGCGGACCACTTAAAAAAAATATACAACCCCACCGAAAGTTCCACCATGACAACTGACGCCACCACCTCCTTATATCCTATTGATATAGTTTCTTCCTTATCTGAGGTCCATGAGCTATTTCTACTAGACCTGCCAGCAAGGACCCGGGGCCGGATGATGCGCCCATGGACTTTATAAGGCCAACCCAGACCTGTGGTCACCCTTACTTACCAACTATATTAATGCCACCTGTGCTTCTGGGTTTCTGCATTCCTGGCAGTATGCCTTTATTGTTCCTATTTTTAAGAAAGACAATCGTGCCAGGCCTAGTTATTACCGCCTATTTAATTATTGGATTCAGTTGTTAAGGTCATGGGAAGGGTGGTGCTTAACCTTATAATCACATGTATGGACAAAAACCTAATCTTCTCTGGGGTACAGTTTGTATTCCATGAGGGCCTTGGTACGATGGAGCAGTGTCTTAATCTCCACCTACTGATTAGCAAATACACTGTCACTAAGCGAGGCTTCATTTACCTGGCCTTCATGGGCATCTCCTGCGCCTTTGATTGTGTTGTGAGATCCAAACCCTGGGAAATCTTAGAGGGTTTTGGGGTTGACCAAGTCATTGTTACTTTTCTACATGCCCTTCACTGTGGCATGGAAGCCTTTGTAAGATATGGCATTAATGGTGAATGAAAAGGAAAGAAACACAAGAGAGGGGGCCAGAGGAGGTTTAAGACCTGCGAGAGCAAACTCCCTATTACAATAAACAAAACACAAAGGAGCCCTCGGGTCTAGAAAAAGACATGTGTTGGCTGACGAAGAAGGTGTCCCTTTAAAGGACGGTTTCCCTCACCTTCAAAGGTGGCATGCTTCATCGTTGGGGAACCTCCTTGCACAATGAAACCTAGTCATGGTGCGGGCTACAACCCCCTCACTGAGAGGGAGGAGCTCAGGGATGTTTTGTGTGTTAGAGGGGTTATTACTAAAACCCAGCACAAGCTTACAGGATGTGGTTAGGGACGCAGTGCAAGTGGTTGAGTGAATGAAAACTAGCTACAGGGTTTACCACATATCTTTATTCAGGCTAGGATTAAAAACCGGAGGACACGACGGGAACCATTAGACCCAGTCGCGTTACGCTATGATCGACATATTTCAGCCAGTGACCTAGTGAGTGTCGTGGCTTTCTTCAGGGTCTAAAGTGAGCTACTGCTGTGAAAGTGATATATACAAAGTAAGTGCAAAAATACGGTATATTGACTAAATACAAAACCAGTGATCCAAGGTTTTATGTGTGGTGGATTTACTGGTGGCGCCTGCGATAGTCAGGTCTAGTGCCTCATCTGTCCTTGGCATGGGTGCTCAAGGTGCAGGTGTGTCTCTAACCTGTCTCAGTACGATCGTTGGAAAAAGCTGCTAGCCATGCCGGGGAACCGGAACAACCATAAACCAGTAAACCAGTAAATCCACCACCCTGAAAACCTTGGATCACTGGTTTTGTATTTAGTTAATAGCTTATTTGATCTTATTCGATGTTATGCTACCATTATTTAATGGTGGTCGTTTAGACAACTTGCAGTACCCTGATGGGTTGAATGCCATTGTTTTTCTATGAATATGAATCCGCTATAGTTACATATTATTATGTCACTGTGGTTTATGGTCTCTTTCTACTATCTTAAAAAAAAAAAAGACGAAAGAATTTTCTTGGTAGATACATGGGCGTTCATCATGTTACTCCTATGTCTCCGTGTATGCATATGTTCTTTTGTGCATATGGGATATTCTAGAGGTCCTTGTCCATCTCTACTTCCTTTTTCTAACTTCTGAAGGTTCTTATGCATCTCTAGTTCTTTTTTCTATGGAAGGACTGCCTCTTTGTCAACAGGGGCTAATGTTACCTCTGGCTTCATTCTTATATAAACTTTGTTTTCTGCATGGGGGATGGATTTTCTCTGTGTAGTTTTGAGAGCAGTCTTGACCTTCTGTGGTCTACAGGTGTTGTTCAGTGGCTCGGCCAGCTGATCTGGGTTCCCAAGTTTGGACATGATGTTCGGACTTGAGTATATAACCAAATGGTTAAAGTCTTATGGCCACAGGGAATACCTTTCCCATGATTTTATTGTCTTATTATTTTTGTTACTGTAGTTATGTCCACAGTTATTGTTAGATGAGAGCTTCTAAAGCTGTTTGGTCTTACTGACATGTGTAGGTTATTTCCCATGGTTTAAATGTCTTGTGACTTTATTTACCTATGACCCCTTCTGAGGACTTCATATGGTTAGGTATGTGTAGGAGGCTGGCTTAGTATATGGTGCTCCCTGATGTAAGTGTAGCACCCTGCACTAATACAGACAGCCGTTATGGTGATTTTAGTGTTCTTAGACAACCTTAGAAAGCTCTCTAAGTGGTAGCTGTGGAAAGCAGACTTCAGGCTAAGTCCAGAAGGAGTGTAAAACAGCTTATTTTACCAGTACTTAATCTTATAGTATAGGTTAAGTGAAAAAGAACCACACAGTGTAGTTATAAAAATATGTCTTTATTATAAGCATTCTCTAACACATTGCAATATCTTCTACCCAGAGATATATCCACAATACACACAATACTTTGGAAATAGAACACGTAAGTAGCACAAATACACAGTGGTCTCCAGGGGGAGACCAAACCATATACTAAAATAGTGGAATGCGAACCACGACCTAAGTCGAGAATGGACCCAGGAGACGTAGAAGAGTCGGGGACCCAAGGCACCACCTATGATCTAGGAACCCACGGAGGTCGTGTGCATAGCGGGAACACGACCACATGGTCAATGCAAGTCAATGGGTAAGTCGGCGTTGCAGTTTTAAAGAAAAAGGACCCTTCCCAGCGGACCCTGAAGAAACTCCATGGAAGATGGAAGGTTGGAGAGTCACCCCACCCGTGGTTACCCCAGGAACCATAATACCTATACTGGGGAAGCCTGGTGTATATGTGCGAAGTGACGTCGGAAACCGCCGTAGACCACAATGGGGGACTTCAGTGAAGAGGCGGCTGGCGAAGAGGGCGAAAGAGTGCGGTGGAACCTAAAGGTGGATTCAAGATGAGAGGTACCTGCAAGCAGAGGGGACAGAGTCTATGTCACTCGGGAGTGACCAGGAGGCACAGAAGACGAATGTCCACCGATGACGGAGATGCAGGAGAGTTGACGGTGCCCTTGAAGTTGCAGCTGTGCGGACTAGGCAACGCTGCGGAAGACCAGGAGTCGTTCACAAGCTGTCCCACGGCAGATGTCAAGAACCAAGGGGCACCAACAAGCCTTGGCAACGGCAGCCAACGTAGTGGTAGGAGAAGGTGCAGTGTCGGGACCAGCAAGGTCCAAGTAACTCAGCAGGTAAGTCAGAGCAAGCCCCGAGCAAGCAGGGGAGCCCGCTGGAGCCAAAGAAGACCCTCAAGAGGACCCAAGGGTCATAAAAGGACCTCGAGCAGCTCACCAAAGGATTAAGGCCCACGGTACAATGGATGTGGTGCAGCCAAAAATCTTGGCTGCAGGAGATGCTTGAGGCTGGAGCTTCTCGGAGCCTGAAGATCTCTGGAAGAGAGAGTTTACAAGTCATGGCAACAGCAAAGCGTCGCGGTGCACAGGGCTACTGCTCCAGCAGTTCTGACGAGGGATACTGGCTTCAAACTTGCTGTGAAGACAGTGCATGCTTCGTGGGAGTTGCAGGACCACCACCTGTGTTGCTGAGCCTTTCGGAGTCCGTAGGAGCTCAGGAACAGCAGACCGGTCAGCTTTGTTGCGGTGCCTGCAGATGCAGGGAAGTGACTCCTTCACTCCAAGGGAGATTCCTTCGGGTGTCTTGGATGTCCACAGGCCTTGTGAAGAACCTGTATGGAACACAGGCACAGGCACAGACGTTGCAGAAGACTGGCAGGACGACGAGACCAGGAGCAGCAGGACGCTTCCCAGTTACAGACTTGGTTCCCAAAGTGAAATCCAGCAAAGTCCAAAGTGCCCAGACAGTTGTAGTTGAAGTGGTTTTGGATCTGAATCTTGTCCCATGATGAATCTAGTGACCCACCCTCAGGCAAGCCCTTAAGTACCCTAAGGAAAGGGTTGGGACAATTCAGGTGTCCCGTCCCAGAGGAGGGGCTGGACAGTGGGGAGAATACTTCCATGTCCTTTGATCAGTTTCACGCCAGAGCAGAAGCTAATGGCTCCCTGAACTGGTTTCAACTGGAGTATGCAAGGAGGGCCCTTCAAAGCAGTCTAGTGGCGCTGGCAAGCGCCCCCACCCAGTCTCAATACACTAAGTCCTGTCTGGGAGGTGGTCACATCTCCCTGTGACAGGAAACCTATTGTCCTGCCTTCCCCTGCTCGAGCTTGGCTCAGAAGCAGGAGGGCAGAATCGTGTCTCTGGTCGGCAGCAGCCATAGTTTGCTGTCTGGGTCCAGAAGACTTGTACCAGGAGCTCTGAAGGCCTCCCAGAGGAGCTTTACAGTGCATGGAAGGGCACCCTCCCACTTATAACTGAGTACCCTGCCTTCAGGATTGAGAGGCCTGCCTTAGGGGTGACTTATAAGTTTTAAGTGCAGTGACCTCAGATATAAGGAAACTTATATCTGTCATAAGTGGTGCTAGCACCAGCTTACCCAGGCTGCAATGGCAGGCCTGTAGTCACACTTTGAGTGGTCTCTCATGGGTGGCATAATACATGCTTCAGCCCATGGGAGACTCCTTGTGTACCTATGCCCTGGGTACCTTAGTACCATATACTAGGGACTTGCAAGGGTGCACCAGTAGCCAATCTGGAGTGTACCTAAGTACTCACCTTGTCTAATGTAGGGAAGAAGTACAGAGACCGGGGTCCTGATTAACAGGATCCCAGTCAGACTAGTCAGTAAAACATAATGACACCAGCAAAAAAGTGGGGGTGACCATGAAAGCAGATCCTACTTTCCTACACCACCACCCCCCCAACATAAGGAGATGAGACTAACCTTGCCCAGGTGAGTCTTCATTTTCTAAGTGGAAATATCTGGAGAGTCCATCTGCGTTGGCATGGTTACTCCCAGGCGTATGTTCCACTGAAAAGTCCATCCCCTGTAGGGAAATGGACCACCTCAAAAGTTTGGGTTTTTCCCCCTTTATTTGTTTAAGCCATAAGAGGGGCTTATGGTCTGTCTGAACAAGGAAGTGAGTACCAAACAGGTATGGTGTCAACTTCTTCAAGGCCCAGACCACAGCAAATGCCTCCCTCTCTTTATAGCTGACCAAAGTTTCTACCTGGGGGTAAACCTTCTGCTTATGAAAGCTAGTGGTTGGTCCTGGCCCTCTGCATCTAGTTGCGACAAAACAGCTCCTACCCCTATCTCAGATGCATCTGTCTGGACAATGAAGGTTTGGGAATAGTCAGGACTTTGCAGAATGGGAGCAGTGCACATGGCCTCCTGCTTCAGGTCATCAAATGCCTTCTGACAGCTAACTGTCCATTGAAATTTCTTAGGCATTCTCTTGGAGGTGAGATCATTAAGGGGAGTCGCAAAGGACCCATGCCCCTTAACAAACCTCCTGTAGTACCCAGTCAGGCCCAAGAAAGCTCTGACCTGACTCTGGGTAGTAGGAGCAACCCAGTCCATGATGGTCTGGATTTTGCTCTCCAGTGGCTGAACTTGATCCTCCACCTACCAGGTGACACAAGTATACAACCTTGCTCTGCCCTATCTGGCACTTGGTGGCCTTGATAGTGAGGCCTGCTTTCTGCAGGGCCTCCAGAACATTCCTGAGGTGGACTAGGTGATCCTCCCAGGTGAAGCTAAAGACAGCAATATCATCTAAATATGCTGCACTATAGGCTTCCAGACCTGTTAGAACTTTATTCATCAACCTCTGAAATGTGGCAGGTGCATTTTTCAGACCAAGGGTCATCACAATAAATTGATAATGCCCACTAGGGGTTGAAAATGCTGTTTTAGGCTTGGCATCCTCAGCTAGTCTGATTTGCCAATAGCCTGCAGTTAAGTCAAATGTACTCAGTTATTTGGCTGAGGCCAAAGTATCTATGAGCTAATCTGCACTGGGAATGGGATGGATTTCAGTCCTAGTGACTGCATTGAGGCCCCTGTAGTCCACACAAAACATCATCTCTCTTTTTCCACCCTTGGTGTGAGGTTTTGTCACAAGGACTACTGGACTAGCCCAAGGGCTATCTGAAGGCTCAATGAACCCCAATTCTAGCATCTTTTGGACTCCTGTCCCAATGCAGTCTCTGACATGGCCAGGCTGACTGTAAATTTTGTTCTTTACTGGCAGTCTGTCATCTGTGTCCACTTCATGGGTACACCAGGTGGTTTGACTGGGTGTCAGAGAGTACATGTGTTTGTACTGATTGAGGACCTTCCAGCAATCAGCTTGCTGCTGGTCAGTGAGGCTGCCTGCCATTAACAGGGTCTGAGAGAGGAGATCAGGGAGAGGGTCACTCTCTTCCTCCTGTCCCTCATCAGTGGCCATGAACAAGCCCATGTCAGCCCTGTCCTCAAATGTTTTTAGGCGATTCACATGAAGTACCCTGTGGGTAGTTCTTGGAGTGCCTAGGTCCAAAAAGTAGGTGACCTCACCTTTCTTTTCAAGGATGATGTGGGGGCCACTCCATTTGTCCTGGAGAGCTGCTGGGGCCACATGCTCCAACACCCACACTTTCTGGCCTGACTGGTAAACAGTCAGGGCAGCCTTTTGGTCATGCCAAGCTTTCTGAAGCTCCTGGCTAGCCTCAAGGGTTTTACTGGCCTTCTTCATACACTCATATACGTGAACACAGGTCAAGTACATAGTCCACAATATCTTGTTTAGGAGGTTTGAGAGGTTGCTCCCAGCCCTCCTTACCCAGACACAATGGACCCCTAACTGAATGTCCATACAGAAGCTCAAATGGGCTGTAGCCAATCCCCTTCTGAGGAACCTCTCTGTAGGCAAAGGGAAGGCAGGGTAGTAAAACATCCCATTTTCGCCTGAGCTTTTCTGGGAGTCCCATGGTCATACCCTTGAGGGTCTTGTTGAACCTTTCAACAAGCCCACTGCACTGTGGATGGTAGGGTGTGGTAAACTTATAGTTCACTCTTTCCACATTGTAGTGATATAACTTGACATGAAGTTGGTACCTCTGTCTGTTAAGACCTCCTTAGGGAAGCCCACTCTGGAAAAGATTCCCAGAAGGGCCCTGGCACTACAGGAGCTGTAGTGGTTCTAAGGAGAATTGCCTCTGGATACCTAGTGGCATGGTCCACCACCACTAGGATGTAACTGTGTCCAGATGCAGTTGGAGGGTTCAAGGTACCAACAATGTCAATCCCTACCCTCTCAAAGGGAACCCCAACCACTGGGAGTGGAATTAGGGGGGCCTTTGTAGTGCCACCTGACTTGCCACTGGCTTGGCAAGTGACACAGGAGCGAAAAAACTCCTTGGTGTATTCTGTCATATGGGGCCAGTGAAAATGAGGGACAATCCTCCCCCAAGTCTTACTTTGCCCAAGGTAGGGAATGTCATGTGCCAGGGAGAGAAGAAACCCTGTGAACGTCTGGGGTATTACCAACCTCCTGGTAGCACCAGGCTTGGGGTCTCTACCTTCAGAATACAGAAGCCCATCTTCCCAATAGATCCTATGGGACCCACTTCCTCAGTAGCAGCTTGCTGTCTGAGCTGTTCGAGAGACGGGCAGGATTGTTGCTCCAAACTCAAGTCTGCCCTGGAATGGCCCTCTTCCCCCAAGAACTCTGTCTGGTCAGGCCCAAGTTCATCTGTGACAGTTCCTTCACAGGGACTGAGATCATCTCCCTCAGGAGACTGGTCCTCACTGGGAGTTTGGGAGGAGGATAATTCCTTACCCTTCCTGCTCCTTCTCTTAGGAGCTATCTGGTCCATTTTTCCAGGATCCAGTGCTCCCTTGGTGCTGAGCTGTTTGGCCTGAGCCCTGGTGACAGCAAATATACTGGCACAGATGCCCATCATCTCTGCATGAGTCCTTAACTCTACTTCAGACCAGGCTGAAGTTTCTAAATCATTGCCCAATAGACAATCTACAGGTAGATCTGGAGATACCACAACTCTTTCTGATGGATACATCTACCTGTGGATTCCTCACCTAATGAATATCCCCTGCGCCAGCATTCCGCGGAAATTTTTCGTAGCTCTCCGCGCCGACGAGGTTGTCATGGCATCATGGCTCCGCACGCGGCTCCGCATGACGTCACCGGAGCCATAAGAAGACCACGTCGGCGTGATGACGTCAGTTCCCTTTTTTCCGCGCTGTCGACGCTAACGGATTTTCTGGGACTCTCCTATCTTTCTACTGTTACTTTGTTTCGAGACTTTATTTGTTTCTCTTTTTGACATGTCTGCTCAAAGGAAGTCAGGCTTCAAGCCTTGTAAGGAATGTGGAGGTCACATGTCGATCACTGACCCGCATGATGACTGCCTTTGGTGTCTTTCGAGTGATCACGACGTCGAGGGTTGCTCTTCTTGCAGGAAGATGAACCCGAAGGCGTTGAAGGAAAGAGAGGCTAAACTCTACATGTCCAAGGTGAGGAAGGAGAAAAGGGGCCGTAAACGATCGAAGTCGGAGTCGTCGACTTCGCATGGATCGAAGAGAAGGCACAAGAAGAAGAAGAGGCATGGGTCTCGACGTCGTTCGTCGAAGTCTCGAGCTTCAAAGTCGCCTTCTCCGGCTCCTCGACGTCGTGTCAAAGACTATGTTTCTCCTTCTCCTTCCGAGTCTCCACGGATGTCTCCGGTCCGGTCTCCTTATGTGGGCACGCCGGCGCAGTCTCCGGCGTCGATGGATTCTCCGGCTCCGGATGGTGCATCGAATCCAGTGGATGAGGTGACTCCTGCTGTTCCTGTGGCGACATCTGTGGCTCCTGTGGCTCCAGTGGCTCCGACTCCGGAGGTTCCTCTTTCGGAGGTGGAACCGGCGCAGTATCCTTCGTTCCCGGCGCCAGGTTCGGATCCATCGCAGTTCTTGAACGCGATGTATGGCGTTTTTGCCAGAGCCACTTGCCCCTCTGGAGCACCTTCGGGTCCCATGGGCCCATTGGCATTTAATTTGGGTGTGCCGCAGCATTACCCTTCGGCCCCCTTTATGCCTTATTTGTCGATGGCGCCGTCTTGGCAGTTTCCGGCGCCGAAGATGTCGACGCCGTATGGTCAGTCCCCGGCTCCATCTGGCATCCTTTCTTCTCGAGTTCGTTCGGCGCGGGATGCTGTCACGGATCCGCCTTCGACGCCGCTGCCGGAGCCGTCGACGCCGCTGTTGGCGCCGTCGACGCCGCAGCCGAGGATGCGGTCTAGAAGAGAGGCTCAAAGGTTAATTGAGGAGGAGCAGTATCAGGCTGGTGACATGGAAGAAGGTGAATTACATGAGTCTGAGGACTTGTTTGAAGACTTGTGTGAGGCAAGTGGTTTGGATGTGTCACCAGAAGTGGATTTTGCTTCACAGAAGGCTTCTCCTTCAAAGGATGTTGCTCCTTATCATGTCGTGATTAGGAAGGCTGCTGAACTGTTGGATTTACAGCTTCCAATGGCTGAATACAAGCCAAATCTTCTCACAGAGGTTCTTCATTCTCCTTCCTCTGTAGTTGAGCCCCTCTTGCCTTTCAATGATGCCCTGACGGAGCCAATTCTGGAGGTGTGGAGTACTCCCCTTACTGCTCCGGCAGTTTCTAGATCTGTCTCTAGAAGATATAGACTAGCACCAGGGGACCCTGAATTTCTTTCTTCTCACCCGTCACCTCACAGTTTGGTTGTTCAAGCTTCATGCTCAAAGCAGTCTGTGGGTTCATTTCCTCAAGCTCCAGCTGACAAAGATTCAAAAAAACTTGAGCAGTCTGCAAAGAAAGTTTTTTCGTCAGCTAGTATGGCGTTAAAATCCACCAACGCGACTTGTCTGTTGGGCAGATACATTCACGCCCTCATGGACTCTGCCAAGCGGATTCTCCCTAAATTATCTGAGGAGGATCGGGGTAATTTGAATGAAGTCTTGGCGGACTCTCAAGCGGCTGCTCGCCAGATAATACAGTCAGGACTGGACACTGCAGATTCGGTGGCAAGGGTGATGGGCTCATCTGTTGCTACTAGGAGACATGCATGGTTGAGGTCTTCAGGTTTTTCACCGGATGTCCAAGCTGCTCTTTTGGATCTTCCCTTTGACGGCTCCAAGCTTTTTGGGGAAAAAGCTGACTCTGCGTTGCAGAGATTTAAGGACTGCAAGGCCACGGCGAAATCCTTGGGTTTACAGCCTCAGTCAAGGGGCTATGGATACAAAAGGTACCGTGGGTGTGGGAAATCTTCCTTTCGTTCCCGTCAGCCTCAGCAGCAACAGCAACAGCAAAACCCTCTGTATAAATCCTACAGAGGTAAAGGCAGAGGTCGCTTTCGTGGAGCTGGACGACATCCCTCTTCCTCCTCCTCTTCTACCTCCCCAACCCCTCCCGGTAATGCAGCAAAGCAGCCCTAGATCCGCCATCCTGGATCATGTGGGTCCTGTGGGAGGTCGGCTTACTCATTTTCTACAAGATTGGAAACTAATAACTTCGGACCTTTGGGTTCTAGATCTTGTAGAAAATGGGTACGCTCTTCCTTTCAGGGAATTTCCCCGCCTTACCCTCCTTGTCAGGGTTTTGCACAGAGGATCATTTACTACTCCTTCAGAAGGAGGTTCTTACCCTGCTACAAAAAGGTGCAATAGAGGTGGTTCCGGAGCAGGAGAGGGGACAGGGGTGTTACTCCCGGTATTTCCTGATCCCCAAGAAGGATGGCAGGTTACGTCCCATCCTGGACCTCAGAATCTTGAATCTGTTTCTCAAACAGGAGAGGTTCAAGATGCTAACTTTAGCGCAGGTTCTTCAGGCGCTGCAACAAGAGGACTGGATGGTGTCCATCGACTTGCAGGATGCGTATTTCCACATTCCCATCCTGAAGTCACACAGGAAGTATCTCCGTTTCACGGTTGGGTCGCAACACTACCAGTTTGCGGTCCTTCCGTTTGGTCTTACTACTGCACCTCGAGTCTTCACCAAGGTGATAGCAGTGGTGGCAGCTCATCTCAGAAGGTTGGGGATTCCAGTTTTCCCCTACCTGGACGACTGGCTGTTAAAGGCAAAGTCTCCGGAGATGGTGAGTCATCATTTGCAGGTTACAGCCCAGCTGTTATACAAATTGGGTTTTTCAATAAATGTACCCAAGTCTTACCTGGTGCCCTCTCAGCGCAACCTGTTTCTAGGGGCAGTACTGGACACCACTGGGTGTCGAGCTTTTCCACCTCCGCAAAGGATTCTCGACATTCAGGAAATGACCCCTTTGTTTCACAATGGAGCGGTTGTTCCAGTTCTGAAGGTCCTTCGCCTGCTCGGTCTGTTCGCTTCCTGCATCCTGCTGGTCACAAATGCACGCTGGCACATGAGGGCACTCCAGTGGTGTCTCCGCAGGCAGTGGTATCAGCACAACGGAGATCTCAGGGAGTCTGTGAGGATCTCCAGAGAAGCTGCAACGGATCTGTCTTGGTGGAGAGTGGAGGGCAATCTGTCTCAAGGAAAGCCTTTCCACTTTCCTCCATCAGTGACCACAGTGGTAACGGATGCCTCTACCCTAGGGTGGGGTGCACATCTGGGGGATCTGGAGATCAAGGGTCTTTGGTCTCCAGAGGAAAGGTTGTTTCACATCAACCTCCTGGAATTGCGGGCGATACGTTGGGCGCTCAAGGCCTTTCTCCCTTCCCTTCGCAGTCAGTCGGTTCAGGTCCTGACGGTCAACACTGCCGCGATGTGGTATGTCAACAAGCAGGGAGGAGTGGGGTCGTACCGTCTCTGCAGAGAGGCGTTGCGGCTTTGGTCCTGGGCTCAGGACCATCGTATTTGCTTGATGGCAAATCATCTGGCCGGGGTGCTGAATGTGCGTGCGGACAGTCTCAGTCGGCAGTTCTCCGCCGACCACGAGTGGAGGCTTCATCCAGAGGTTGTTCGACACATCTTCCGGACGTGGGGAACTCCTCAGGTGGACCTGTTTGCCACTCTAGAGAACGCGCACTGCCCGTCATTCTGCAGTCTCCAGTTTCCAAGGCAGGGAGCTTTGGGGGACGCGTTTCAGTTGAGTTAGAGTTCACAACTCCTTTACGCGTTTCCTCCCATACCCTTGATTCCTCGGGTTCTGAGGAAGATTCGCCAAGACCGGGCCCAAGTCATATTGATCGCCCCGGATTGGCCGAGAAGGGTGTGGTTCACGGACCTTCTTCACCTCTCGTTGTACCCTCCGCTCCGTCTCCCTCTCAGGGTAGACCTTCTCTCTCAGATGGAGGGGCAAGTTCTACACCCCCACCTCCAGAGCCTGCACCTTCATGCCTGGAGATTGAACGGGCAACTTGAACTCTTTTTCTCTCCCGCCTGACGTGGTGGACGTTATACTATCGGCCAGGCGACACTCCACCAAGTCTGTCTATTCTTACAGGTGGTCTAAATTTGTTAAGTGGTGCGGAGAGAAATCTATTGATCCCTTAAAAGCCCATCTTTCTGATGTTCTTTGTTTTTCCCTTCATTTGGCCCAGCAGGGTTGTGCTGTGGCCACTATTAAGGGATATCTGTCGGCATTGTCGGCATTTTTGTGTTTACCTGATCAACCTTCTTTATTTAAGTCTCCTATAGTCTTAAGATTTATTAAGGGGCTGACAAACATGTTTCCTCCCACTCCTTTTATTATGCCCCAGGGGATTTGAATCTGGTGTTGTCTTTTTTAATGGGTTCAACGTTCGAACCTATGCATAGTTGTCCGTTGAGACTTTTGACTTTTAAAACGATCTTTCTGGTGGCTATCACTTCGGCTAGGAGGGTGAGTGAGCTCCAAGCTCTTTCCTGTAAACCTCCTTTTCTGACCATACATGCTGAAAGGTTGGTACTTAGGACCAGGGCTGCTTTTCTGCCTAAGGTGGTGACTCCTTTCCACCTAGGTCCGTCTATTACCCTTCCTACTTTCTATCCTCCCCTCATCCATCCAAGGAGGAAGAGAGGCTTCATCGTTTGGATCCAAAGAGAGCGATTAGCTTTTATTTGGACAGAACAAGGGACTTTCGCCAAGATGACCAGCTCTTTGTTGGATATGCTGGTCGCATGAAGGGCAAGGCGGTGCACAAGCGCACTTTATCCAGGTGGATCATCTTGTGCATCAAGTTATGCTACTCCCTGGCTGGTAAGGAGCCTCCTGTAGGCATTAGAGCTCATTCTACCAGGGCTAAATCATCTACTTCTGCCTTGTCTAGAGGTGTTCCTGTGTTGGACATATGTAAGGCGGCAACTTGGGCCTCCCTCCACACTTTCGCGAAACACTACTGCTTAGATTCCGAAGTGAGGAGGGATGGCCATTTTGCTCACTCTGTTTTACAGGACTTTTTGGTATAGAAGGGTGGACTCCCTCCTCCGGGTGAGGTACTGCTGTGGGATTCTATTCATTAGGTGAGGAATCCACAGGCAGATGTATCCATCAGAAGAACAAGTTACTTACCTTCGGTAACGCTTTTTCTGGTGGATACAGTATCTGCCTGTGGATTCCTCACTGACCCACCCACCTCCCCGTTGTCCACCCTTTTATACCATAAACGCTGAGGTATTAGTTATTTGATGTATATTCATGTACTCAAGACCTTGTTTACCTCTATTGTTTTATTGTTGTCTTGTTTGAAATTCAAGCTTTCTCATTTTATTATACACTAAGTGTATTTGTGTGGATTCTGTATACTTGGTATGCATTGTCTCTATGGTCGGTTCGCCCGTTTTGCCTCGGTGGCACGGAAAAAATGGATGGAACTGACGTCATCACGCCGACGTGGTCTTCTTATGGCTCCGGTGACGTCATGCGGAGCCGCGTGCGGAGCCATGATGCCATGACGACCTCGTCGGCGCGGAGAGCTACGAAAAATTTCCGCAGAATGCTGGCGCAGGGGATATTCATTAGGTGAGGAATCCACAGGCAGATACTGTATCCACCAGAAAAAGCGTTACCGAAGGTAAGTAACTTGTTCTTTAGGGCCAGTTACCCCGCCCCAGCTGAGGTTCACAACTGACAAGGAATGATCAGTCCTGGCATTGCTAGCATTGGTTACTTGGTACCTCTGTCCTCCAAGTATGATTTGTTCAGGGGACACAAGTTTCCCTGTCACCATTGTGACATTGGCCCCTGTGTCCCTGAAAGCTATTGCTTCCTTTCCATTGATTAAAGGATGTTGCCTGTAATTGCCCAAGTTAGTGGGACTTACTAGTAAGGTGGCAAGATCTATGCCATCATCACAGACTAGAAAAGCCTGAGTTGGAGTTCTGACTAGGCCAGAACCCACCTTAGCACCCAAGGTTAACCCTACTAATCCCTTGGTTGCTGTACTACCACTTGTACTGGTGCTAGGGGAGCAGTAGCCTTAGGGGCAGTGGTAGTAGGTTCCTTGGCCTTTGGACAATCAGCATCTCTTGTTCAATGGATCTTTACTTTACACAAATAACACCTGTCAGTCTTCCTCGTCCGGATTCCTCGGGATTGTGCTGATGCTATAAAGGGGTCCACCTCTCAACGGCCCCAAGTCTGGAATGTACACACAAAGACTGTTGGGATAGTCAAGCGAGGGAAGGAAAGGGTAGGAACAGCAGGGAGGGAGATCTAAGAAGGAATAGAGAAACACAAGATCAGTGGATAGTGATATCACCTTTACTAGGTTCAAGAATCTAGCGTATTCCCTACACTGCTGAGCTTCATACACCCTACCTGTAAAGGAAAAGTTAAACGATGTCTGCCAGAAGAGAGTAGGGGGGGATGCAGGGTTTCCATATACTCTCTAGATACATATAGAATTGCGGTAGCTGCAGGGACTAAACAGTCTGGACCCCCTATCTAGTACCTCTCTCCTGGGAAAAAATAAGACAAAGAACAATAAGGTGATAGGATATGATAAGTATTCTAGTCCTTCCCCGCACGAAACCGATCACTGCCGGTCTCTGCCAACAGGAAAAGAACAAGGAACTAGGGGCTCAGTTATATAAGACACTGAGTTTCTGTAATCTTTCCCCGCACGAGACCATCCAGCTGGTCTCATCCAACGGGGAAAACACGGGAAATGCGGAACTCAGTTAGGATATCACTGAGTTTCTGCGATCTTTTCCCCGCACGAGACCATGTACAGCCGGTCTCATCCAACGGGGAAAACACAGTAATCTTTCCCCCGCACGAGACCAATCAGCTGGTCTCATCCAACGGGGAAAACTCAAGGAATGCTTCGGTACAAGTCAGGGCTATTTAGCCCCCTTTGATGGCAATCCGAGGGATGCGTGAGAAGTTTGTTGGGCGCACTGCCCTCTTACCGCCTGAACTGAAGAAGCCGTCAGAGACCAAAGAAACAGGAATAATCGGCCGCAAGGATTGTTCCCGGCGGCTCTTGTACTCGATTTCCTGGTGTGACATCAGAGCACGTACAACGTGTCTCGCGGGGCATAACGGGAACTGTAGTTTTTTAGGCTTGGGTTTGCTCGCTTCCTGGTTTCGCGTGTTGACACAGTCAGCGCGTAACCGGTCAAACCCTGACAGTACATCCCCTCCCCCGTGGACGCTGACTGACAGATGGTTTCTCGGGATGCAAACGATGGAACCGGGCCGTAAGACGAGGTGCATGCACATCCCCAGCCGGTTCCCATGAGTCCTCTTCAACACCATAGCCCTTCCAGGAAACCAAATACCACAGTTTTCCTCGCACTATCTTGGCATCTTTGATTCCCTGGACCTCATACTCTCGCTCCTGTTGTACCCACACTGGCATAGGTTGTCGTTTCACTGGACAGCGAGAGGGTTTTAAGAGTGAAACGTGGAAAACGGGGTGGATTCTGAGATGGGCTGGGAGACGCAATTTAACGGCAACCAGATTAATAAGCCTGACTACTCAATACGGTCCTATAAATTTAGGGTTGAACACACTGGGTTTCTTAAAGTGTATGTGTTTCGTGGACAGCCATACCAAATCCCCTTTCTTGTACAGAGGACCAGGGCAACGGTGTTTGTCTGCTTGGGCCTTGTATTTTCTTTTGGCCTGGAGCAGATTGTTACGCGTAGCAAGCAAGGTTTGGCGTATACGCAACAATCGCTCTTTGAGGTCAGGTAGTCTGGCGTTGGTACTGGGTAGGAGCAAAGGAGTGAATCAGGGGTGAAACCCATAGGAACTGTAAAAAGGCGTGTATTGAGTGGAGGAGTGTTTGGCACTATTGTATGCTATCTCAGCCACCCATAACCAATCCACCCATGCTTCGGTGTTATTAACGTGACACCTAAGGAATTGTTTAAGGGTCTGATTCAGTCTTTCTGTCTGGCCATCGGTCTGCGGGTGGAAACTTGTGGAAAGAGACGAGGTGATACGTAGTTCTGCACACCATGTTTTCCAGAAGCGAGCAGTGAACTGGGCCCCTCTGTCTGATATTATTGTCTTGGGAAGACCATGAAGACGCACTATATTCGTCAAAAGAATGTGTGCCAGTTGACTCTCTGTAGGGGCTTGAGAGCAGGCGATAAAATGACCCATTTTGGTTAGATAGTCAATAACCACTACTATCGCCGTCTTTCCTTGATCCCTGGGTAACCCCACGATAAAATCCACAGAAAACCTCTCCAATGGGATCTCGGGCGTGGGCATCGGTTGTAGAAGTCCTTGAGCCTGTCTGTGATCCGTCTTCATCTGGGCACATGTGGAACATTCTCTAACCCATTGTAGCACATCTACACGAACCGTGGGCCACCAGAATTGGCGTAGTACCTTCTCCAGAGTTTTCTCGCCCCCCATGTGACCAGCACAAGGAATCTCATGACACCAAGAAAAGGCCAATTTGCGCAGAGATCTAGTAGGAACAAGCACCTGAGAACCCTTCATGGGGAGACCTTGACGCATCTGCCAGTCTCTATGATATGTAAGCCATGTTTTCCAGGTAAAGGATCGCACCCCTGTTCTGATGCTCTGCAGAAAATCCTTCGTTTCAGTGGCACATATTACTCTACTCGGTTCTATGATTGCTTGTTCAGGAGCAACGGTTTGATGTGTTGGGTTTTCTTGTCGTGTGAGAGCATCGGCTTTTTTGTTGTTAACTCCAGGCCTAAAGGTTACAATGAAATGGTATTCTTCAAAGAATTGCATCCAACGAAGCTGCCGTGGTGTGAGATGCCGTGCGGCTCGCATGAATTGTAGATTACGATGGTCTGAGTACACCGTCACCTGGTGGACCGCTCCCATTAACCAGTGTCTCCACTCCATCAGCGCATCCCTGATAGCCAAGAGCTCTTTTTCGGCTATTGTGTAGATCTGAAAGAGACACGTTAGTGACAGATTCCTTACCTTAGAATATCCCCAGGCGTCAGGCTGGATCCGGAAAGTTTTTGCGTAGCAGTACCCTTGCGCGTCGGTAGGCGGCGTCGTGCGGCTCCGCGTCCGTCGTCGGCGTCGTGATCGCCGGGATGACGTCGCGGGCAGTACTTAGACGCCGCCCCTGCGCGCTGACGTTAGTTCTTCTTTTCCGCGCCAGCAAGCGCAGATCCGGGAAGAGCAGTGCCCTGGTCATTTTTTGACCATACTTTTTGGTGAATTTTTTCACTGTTTTTTCATCTTTCAAGGTGTCGTAGGGATGCCCGGCTTCAAGCGATGCGGCGCCTGTGCGCGGATGATGTCCGTCACCGACCCGCATTGGGAGTGTCTCTTCTGCCTCGGCCGAGGCCACGACACGGAGTCTTGTACCGACTGCCAGGCCCTCCACCCGAAAGCTTTGCGAGAGCGGTCTCGAAAGCTCCTCGAGGCCCGGCATTCGGCTCCGCGGAAGCCCCGGTCGCGTGAGAGGTCCAGGGGTCGATCGCGGAGTCCACACCGGTCGTCGGCGTCGAAGTCTTCTTCGTCCGGTAAGTCGAAACACAAAAAGTCCAAAAAGCATCATCGCTCTAGGACTTTGCCTTGCCGGTCTCGCCACTCGGCTGAGGCCCCTCCCGGCACCGTCCCCGCCCCCGCGGCCCCTGACATGCCTGTGGAGTCGCCCCCGCCATACCCGCCCTTCCCGGGTTCGGGGGCGGATCCGGCCAAAGTGCAGGAATTCCTGTCGGCCATGGCCCGCCTCTTCGGGCCTTCAGGCCCCTCCGGTGCGCCTTCGGGCCCCGCGGGCCCAGATGGGGTTGCTCCGGCGTCGCCGACGGCTCCGGCGTCGCCCGTGCCTCCAGCCTCGATCCCGGCTCCGGCTTCGGCCCCGGCCTCGATCCCGGCTCCACAACCCCCATCGACGCCGGTCGACCTAACGACACCTCCGCCGGCGTCGATGTCTCCGGTGCCGTTCTCGGCGCCGCCCTGGGCTCCGGGCGGCGTCGTCCCCCAGTTCCTTCCGGCTCCGGACATGGATCCGGACCGACGTCGCTCGACGCCGGCTCCGGCGCCGATGGGACCTTGGGTCCCAACTGTCCCTCCTCCTCCTTATTTTGAACCAGAGGAGGACCAGTTGGACTGGGAGGGGTCTGATGACCCTCTGACACGACACTGTCAGTACGATCAGGACTGGACAGAGAGTCTAGGGAGGCCAGTGGTCTGGATACTTCCCCTGACACTGGCATGCTGTCTCCTCCCGTGGCTACGGAGGAGGGAGCCAATTTTGGTACGGTGTTGCGTAGGGCAGCTGGGGCCTTACGTCTCCAACTTCCTACTTTGACGGTCAAGCCTAACATCTTGACAGAGGTGCTTCAGCCGGCAGCCTCCTCTGCGGAGACTGTGCTGCCGTTTAACGACGCCCTCACTGACGTTCTTTTGGGCGCCTGGTCCAAGCCCAACACAGGGGCTCCTGTGGATCGGAACGTGTCACGACGCCATCGCCCAGCTCCGGGCGACCCCCTGTTTCTCTCTGTCCACCCCACTCCTGAGAGCTTGGTTGTCCAAGCCTCCACTTCCCAAACCGCCTTCCCTACCGCTCCTCCGGATAGGGAATCCAAACGCCTGGATCAGTTTGGGAAGAAAGGTTTTTCTTCCTCCAGTGCTGGCTTGCGGTCCGTTAACACCGCTTGTCTTTTGGGCCGATATACCCACTCCCTGTGGGATTCGGTGGCGGATGTTCTGCCCCAGTGTCCTGAGGAGGTCCAGACACTGCTTTCCCGCGCCATTGCGGAAGGAAGGGATGCGGCTAAATACACGATACGTTGTGGCCTTGACACCGCCGACTCGCTGGGCAGGTCTGATTGCAACGACGGTGGCGCTCAGACGCCACGCCTGGCTGAGAACCACTGGTTTTTCAGGGGATGTCCAGAATACTCTCATGGACATGCCCTTTGATGGAGTCGGTCTTTTGGGTCCAAAGCAGACCATGCGTTGGAGCGCTTTAAGGACTCACGGGCTACTGCCAAGTCCCTGGGCCTTTCTGCTACACGCCCTCCGCTGACTTCTGCTTTTCGCCCCTAACGTGGCCACGGTAGGGGCGCCCCTTCACGTCAGCAGCCCAGCCACCGGCCCGCGCAGCAGGCGTCTTCGCGTGGCCGAGGACGTGGATTCCGCCGTGGCGGATCGGGCAACCAGCGTGCGGGTCAGGCCACCACCTCCAACCCGTCCGCGGCCTCCAAGCCCTCCTAGTCCCTCCTTTCAGGTGCACAGCACGCCAGTAGGGGGCAGGGTCCGCCATCACCTTCCCCACTGGCGTACTCATCACCTCGGACAGGTGGGTCTTGGACATTGTCCGAAGGGGCTACTCCCTCCCCTTCGAGACCACCCCCCCCAGCCATGCCACCTCAATTCCACCGCATGTCAGGGGATCACTTGGTGCTTCTACAGAAGGAAGTCACAGCCCTCTTGACCAAAAGGGCCATCGAGCGTGTTCCGACCCCAGAAGTAGGGCGTGGTTGCTACTCCCACTACTTTCTGGTGCCCAAAAAGGACAAGGAGGACATGCGTCCTATCTTGGACCTCCGGAACGTCAATCGCTTCCTCCGGAAGGAGAAGTTTAAGATGCTCACCCTAGCTCAGGTCTTGACTGCCCTCGACCCTGGAGACTGGTTGGTAGCGTTGGACTTGCAGGACGCATATTTCCACATCCCCGTCCTGCCGGCCCACCGGCGTTACCTTCGGTTCACGGTAGGCCCCGAGCATTTTCAGTTCACCGTGCTCCCCTTTGGCCTTACCAGTGCCCCTCGGGTGTTCACGAAAGTGATGGCGGTGGTCGCAGCTCATCTGCGCCGGGCAGGGGTTTCAGTCTTCCCCTACCTCGACGACTGGCTGCTGAAGGCGGGCTCGTCCCAGGCAGTCGTCTCCCACCTCCAGACTACGGCGGAACTCCTGCACTCGCTGAGGTTCTCCATCAATGTGCCGAAGTCGCATCTGATTCCTTCTCCACAGCTCCTTTTCATCGGAGCGATTCTGGACACGACGCAGTTTCGGGCCTATCCTCCCGAACGGCGAGTCCGGGATATTCAGGCTATGATTCCGATCTTTCAGCCTTTATCCTGGGTTTCGGTACGGATGACCCTGAGGCTGCTGGGCCTCATGGCCTCCTGCATCCTGCTGGTCAATCATGCCAGGTGGCATATGCGGGCTCTGCAGTGGGACCTGAAGTTCCAGTGGGCGCAGCACCAGGGCAACCTGTCCGATCACGTCCAGATCTCGGAGGGGACTGCAAGACAGTTGCAGTGGTGGCTCTCGAACCGGCAATGGGTCATGGGCAGATCCCTCTCCCTTCCCCAGCCAGAGCACACAGTTGTGACGGACGCGTCCCTTCTGGGATGGGGCGGTCACATGGGAGAGGCGGAGATCAGAGGCCTCTGGTCTCCGGGCGGAGTCCCGGCTCCATATCAACATTCTGGAGCTCCGGGCGATCCGACTTGCACTCAAGGCATTCCTTCCCTCTGTCAAAGGGAAGGTAGTGCAGGTGTTCACAGACAACACCACCGCCATGTGGTACTGCAACAAACAGGGCGGGGTGGGGTCTTGGACCCTTTGTCAGGAGGCTCTGCGCCTCTGGACATGGCTGGAACATCAGGGCATGTTCCTGATGGTTCAACACCTGGCAGGTTCCCTGAATGCCAGGGCGGACGAACTCCAGCCGCAGGTGCATGATGGATCACGAATGGCGTCTTCACTCGGAAGTGGCGCAAGGACTCTTTCTACAGTGGGGAGAGCCTTGGTTAGATCTATTCGCCACCGAAGAGAACGCGCAATGTCATCAGTTCTGCGCGTTGGAATTTCCAAGGCGGCACTCGCTCGGCAACGCTTTTCGACGCGAGTGGAGTTGCGGTCTGTTGTACGCCTTTCCGCCTATACCACTTCTACCCAGAGTGTTGAAGAAGATTCGGCACGACCGGGCCCAAGTCATTCTTGTGGCTCCGGACTGGGCTCGAAGAGTTTGGTATCCCGAGCTACTCAATATGAGCGTAGATCCCCCAATCCGTCTGCCTCTTCGGGAGGATCTTCTGTCGCAGCAGCAGGGGACGGTCCTCCACCCGAACCTGTCCAGTCTACACCTGCTTGCGTGGAGATTGAGCGGCGGCAGTTGATTCCTTTCGACTTGCCTCCCGAAGTTTGTGATGTGATTCTGGCAGCCAGGCGTCCCTCCACTAAGGTGGTATACGCCTGCAGGTGGAACAAATTTGT
The DNA here is from genome assembly GCA_963921515.1 of Calotriton arnoldi. NCBI lineage: Eukaryota > Metazoa > Chordata > Amphibia > Caudata > Salamandridae > Calotriton > Calotriton arnoldi. Next base: position 628,789 of record CAWUFW010007179.1, read on the forward strand.
GGCATGGTGCACAGCAAAGGCTGTGAATCCCCTTTCTGCCCTCTTTCTGAGGTCCTTCTGTTCCTTCTCTCTGGCCCAACAGGGTTCTGCCCTGGGTACCATCAAGGGTTATCTTTGTGCTATCTCGGCCTTCCTCAGGCTCCCTGATCAGCCCTCCTTTTCAAGTCCCCTGTTGTTAACAGGTTCTTAAAAGGCATTACTCACCTCTTTCCTCCTGTTCCGTTTGTGATGCCTCAGTGGGACTTGAACTTGGTTCTTACCTCTTTAATGTGCGCTCCCTTTGAGCCTCTACATAACTGTCCTCTTCGTCTTCTGACTCTGAAGACAGCCTTTCTGGTGGCCATCACCTCCGCTCGGCGGGTGAGTGAGCTCCAGGCTCTATCTTGCAAACCTCCCTTTCTGTCTGTTCATCCAGACAAGGTTGTTCTTCGGACGCGTCCGTCCTTCTTGCCAAAGGTGGTTACTGCTTTCCATATTGGGCAGACCATCACTTTGCCCACCTTCTTTCCGCCTCCGCATCCTTCCAGAGAGGAAGAGAGGCTCCACCGTCTGGACCCAAAACGTGCGCTCTCCTTCTATATTGACCGCACAAAACACTTCCGGGTGGATGACCAGCTCTTTGTTGGCTACGTGGGCGCCAAAAAGGTCGGGCGGTGCACAAGAGGACCATCTCCCGCTGGGTTACCTTGTGCATCAAGACCTGCTATTCTTTGGCGAAGAAGGAGCCTCCTGTTGGGCTGCGTGCCCATTCCACAAGGGCAACGGCTGCTACCACGGCCTTGGGCCGCGGTGTTCCGCTGCCGGTTATTTGTCAGGCAGCTACGTGGGCCTCGCTGCACACGTTTACAAAGCATTACTGCCTTGACAGTCAGGTCCGGAGGGACGGCTTCTTTGGCCGTTCTGTCCTCCAGGACTTCCTTGTCTGATCTTTGTTCGCAGACCCACCACCGGGGTTGGTATTGCTGGGGTATCTATTCTAAGCTAAGGAATCTGTCACTAACGTGTCTCTTTCAGATGCACAAGTTACTAACTTGTGTAACGATATATCTGTAAGAGACAGTAGTTAGTGACAGATTCCTACCGCCCCACCCATCCTCCCCGTTCTGCGAACTGATTTCTAGGGTTAAGGACATCCCTTTCAGGGCCCTAGTATTTTTCAGACACCTATGTCAGCTTCTTGCATGGCTCTGCGTTCCTGGCGCGGAAAGTCGTGTACAGAACTGGACGTCAGCGCGCAGGGGCGGCGTCTAAGTACTGCCCGCGACGTCATCCCGGCGATCACGACGCCGACGACGGACGCGGAGCCGCACGACGCCGCCTACCGACGCGCAAGGGTACTGCTACGCAAAAACTTTCCGGATCCAGCCTGACGCCTGGGGATATTCTAAGGTAAGGAATCTGTCACTAACTACTGTCTCTTACAGATATATCGTTACACAAGTTAGTAACTTGTGCTTTAGTTCCGCTGTGTTCAGTTTCCGAGACATAAACGCAATGGGGTGGAGATAACCGGTGGTTTCATTCCGTTGAGACAGAACTGCTCCCAGTGCCACGTCCGATGCGTCGGCCTCCACTATGAAGGGCAGATGAGGGTTTGCATGAGCCAAAACAGGTGCACTTGTAAGCCCTTTTTTGAGAAGATCGAATGCTTCTTGGGTTTCCTTGGTCCATACAAAGGGCGTTTTCTTTCTGGCCAGGCGAGTCAGGGGTGCTACTAAGTCAGAGAAATGTTGAATGAATCTCCGATAGAAATTCGCAAACCCTAACAGACTTTGGATGTCTTTAACGTTTTGTGGACGTGGCCACTCTACCACCGCCTTAACCTTCCTTTCTGCCATCACCTGGCCTGAAGGGGTAAGCATGACTCCCAAGAACTCAACTGTGGTCACATGGAATTCGCATTTTGAGATCTTGCAGTAGAGTTGGTGTTTGCGTAAGGCTTGGAGGACTTTACCTACATGGACGACATGGTTTTCTTCGTTGTCCGAATATATCAGTATGTCGTCGATATAAACCACAACGAAGTGGTCAAGGTATTCCCTGAGCACCTCATTGAGAAAGAATTGAAACACGGCAGGGGCGTTGCATAACCCAAAAGGCATAACCAGATATTCGAAGAGCCCATACCGCGTCTTGAAGGCCGTTTTCCACTCATCGCCTCGGCGCATTCGTACCAAATGATATGCTCCTCGCAGATCAAGTTTAGTATAAATACCAGCCACTCTTACCTGTTCCAAAAGAACAGGGATTAACGGTAGCAGATACTGGTTTTTTATAGTAATGGCGTTTAATGCCCTAAAGTCGATGCAACACCGCAGGTCCCCATTAGCTTTTGGTATAAAAAAAAGGGGGGATGCTGCAGGAGACCGGGAGGGCCGGATGAATCCCATCGCTAGGTGTTTATCCAGATAAGAACGGAGATATTCAGTTTCTGGGACAGTAAGGGTGTATATTCTGCCACACGGAATAACCGCTCCCGGAGTCAGGTCAATCCGACAGTCGTATTCCCGGTGCGGAGGGAGCACCTCCGCCTGTGAATCACTGAAGACATCTGCGTATGCTCCATAACATAGGGGTAGCGTTACCTCCTTTTCCGCTGCCGTCGCTATGTAGTGCTGGGAGGCCAATGTTTGAGAAGGCCTGATACATGGCTGAAGACAGTGTTCCTGACAGTAAGGAGATGTTAGTTGTAGGGTTTTTGTCGCCCAGTTTATGAGGGGTTCGTGTTGTTGTAACCACGGGAGACCTAATATAACCCCATACTGCGGGGCTCGAATGATGTTGAAAGACAACCATTCATGATGATAGCCAGCAAAAATGAGTTCGTATTCTGGAGTGTGGTGACTTATGGGTCCTGACTCCAGTTCTTTTCCATCGACAGCATACACCGCTTCAGGACGGGGTTTGCACAGAAGCTGGATACCCAATCTTGCTGCTTCGTCCCGGTCCATAAAGCATCCAGTGGCTCCTGAATCCTCCATGGCTCGTACAGATTTCTGTTCTTGATCTATCGCCACTTCCAACGTAATAAAAAAATGATTGGAATCGGTCTGTGCACAGGGAGTTATTGAAGGGATAGCACAGTTGCTTGGGGGTTTCCCTTCTGCTGCCCTCAAGCGTTGGAGTTTCCACCCCCTTTTCTGCCATAATAGTGGCCAGTTGTCCTGTTCTGGGCCGACCATACTTGGGTTTCACTGGACAGTCACGGAGGAAATGTCCCTTCCTCCCGCAATACAGACACAGCCCCTGTTTGCGTCGATGGTCTCTCTCACTAAGCGTTAGTGAGGCTCTCACCGCCCCTATCTCCATTGGTTCAGGTTTGGCGAAAGGTTTTTCCATGGAGGGTGATCTTTCATGCAGTGGGGTATACCTCTCCTTCCTCCTATGATCCCCTTTCCGTTCTTTGAGTCTATGGTCAAGGCACAGCGTGAGCTCAATGAGCGCAGCACATGTGCGGGGTTGGGGGTCTATTTGAGCAAGGACATCTTTTAATTCCTCTGTGAGCCCTTGATAAAAGATGGCCGACTGCTTGACCTCGGGCCAGTCGGTTTCTGCAACTAACCTTCGAAAATTATTGAGGTATGTAACCAGATCTGAGGAACCCTGCCGGAGCTCTAGTAGATCCCTATCTGCGGAGAAGGTGTCGGCACGTCGATCGAATGTTTTTTCGAATTCTATTTTGAATTCGTCCCAGTCATAGAGAAGGGGATCGTCCCGTCTTACTATCGGGACTGCCCACTGTGCTGCCTCACCACCCAAATAAGAAATTAAAAACGCCACCCGGGCTTGGTTAGTGGCGAACATTTTGGGTTTACAAGTGAAGTGGAGCAATACTTGAGTCATAAAGACCTGCACCTTCTTAATCTCCCCATAAAACCTTTCAGGGGAGCTAAGGGAATTTGTGAGGGCATTTCTACTATTACTGAGGTAGGTTGTGGAGTTCCTACTACAAATCAAACGGGTTTCTCTGTATTCTGTCTACCCGGGCTTGCAGGTGTGCTGTTTCCTGCCGCGAGGCTGCTAGCTCCGTCTGTACCAACGTCAGAGCTGCCATAACATCATCCAAAGTGGCCATCCCTAATCTCAGCACAACCGGGAGGAATGAATTCCTGGGCCGATTATTCTGTCAGACTTCCTCGTCCGGATTCCTCGGGATTGTGCTGATGCTATAAAGGGGTCCACCTCTCGACGTCCCCAAGTCTGGAATGTACACACACAGACTGTTGGGATAGTCAAGCGAGGGAAGGAAAGGGTAGGAACAGCAGGGAGGGAGATCTAAGAAGGAATAGAGAAACACAAGATCAGTGGATAGTGATATCACCTTTACTAGGTTCAAGAATCTAGCGTATTCCCTACACTGCTGAGCTTCATACACCCTACCTGTAAAGGAAAAGTTAAACGATGTCTGCCAGAAGAGAGTAGGGGGGATGCAGGGTTTCCATATACTCTAGGAAGGATCAGAAAGAGAGAACAGACATGTAATAAATATCTTTCTTAGAGGAACACCATGAACTCCTAGTGATAGTCCCCTTTACACATACCTCTAGATACATATAGAATTGCAGTAGCTGCAGGGACTTAACAGTCTGGACCCCCTATCTAGTACCTCTCTCCTGGGAAAAAACAAGACAAAGAACAATAAGGTGATAAGATATGATAAGTATTCTAGTCCTTCCCCGCACGAAACCGATCACTGCCGGTCTCTGCCAACAGGGAAAGAACAAGGAACTAGGGACTCAGTTATATAAGACACTGAGTTTCTGTAATCTTTCCCCGCACAAGACCATCCAGCTGGTCTCATCCAACGGGGAAAACGCTGGAAATGCGGAACTCAGTTAGGATATCACTGAGTTTCTGCGATCTTTTCCCCGCACGAGACCGTGTACAGCCGGTCTCATCCAACGGGGAAAACACTGGAAATGCGGAACTCAGTTAGGATATCACTGAGTTTCTGCGATCTTTTCCCGCACGAGACCATGTACAGCCGGTCTCATCCAACGGGGAAAACACTGGAAATGCTTCGGTACAAGTCAGGGCTATTTAGCCCCCTTTGATGGCAATCCGAAGGATGCGTAAGAAGTTTGTTGGGCGCACTGCCCTCTTACCGCCTGAACTGAAGAAGCCGTCAGAGACCAAGGAAACAGGAATAATCGGCCGCGAGGATTGTTCCCGGCGGCTCTTGTACTCGATTTCCTGGTGTGACATCAGAGCACGTACATCGTGTCTCGCGGGGCATAACGGGAACTGTAGTTTTTGAGGCTTGGGTCTGCTCGCTTCCTGGTTTCGCGTGTTGACACAGTCAGCGCGTAACCGGTCAAACCCTGACAACACCAATGTTTCTTTTTACCCTTCTTGGAGTTTTGGGACTCACCCCCAGATGCAGGTTTTTGGGGACCTTGAGAGGACTCCTTTTTGTCTTTGCCCTTCTCCTGTGGTTTAGAAGAATCTTGTTTCTTCTGGTCACCTCCACCACCATGGTTTTTCTGCTTAACCCTGGCGTGGACCCATTTGTCTCCCTTCTTTCCCAATTCTTGGGGAGAGGTCAGATCAGAGTCCACCATCTACTGGCGCAAAAGTTGGTTCTGACAGTTATTAAGGGTGTGCTCCCTCATTATCAATTTGCACAATCCTTCATAGTCTTGTACCTTGCTGTTTTGAAGCCAGCCTTCCTGAGCCTTATTAGCACTGTCAAAGAAATCAACCCAGTCCTGGGTGTGTGCCTTCTGGGTGTCTCTGAACTCATTCGTGTATTGCTCAGTGGTTAAGCCAAATTCTTCTATGAGTGCACTCTTCAGGATGGAATAATTGTCAGCATCCTCTTCTCTAACAGTGAGGAGCTTATCTCTACCTTTGTTGCCAAAGGAGAGCAACAGGATAGCTGCCCACTGCCCTTGAGGTACCTTTCGAACTTTACAGGCCCTCTCCAAAGCAGTAATCCATTTATGGATGTCATCCCCCTTCTGGTAAGGAGTGACTATCCTGCTCAGGTTCCTAGTGTCAAAGGTTGTTTCCCTGATCCTAGGGACACTATTGCTGCCACCATGGGACTCTAGTCCCAGTTTCTTCGTAGCTTTCTGTACTTCCAGGGTCTCTTTGTCAAGGGCCAACTGATCTTGCCTGAGCCTGATGATTCTTATTCTCTCAAGTTTGATCAGATGGTATTCCCTCTCCAAGGAGTCCTCCCTCTTGCTAGATATGGAGGTCCCTATGGAATTATCTGAAGCATTGGATTCGACAGAGGGGGACCTAGACCTCCTCTGCCTACTCTGAACCCTCCCAGGAGGAATAAAGGGGACACCCTCTGTGCCATCTGCACTATTCCATGGGGGATCAGGATTTGCCAGTGTGGAGTCACCAGACTCCTCTTGGCCATACTCTGAATTGAGGTCACTAGGTGGAACCTGTGGTGCCCCCTCTTCAGGAGTATCCCCACCCACATTGTCCTGTTCTTCTGCCCCTCCAGGATTCTTGTCATCCTGATTGAGTAGCTCTAAGAGCAGCTTAGTAGTGAGGTTGTTACCTGCCTTTATCCTTCTAAGGCTACACAGGGTCCTTAGTTCCTGGAACTTCAGACCACTGTATTTAGTAGACTGGGGTACACTGGTAGCCCCAACTAAAGACATGGTCACTAGGTGTAGTGTGGTTTTGCACCTACCTGCCCTAGTGTAAACTAAACTTCCTAAGATTGGAGAAAGGCTTGTGCTAGACCCTTAACAGCCAATCTAAAAGTTCAGTAGAACTTACTTCGTCTATTTACATATTATATGTGCCTAATGCTAGTGATGGTTTTTCAATTAATCCACACCTAGTTTAGCTGGTAAAACAATGCAGGCTTGAATCCCAACCGCTGCACACCAATGTAGGAGGCTGGCTTAGTGTATGGTGCTCGCTTATGTAACTGTAGCACCCTGCACTAATCCAGACAACCCTTATGGTGATTTTAGTGGCCTTAGACAACTTTAGAAAGCTCTCTAACTGGTAGCTGTGGAGAGCAGCCTTCAGGCTTAGTCCGGAAGGAGTGTAAAGCAGCTCGTTTTACCAGTACTTAATTTTATGATATAGGTTAAGTTAAAAAGAACCACAAAGGGTAGTTATAAAAATATGTATTTATTATAAACACTCACTAACACATTGCAATATCTCCTACCCGGAGATATAACCACAATACACACAATACTTTGAAAATAGAACACGTAAGTAGCACAAATACACAGTGGTCTCCAAGGGGAGACCAAACCATATACTAAAATAGTGGAATACGAACCACGACCTAAGTCAAGAATGGACCCAGAAGACGTAGAAGAGTCGGGGACCTAAGGAACCACCCAAGGTGAGTATCTAGGAACGCCATGGAGGTCGTGTGCAGAGTGGGAACACGACCCGTGCTCAATGCAAGTCAATGGGTAAGTTGCGGTTGCAGTTTTAAAGAAAAAAGACCCTTCCCAGCGCACCCTGAAGAAACTCCATGGAAGATGGAAGATTGGAGAGTCACCCCACCTGTGGGTACCCCAGGAACCAGGATACCTACTCCAGGGAACCCGGGTGCATAGGTGCGAAGTGACGTCAGAAACCCCCATAGACCACAATGGAGGACTACAGTGAAGATGCCACTGGCGAAGATGGTGAAAAAGTCCGGTGGAACCAAAAGGTGGATTCAAGATGAGAGATACCTGCAAGCAGAGGGGAAAAATTCTATGCCACTCAGGAATGACCAGGAGGCATGGAAGATGAATGGCCACCTATGTCGGAGATGCAGGAGAGTTGACGATGCCCTTGAAGTTGCAGCTGTGCGGACCAGATGATGCTGTGGAAGACCAGGAGCCATTCACAAGCTGTCCCATGATGGATGTCAAGAGCCAAGGGGTCAGTTTCCGACAGGGGCACCAACATGCCTTGGCAACGGCAACCAACGTAGTCGTAGAAAAAGGTGCAGTGTCGGGACCAGCAAGGTCCAAGTGACTCACCATGAGCAGGTAAGTCAGAGCAGGCCCCAAGCAAGCAGGGGAGCCCACTGGAGTCAAAGAAGACCCTCAAGAGGACCCACGGGCCAAAGGCACAGGAGTCGCAAGGGACCTCGAGCAACTCACCAAAAGATGAAGGCCCACGGTGCAAAGGATACGGTGCAGGCGAATATCTTGGCTGCAGTTGATGCTTGAGGCTGGAGCTTCTTGGAGCCCGAAGATCTCTGGAGGAGAGAGTCAACAAGCCTTGGTAACGGCAAGTCGATGCTGTCCACAGGGGTACTGCTCCAGCAGTTCCGACGAGGGATACTTGCTTCAAACTTGCTGTGAAGACAGTGCAGGCCTCAAGGGAGTTGCAGAATCACCACCTGTGTTGCTGAACCTTTTGGAGTCCGTAGGAGCTCAGGAACAGCAGACCGGTCAGCTTTGTTGCGGTGCCTGCAGATGCAGGGGAGTGACTCCTTCACTCCAAGGTGGATGCCTTCTGGTGTCTTGGATGTCCACAGGCCTTGTGAAGAACCTGTATGGAGCACAGGCACAGATGTTGCAGAACACTGGCAGGAGGATGAGACCAGGAGCAGCAGGAGTCTTCCCAGTTGCAGTCTCGGTTCCCAAAGCAAAGTCCAGCTAAGTCCAAAGTGCCCCGACGGGTGAAGTTGAAGTGGTTTCAGATCTGAATCTTGTCCCATGACGAATCTAGGGACCCACCCCCAGGGAAGCCCTTAAGTACCCTAAGGAAAGGGTTGGGACGATCCCAGAGGAGAGGCTGGACAGTGGGGAGGCTACTCCCATGTCCTTTGTCCAGTTTCACGCCAGAGCGGGAGCTAACGTCTCCCTGAACTGGTTTCAACTGGAGAATGCAAGAAAGGCACCACATGTGCCCTTCAAACAGCAGTCTAGTGGCACTGGCAAGTGCCCCCACCTTGTCCCAATACACTAAATCCTGTCTGGGAGGTGGTCACACCTCCCTGTCATAGGAAACCAATTTCCTGCCTTCCCCTGCTTGAGCTTGGCTTAGCAGCAGGAGGGCAGAATCGTGTCTCTGGTCGGCAGCAGCCATAGTTTGCTGTCCGGGTCTAGAAGACTGGTACCGGGAGCACTGACTACCGGAGTAGCTTTACAGTGCATGGAAACCTGTTTGATGACAAACACGACAGGGTTTGTTACAGGCAGTTTAGAGATAGCCATCGCGTAATGACGCATGGCCAATCTATGTATTGTACTGGCTGACGCACTTACAACCCGGGAGAATGGACTCCGAAAGTTGTAGGGGTACCCTGCTCATGCAGGGTCACCCTCTCACTTATAACCGAGCACCCTGCATTCAGGATTGAAAGGCCTGCCTTAGGGATGACTTATAGGTTTTAAGTGCAGTGACCTCAGATATAAGGAAACTTATATTTGTCATAAGTGGTGCTAGCACCAGCTTACACAGGCTGCAATGGAATCACTGACAGAATATCGACGTCAAAAATATCAACGTCAAAAATATCGGAGCCGAAATATCGATGTCAAGAATATCGAAGTCCTATCTACATTATGGTAAGTACAAAAATATCGAGAAAAAAAATATCGTTGTCAAAAATATCGTTGTTAAAAATATCGTGTTTTTTTAATGTTAAAAAATAATGTAAAATAAAGTAAATTATACATATATTTAAAATAAACATAGTTAAAAATATGTTTAAAATTATAAGTAATACATATAATGTAAAAAACAAATGAAACATATACATATAAAATATAATATATATACTTACTTAATAATATTTACAATTAATTATTGTAATAACTTATAAATTGTTAAAAAACATTTTATAAATTATAAATACATACATACACATACAACAATAATATAAATAAAAATATAAAAATATATATAACAAATTTTAAAAAAAATTGTTAAATAAATTATACACTACATTAACTAAAACAGTAAATATTGGATAGCGTAGGGGTAAAAATTACTATTCCAACTCCAGAGAGTGCAACAGTAGGGAAAGTGTTGGATAGCGTAGGGGTTAAAATTACTATTCCAACTCCAGAGAGTGCAACAGTAGGGAAAGTGTTGGATAGCGTAGAGTGTAAAAATTACTATTCCAACTCCAGAGAGTGCAACAGGAGGGAAAGTGTTGGATAGCGTAGAGGATAAAATTACTATTCCAACTCCAGAGAGTGCAACAGTAGGGAAAGTGTTGGATAGCATAGGGGTAAAAATAACTTACTAATAATTAAAATAAATTTTTTTAAATAAATAATAATTTAATTATTAAATAACAATAAATTAATTAACAATACCAATAAATAAGTACTTAAAAATAATTACCAATTAATAATTAATTAACAATTAAATAGATGATAAATACAATTAAATAATAATTAACAATTAATTACCAAATAATAATAAAATAAAAAATAATTAATTTTCAATACCAAAAACAATAATTATTAAAAGATGTTTAGCAATTAATAATTAATTAACAATAAATTATTGCTAAATACCAATAAATAATAATTAATGACAATTAATTACCAATTATTAATTAATGAACAAATTAATTTCCAAAACATAAAAATATCTATTATTAAAAAGTTATTACCAATTAATAATTAATTAACAATAAATTAATTATCAATACTCAACAATAAAATAAATAATCACTTAATTACAATTAAATTACTTCCCACCCTATTGCCCTATAAACTCACAACACACTTCAATAATAAATTAATACACTTACTATAATTACCAAATAATAAAAATGAATTACCAATTAATAAAAATTGATTACCAATTAATAATTATGTAACATAAAATTAATTATCAATACCAATAAATAAAAATAAATAATTACTTAATTACATTTAAATTACTTCCCACCCTACTGCCCTATAAACTCACAACACACTTCAATAATAAATTAATACACTTAATATAATTACCAAATAATCAATTAATGAAAATTAATTACCAATTAATAAAAATTAATTACCAATTAATAATTATTTAACATAAAATTAATTATCAATACCAATAAATAAAAATAAATTACTTAATTACAATTAAATTACTTCCCACCCTATTGCCCTATAAACTCACAACACACTTCAATAATAAATTAATACACTTACTATAATTACCAATTAATCAATTAATAAAAACTAATTACCAATTAATAAAAATTAATCAACAATTAATAATTAATTAACAAACTTATTTATCAATACCAATAAATAAAAATGAATAATTACTTAATTACAATTAAATTACTTCCCACCCTATTCCCCTATAAACCCACAACCCGCTACAGAACTAAAACGCAAAATTTACTTAAAAATAATTACTAATTCCTAAAATCTTTAAATTAATTTAATATAATTAAATTACTTCCCACCCTATTCCCCTATAAACCCACAACCCGCGACGGTACTCAAACGCATAATTTACTTAATTTTTTTTACTAACTTCTAAAAATGTTATACATATATTCTAAAACTAGTACAATAATTAACAAAAAATATAAACACAAACATATAAAATACATAATAAAATACGTAACACTAATATAAATATCGATATTAGTAACATCGATATTTTGCTATCGATATTACTAACTTCGATATTAACAAAAACAATATTTCTTACCTTCAGGTCGATATTCTGGTCGTCGATATTCTTGACTTCGATATTGTGTCCCTACGATATTTCAAACTCGATATTATTGTAGGTCGGAATTAAAAACTCGATATTTAGACTGTTTACCGCTGCAATGGCAGGCCTGTAGTCTCACTTTGAGTGGTCTCTCATGGCTGGCTTAATACGTGCTTCAGCCCATGGGAGACCCCTGGTGTACCTATGCCCTGTGTACCTTAGTATCATATACTAGCAGGGCCTTACAAGGGTGCACCAGTAGCCAATCTGTAGTGTACCTAAGTACTCACCATGTCTAATTTTGGGAAGAAGCACAGAGACAGCGGTCCTGATTAGCACGATCCCAGTCAGACTAGTCATTTAAACATAATGACACCAGCAAGAAAGTGGGGGTGACCATGAAAGCAAATCTTACTTTCCTACAGTATGTTTCTGCTCACCTACATTATCATGAAGTTCTGGTCTATTCTCTTTTTCTGGACCGGTTAGTCTTAGTAAAAGACATTTTATGGTTACAGTTACCAGATCCTTCTCCGGGGATGGTATGGCTTTGGGATTTGATTCTAAAGTAAGGAAGACAATAAGAAGAATCCAGTGATATTGGACATAGGAATTCTCTGTCATCTCAGGATTTTTTATTGAGATATTCATATAGTGAATTTTTGTTATTTATGTGACACATGAGTGTTTTTTGTTTAAGCACACTGTTCAATATGCAGTTTCATTTTGTGGCTCCCCGTTTCAAGCGCGGAAAATAGTCACGGAAGAAACTGACGACGGCGAGGGGTTTATATGGGCTCCGTTGATGTCACATTCGGTGGACAACGTCGATACGGGGTTGCACGACGACCTCTGCCGGTGCGCTGACGTTCTATGAAAAAATGTATGAATCCAGTCTCGAGCCTGGAGAGGATTCTAAAGTAAGGAATCTGCTGCTATATCCTGTCTTTACCAGATAAGGCGATACCGAAGGTAAGCAACTTGTTCCTCATGATTTTTTAATTTAATGTCTGTGTTATTTATTGAGTCATTTTTTTTATTTAAGTTTGTATGCCTTGTTTGCTTTTATGATTGTTTTTAAATGATCGAATAAAGCTATTACTGAGATATATCAATGCATTGGCAATTTAGAAAACCTTTTAAGTTTGCTGACAAAAGTTAAAAAGTAATGTGTGTAATTCCTTAAAAAATGTGCATGTATTTGGTGGCTGTATTGTCGCTCCCTCAACTGCAACCGGGTGAAGTTAGGTTGTGGGGCGGAAGAGTGATCTTTTACTAGAAGAATGTGTTGGTATGATAGGGATACAATCTTAATATATTTCATTTCATGTTCCTTTCTTTTTCTGTCTCTGAGACCAAATTGTGCAGTTGTTGACCCGCATCTATTCACCAAGGAGAAGTGTGGGTGGGGTCTCCCTTCTTATCAATGCTTTCCAGTAAGGAGTATCTAGGGGTTTATTGTATGTCTTTCTCCAAACTTTGTCCAAAAGGATGTGGCCCTTAAATAACTCTATATCTTGTTCTCTTCTCACCCCTGTTCAACAAGGGTGTTACTGGGAGATTTCCAAGCTTTGTCTTGATGCCTGTTTATGGTATCACCTCCAACCTGTTGCAGTTTGGGAGAGAGCGATCTGGATCTCCACAGACTGATTTGAAGACTCAAACTGCTGCTCATGTTTGAGGAGGGTTATCAGAATCATAATCAGAATAAGATTTATTGTACAATTAATTAAAATCATTACAATAATGAGGACATTAGTGCACACAAGGTAAAAATATAAAACCTCTCACCATAAAATGACAATCTTTTGTCATCAGCCTAAACAATGTCACTGTGCTTAAAAAAGCTACATCATAGTATGATTTTAAAGTGCTTTGTGCAGCAAATCTAAGGTGCTAAATCCACTTCTGAATTGCTGGATGCCCCTGCCTAAGCAATGTCACTGCATTTTAAAAGCTCCATCATGGTATGACTTAAAAGTGCCTTGTGTAGCAGATCTGCAGTGCTAAATCCACTTCTGAAATGCTGGATGCCCCAGCCAAAATAGTGTCACTGCGTTTTAAGAGCTCCATCATGGTATATCTTTAGGGTTCTGTATACAGATATATAAGGTGTTAAATTTGCCCAATGATGGTTTCTAGGCTTTCTGGGGAAGAAAGGCCCTTAGGATTGAGGCCCTTAGGATGCTCCTCTAAGTCCAGCTTTGGAATGTCCATGTGACATGATAGGGAACTACTGCTGCCTGGCTGAGACCAATTAACTGTGTGACGTACTCCGCCTACTTGCACAGACTGATAAGTTGTCTCCAGGGTTGAGCTGGTTTGCCCACTTCTAAACCTTCTTGGACTGTTCTTCTTCTGAAACCGTCAACCTTCCTTGATATCCCAATATGAGATGCATCATTTTACGGTGCTCCTCTGTGTGCGGCTTGAGGTGTCCCTAGCGACTACATGTGGCTATATGGGAGCCACCCATGCTGGGTTCCCTTTGTCAGCTTTCAGCAGAATCTGTTAACCATGGGTTGAGCTTCCCCACTGCATGTAGGGTTAAAGTAGCAATTTTTAAAAAGCTAACTGATAGCATTGCAGGGCTTCATTGCATGTCTGGATATTTAGGGATCTTAGCATGGGTTGTAGCCAATATGTTCCATAGGGCAATTGATTTTGACAGATGCAGACTATGTGGACTAGGGATTCAACTCCTGTGGAACCCAGCATGTGCTGCTTATCCTCATCATGCCCCCTCTGCCACACCAGCAGACTTTTAGTGAAACCAGACCAAATCTTAATTTCATCAGCTGGATTTTCATTCCCTTAGCCAATAGGGGAGAGGAGTTGGCCTAACGGCTAGGGCGGTCGACCTCGAATCTGGGGAACTGGGTTCGAGTCTCGGCAATGACGCTGAACATCCTGTGATTCTGGGCAAATCACTTAATCTCCCCGTGCCTAACAAAAATGAATGTGTCCTCATTAATGCAACTGGTGCTATGTAAAGTGCTCTGATACCCAATTCGGGTCAAGTTTGCGCTATATAAAACTCTGTAAAAAAAAAAAAAAAATAGTTGGGAGAGATAAATTGGGAGTGCGCCTAGGTCATAGCGGTTGGTTGCCCAGCTGCCATGGATTGTCTCCTTCAGAGACTTTATGCCTCAATCCATGGATATTAATTTTGCTTGCTTTAAAAGTAGCTTCAATATCTGTTTAGTAGGGAAGTTGGTCGACCATATGTCCTGTGCTTCTAGGTCAGTGAAGGAGCTGGTCAGATACTGGTGCCAGTTGGAATGTGCCTGGTTCATCGCTGACCATAGAGCCAAAATGCCAAGAATGAGTTGATGGCACTTTGATCTCACTCAGCGGTACCTCTGTTTTTGAACATTACACCTATGTGAATGTCACCTGGTCATTCCTTCATGATAGCTGGTTCCAGAATTTGGGATGGGGAATGCTGTACACAACTTATACATCTGTGGTGTTACGGGGTGAGTGTAGACCTGCTCTGCATCATACATGCGTCGTACATTTTAGGGTTCTGGGAGTGAGCATGGATATTAGCTCTGCCTCTTAGTGTATACCCATAAGATATGAGAGTATTGTGCTTCAAAAGGCATGCTAATTTAGAAACTCTTGACGGTGACATAGGCCAGAAGGATGCCCTTTTAAGATGCCTGCCACCATACAAAAAAACAATTGAGCAGTTGAATTTGGAATTTGGAGTTAATGAGATTACCAGCATTAAAGTAATTATTACGATATTTGCAGTTTAATTGCACTAAACCAGATTATGAATATAATTCAACATGACCCTAAAAATCTTTCTTTCTCATTAACATTTACCATACCCACTTGATGTGTCCTTTTTTTCCCAGCCTTCTGACATTACAATTGTAAAGTCAATGAAGAACCCTCCATATGGCGTCAAACTAGTTATGTCAGCTGTCTGTGTCATGAAAGACATAAAACCTGAAAAGATTATGGATCCTGCAGGGACAGGAGAAAAGGTAATGTAATTTCCTTGCTAAAAGTTCAATTTGTATTTGGTAATTTATTTTATTTTCTGCTGCACACTGTCATCAAAAGATTTGCTTTATTGTCTCTGTGAGAGATTATGCCAAAATATTATGTATCTGTTTCTTGTGTGCTCCCAGTTGTTGCCTTCTCGCACAACTAATTGATGAATTCTCAACATTTTACACTATAGAAATTAAATACAACTTTCAGTTACATTTCGATGGTTGTATGACATTACAACACTGGCAATTACCTTGCATGTCTTTACCAATAATTTTTTATAACGCATGCTTTTACCACGAAAATTCCTTTTTACCATGCATGTGCCTTTACCACACAGATAAGTATAAATAAGGCAAGTGTTTTATATGTATGTATATATATATATATTATATGTATATATAAAACTCTTACCTTATTTATATTTATATTATTTATATTATGTAATATTTATTCATACATATCTCTCTCTCTCTCCATATATATATATATATAATATATATATTCTAATGTTGGTCTGCCAAGCTACCTTCCAGATCCATTTAAGAA
The DNA here is from genome assembly GCA_963921515.1 of Calotriton arnoldi. Lineage (NCBI taxonomy): Eukaryota > Metazoa > Chordata > Amphibia > Caudata > Salamandridae > Calotriton > Calotriton arnoldi. The sequence goes on from CAWUFW010007179.1 coordinate 644,959, forward strand.
GTTCCGCCATCCCAAATCATGGACTCCTCAATGTGGTAGAAATCCTGTTCTTGATACATACATTTTATCCATCAACAAACTCATCAAGGAATCAACACCTAAGAGGATTTTTGATAACATTACCCGAGAAGAGAGAAAAGCTCTCCACCTCCTTCAACAGAGAATGGATGTCATTATAAAACCGGCAGACAAAGGTGGTGCAGTGGTTGCCTTGAAAGTAAGTGATTATATTGAGGAAGGAATGAGACAACTAATGGATACCAACACTTACAAACCTTTAGAAACTGATCCCACAGAAGACTTAAACAAAGAAATTAAGAACATGGTTGTAAGGTACAGGAGCTTAAACCTCATTGATGAAAACAACAGCAGATATACTTGTTCATCCCAAACCAAGACCTGGGAGATTTCATATGCTTCCCAAAATTCACAAAATGAACAATCCTGGCCGTCCCATCATCTCTGGCAATGACACAGCCACTGAGAGACTATCTTTATTTTTTCGACCTGCACCTCCAGCCCATTGTACAGGAACTTCCATCATTTGTTAAAGATACCAGTCACTTCCTTCAGATTATTGAAAAATTAAACCAAACCTACACATTTGATGATGATACTCTTCTGGCTACATTTGATGTTACATCATTATACACCAATATACCACATGAGGATGGGCTTATGGCATTATCTGAAGCTCTTAATAAAAGAACTCTGAAAAAGCCATCAACAAATGTGCTTACCAACTTTGCAAGAGTTATCCTTAAATCCAACAATTTTACATTCAATGGTAAACACTATCTGCAGATACAAGGGACTTCCATGGGCACTCGGATGGCTCCATCCTATGCAAATATCTTCATGGGCAAACTAGAGAACTGTATACTTGCTACTTATAGCATCAAACCACTGGTATGGCTAAGATACATTGATGACATATTTATAATATGGAATGCAGGAAGTAGAGCATTGGAACAATTTACAGCTTATATCAACAATATCCATCCTACCATCAAATTTACCAGCAGCAATACTAAACAGAAGCATCATCTCCCTTTTCTGGATGTGCTACTCACCATTCACGAACAAAAAATTACAACTGATCTGTACCACAAGCCTACAGATGCTCATTTGTATCTAAACTGGACTTCATGTCACCCACACCACACTAAACTGAGCATCATCTACAGCCAAGCACTCAGAATAAGACGCATCTGCAGCAATGAGGAAACCTGTAAAGACCATCTACAGGAGCTTGCTACATTATTTAAAAGACGAGGCTATCCTCTGCATATCATACAGCAACAAATTGACAAGTCTTTGCCGTTACCCAGAGAAGCACTTATTTGGAATACCAACGGCAGAAACAAAAGTGACAGAACTCCATTTGTGGTTGACTATCATCCATCAGCTCCCAACTACAGAAATATAATGCAAAAAACATTTCCCTTACTGTCTACTTGTGAAAAATTGCAAAGGTTTTTCCAAAACCGCCAGTCATTAGCTTATCGCAGAGCTCTAAATTTACGATCTCTTATTGTGAGAGCTGAACTCAAGCAAGTTGTAACAAATGCAGGGGTTCATTGCTGTGACTCTGAAAAGGTGCATCACGTGTGAATACCTTTCACAAACATCAGTAACTAGTTCTGTTACAAGAAGGACCTATGGAATAAGACAGCATCTTACATGTCGCTCAACATGCATTATTTATGTGATTCAGTGCCAACGGCAAAGCTGTAAAAAACAATATGTAGGCCAAACAGTGAATGACCTCCGTACACGATGTAGGAACCACAAATCGGCAATAATTAATAAGAAAATTGACCAGCCTGTAGCCAATCATTTTAACCTTGTGGATCATTTACTATCAGATTTGAAGATTTTCCCCGTGGAACATGTCTCAAAGGAAGAACTACTGGACTCCAGAGAAAACTTCTGGATGTACCGTTTAAAATCACTGCATCCAGATGGACTGAACATTACTGATAATACAACCTGATTACTGCATATCTCAAGAGCTCTCAGGACTGCATTGATTCCACATTCCAAATGGAATCTTCACTCATGATGCTTTTGAAAATTCAGCTGTGTCATCTGTGCAGCCACTGAGCAAACCATCTTGTACTACCTGAGGAAGGCGGAAGCTGAAACGTTGTAGTGGAAATATATTTTTGTTCTTTGGTGAATCTATCTGTTTGAGTCACTTCTTTCTTGGATATATATATATATATACACACACACACATACACTTTTATCTTATTATAAGGTAAGTGATATATATCTATTTATATTTATAAACCCCACTTTTTACCCTTGCCACCCTATGACCACCCTATGACCCTACCCAACCCAAACCCCTAAAATACCCTTACCACCCTTTATCCCTACCCACCCCAAAACCCTACAATACTTTTACCACCCGGTGCCCCTACCCACCCCAAAACACCCTTACCACCCTTTATCCATTCCCCCATAACACTAAAAACACCCTTACCACCCAATTCCCTTACCCACTCCTAAAGCCTAAAATCACTCTTACCACCCGATAACCCTACTCACACATAAAGCCTAAAAACACCCCTACCCCCCAATATTCTTACCCACCCCTAAACCCTAAAAATACCCTTACCACCCAATACCCCTGCCCACCTCTAAACCCTAAAAACACCTTTACCACCCATTACCCTTACCCACCCCTAAAACCTAAAAATACCCTTACCACCCTTTACCACTTCCAATCCCAAACCATTAGAAACCATTACCACCTTATACCTCTACCCACCCACCCTTAAACCTAAACCCTTAAATGTATGTGTGTCTCTCTCTCTCTCTATATATATATATATATATATGTATATATATATATATGTATATGTATATATATATATATGTATATGTATATATATATATATGTATATATATATATATGTATATATATATATCTATATATATGTATATGTATATATATATATATGTATATATATATATCTATATATATGTATATATATATATATATATATATATATATATATATATATATGTATATATATATATATATATATGTATATATATATATATATATGTATATATATATATATATATATGTATATATATATATATATATATATATATGTATATATATATATATATATATGTATATATATATATGTATATATATATATATATATATATATATGTATATATATATATATATATATATATATATGTATATATATATATATATATATATATATATATATGTATATATATATATGTATATGTATATATTATATATATATATATATGTATATATATATATATATGTATATATATATATATATGTATATATGTATATATATGTATATATATATATATGTATATGTATATATATATATATATATGTATATATATGTATATATATATATATATATGTATATATATGTATATATATATATATGTATATATATGTATATATATGTATATATATATATATGTATATATATGTATATATATATATATATATATGTATATATATGTATATATATGTATATATTCAACTTCTTGCCCCAAAAGTCCTTAAGGAAAAGCGAGTGTGGAACACAGTTTTGTGCAAAGAGTATTTATTTATCCGTGTACTCGGTCTGCCATGACGCGTTTCGAGCCTGCTGACTCTTGATCACATGACAACCTATATATATACATACATACACATATACACACACACACACATTTATGCTATACTTACCTTAAATAGACTTACCATGCATGGTAAAGGCATATGCGTGGTAAGGCACTGCATGCTAATCCCCACACTATAAAGGCTGTTTCCCTATTTCCATCCGAACAACCTCAAGTATTGACTGAAGAATGAAAAATTTGATAGGTTCATTCGCAGCTTCTAGTTTGCTTATTGTGACTGCTAAGGTACTCTATCCTTGTGTCTGAAAAGTCATCCCTCCTATACCTCAGAAAATTAAAAATGTAGTACTTTAAACAAGAAGTATCATCTAAGTAGGTTCCCAGTTAGGTATAATTGAATGTTTCTTTACAAAATAGGGGATGTAGGTAAGTCATGGCTCATTATGCTTTCAATTCTTACATTTATTGTTCAATATTCGCAAACTCAGATTTTAAGATTTCGCTGTAATAATGGTTTATGCAAATTGGTTGCAAATTATTTTTGTTCCTTTCTTTTGGCTATTTATATATGAATGATGCGGCCATTACGTAAAAAAGTATTTCAGTGAGTTCTCTATGCTCCCAAGTGATTGCACACATAGGGGCCCATTACGATAACCGGCGGTAAAAAAACCGCCATCCATCATAGCCTGAAAAGACCGCCCGCCTGCACCATGGGAATACCGACCGAGCAATTATGATGACGCGAAGCAACCACCGCCCGCGGCGGAAAAACCACACAGAATACCGCCCGTCCATGTCAGAGTCGAAGATAATCCGTCCGCCACGGACGCAATACCGCCCGAAAACCCCAAATACGACGCGCTGACGAACTAGACACCGGCCGTCAAATTATGATCCCCCGACATGAGCGCGGTAAACCAACATATTTCCCGCCCGCAACGGTGAACAACAGAAATGAATAACTGACAAGGCGGAAGGCCTGGCGGCCACGTCCGTGCACGGAAATCATTGGCGGCCCAAACAAATACACACAACACGGCCAACAAGTCCACACAGCAAACGACGCCAAAATACCCAGACACAGAACCCATCCCAAAGACACATCCCCCTGGCAAAACAAAAAAACCACAAATCCCAGGACACCACGCCCAACACACCTGAAAACGACAGACCATCATGACACACCCACATAGGTGAGTACAAAAGCAGCCCCCTCACAGACCACAAACCCTTGCACCACTACAAAGCCAAGACCACAGCAGAGAACACAGAGAGCCACAGAGGAAAGCAGTATACCACACGCACGCACACATCACACCCATCACCACCACCACCACCACCACCTAAACACCGGCACCACTAACCCCCTGCACATCACACACCAAACACACCACACCAGCACCACAAAAACCAAACCACGCACCATGGCAACACAACGAATGCCCAAGTTCACTGCCACAGAGTTGACGGTCATGGTCGACGAGGTCATCAAGGTGTACCCACAAATCTATGGGAACCAGGTCCAACAGACACCAGTAGCCACCAGAAACAGGATGTGGAGCAGGATCGTAGACCAGGTGAATGCAGTTGGGAACGTGCCACGCAACCGGGGGGAAATAACCAAGAGGTGGCAGGACCTGAAAAGCGTGGTCAGGAAGAAGGAGGCCAAGAACCGTGAGCTGGCTGACAGGACTGGCGGCGGAAATCCCGCGCCATTCAAGACCTTCAAGGCGTGGGAGGAGAAGGTGCGAGGCATTCTACATCCGGAGAGTCTCACCGGAATACCAGGGGGAGTGGAGGCTGGTAAGTACAAACAAATGTATACCAGCACACCGCAATGTACTGTCATGCACTACCACAATGCCATAGCTCCGAGGGCCGAACACCCCCATGTCCAGTACACAATCCACAAGACATCCCTCACACATGCAACAGACACTCACACACACTCAGCCCATAGGCACCAACAAACAAAACCATGGGGGCATGTGTACAGTCAGCCAGCACCACAACTCCCACCAGCTCCCCTTGTAGGCCAGATGCGCCGGAAGGAGCGCACCCCACACCCACACCCATGTGGCAGCCATAGCTGCACAAACCAACAAGTAACAGGTAAGTAGCCTTACCACAAGGCCCGTGTATCGGAGGGGGACTGCAGAAGTACACCCCCACCAGGCCCCCAGTCCTACAGCGCAGCAAGATGGAGCACTCCCCACACCCATGTGTCAGCCATCGCAGTGCACACCGTCATCACACAGGTAGATATGTTACCTGACATGGAGGGGTGTCTGTGGATGGTAAACCATCACCACAACTCACAACACGGCCCCCACACCCACAGACCAGCAAGATGGAGCACCCCTCCCTCTCATAACCATGTGGTAGCCATTGCATTGCTCCCTCCAAACCAACAAGTAGGTAGACTACTGTACAGGGCGGGGTGTCTGTAGGCATGAGGACTGTACTACGACTAACATGTGGGACATGTCACGTAGCAGAGGAACAGGTAGCACTGCTCCCTGTCAGAATCATGTGACCAATGTGCACACGGACATAAATTACAGAGTCATAGCCCACATGAGCCATCTCAAATACAGTAACACGTAAGGAGTCACGTCTGCATGCACAAGTCTCACTGGAGTACTGACCCACATGGCGTGCACTGTGCCAGTCATCACACACATCAGCAACACCATCCAAGTCTTGTCCATGTAGTCGTGTCTGCTTGTTCCCTTGACATTGTACAACATCACCCATGTAAGTCTATCTTGTCTAAATGTAACAGAGTGGAACCCCACTAATGTCACATACACCACTGGACCCATGAACCACACAGCTACACAATGCACATTCAAAATCTCATCCATCTCATCTTACAGCCCCAGTGTCATGAAAGGTATATCATCTAAACAGTTGCCCCATATACAGTAGTTCAGCAAAGATTCCTGCCGATGACCAATAATGTGTCTGCTGTGTCTGAAGCGCACGTCACACTGTGAGTTACAACATACAAAATATAGTCAACACCCCAAGAGCACTGCATTGCTGCACATGGCTGAGAGTAGCACGCACACCAAGGAATTGTCCCATCTGCAATACGTTGTGTGGCACACAACCATTTCTCACTCACTACAATGCTTGCAGTGTAATGTCCTTAAATGACAACAGTGAGCAGATATGCTGGGTAAGTCAGACATACACACACCTTTGTCTCTGTAGTGTCGTGTGGCCAAAACACATGTCCCCTTCTGCACCCATATGTCACAGTATGTACCACAGTACCATATTTCATCTCTAAAGCGTCCATGGGGCTGTACCCCTTTTGCCATCTGCGTTTCCAAGCGTTGCATGTGAACCCCAAAAACATATTTCAACACTAAAGCGTCCATGGGGCTGTACCCCTTTTGCCATCTGCGTTTCCAAGCGTTGCATTTGAACCCCAAAAACAAATATCATCTCAAAAGCGTTCATGGGGCTGTACCCCTTCTGCAATCTGCGTTTCCACGCGTTTCATGTGAACCCCAAAAACACATCAACACTAAAGCGCCCATGGGGCTGTACCACTTTTGCCATCTACGTTTCCAAGCGTTTCATGTGCACCCCAAAAACATATATCAACACTAAAGCGTCCATGGGGCTGTACCCCGTACCCACCAAAGCCACAAAATGTAGGGGTACTGCAACACACACCAATTGGCATTTCAAATCCGTCCCATGCCATATGCACCCATCACACTATTCCATTGCCTTGATCACGCACACACATTGTAGAGCCATACACACGCATCCGGGAAATCAGTGCACAACTGTGCACAAACTGTGCATGTCAGACATCTAACACAAACCTTGCAAGGTGCAACACAATAACCTTTCGTCTCCGCCCCACAGGTGACGAACAGCATGATGCTGTGGATGGAGACAGCAGCCATCACAGCCAGTCCACAAGCCCCCCACCCGGACTCACGGATGTGGAAAACCTGGACACCTCTACGGACGAGGACTCCCGACCTGGCACATCTGGTGTGGCAGGGCGCAACAGCTCCCCAGGACCCCTCCTACCCACCAACCCATCTCCCAGGGCTGGTGACCAGTCCCAGGCCCCTGCTGCCACGGTCATTGCGGCCACCACCACCGCCGCAACCACCACCACCATCACCACCACCAGGGCCTCCCTGACCACCAACCCTGCGCAAGAGGTGGCACGCACCTCCACATCTACCCTGGGAGCCAGAAGGAGGCCCCAGGTGACCAATGTGGCGAGTGGGCAGGTCGGTGGCAGCAGTCCAGGTGGGAGGAGCAGGGTCAGGCCAACGCCAACAGAGCCTGGGAGCCAAGCCCTGCCGCAAATAGCCAGAGTCCTTGGGGCCTATGAAGAGGCCCAGGGACAATGGGCCAGGTCAGCTTCCGACACGAGGGAAGTCCTTGGGGTGTTGAGGTCCATGGACGCCCACATGGGCCAACTTGTGGACCTCATGGGCCAGCTAGTGGTGGAGGTGAGGGCCCACTCAAGGCCAACCACACCACCTCCGCCACCACCTGCTGGGGCGCAGGGACGTGCAACATCCAGTTCCCCTGCGTCCACAGCGAGTGGGCAATCCTCACCCACCACCAGCAGCCCACACACACAACCCCCCCCTCCCAAACGTGGAAGCAGCCGCACGCACAGCCCCCTCCCAAACGGCGAAGAGGAAACAGATGTCCATGGGAGGACTTTGCACGCTCCAAACGCCAGTGAGTCAGCCAGCCACGGTGGCCATCCCCTGCATTCACTTGGACTACCATCCTACCCCACACTGCCAGTTGAGTGGCATATGTCTGTTGGACTGCGGACCCAGGACAACATGGGTACACCTTGACCATCACGCGGACATGACCGTCAACTCATTGTACAGCATGCACCACTTTCTTGATCACCTTTCCCACAAACACATGTCACCTTTAAAATAAATACACCTGTATCACATTCTATGTTATCTGCTCTGTTTATTATCAAGGATGCACAACCGTCAGCATGATCAGAAATGCATCTGTAGTGTGGTATGTCGATAGGCCAGGAGAGGCTGTAGGGACCTAGGGGTGAAAAACAGAACAAGAGTCCATTGAATGTGTGTGTCACACACTCATCACACAGTACTTGTCATCAGGCCTAAGCAATGTACACACATCTCACAGAGCAACAGGGCACAATGTCACAGCCACTGTCAGTGGCATACTACCCTGGACATGGACCATTCCCACACAGCACTCAGTGAACAATAGTCCGCCGTGACAATGCACACATACACCTACACAACTACAGCGACATCAGCCGTCGTACATGGTCACTCACCGTCAAGTGAAGTAGCGGGCGATGAGCTGCTGATGCTCATTCACTGCTTCCTCCTCTCCACTGTCCTCGTCACTGGTCACGGCTTGGCCTGCAGGCGGGGGCCCTGGCTGATCACCGTCATCCACTATCAGGGGGATCTGCCTGCGAATCGCAAGATTGTGCAGCATGCAGCATGCCACAACTATCTGGCACACCTTCTGTGGGGAGTATGCCAGTGCACCCCCGGTGCGGTCCAGGCATCTGAATCTGGACTTCAGGATTCCAAAAGTCCGCTCTACCACACGTCTGGTCCTCCCATGTGCCTCATTGTATCTGACATCAGCTGGTGTCCGAGGATTGCGTAGTGGGCTCAGCAGCCAAGGCCCATTAGGATATGCAGAGTCACCTGGGTGTGAGAAACACGGAGAAACGTTGCATTCCCAACAGGATACAAGGCAGCATGTCACACCCAGCATGCTACACGAGTATGCATACTCACCAACAATCCATGCACGTTCCGGTTGCAGATTGGTCATCATACGTGGGAGGATGCTGTGGCGCATGATGTGCGAGTCATGGGTGGATCCGGGAAACTTCGCACACACGTGTGTGATGATCATGTCCACCAGGCACACCACTTGCACATTCAGGGAGTGGAAATGTTTCCGGTTCCTGTAGATGTGCTCCATGGCTTGTGGTGCAACAAGGCCAACATGGGTGCAATCAATTGCACCAACAACCTGGGGGATGCGTCCAAGGGCATAGAAAGCACCCTTCACCGCCGCCAAATCACGAGCCCTGGGGAATCGGATGTACCGGTTCCTGTAGAGCATCATAGCTGACAGGACATCCCGTAGCACCATGCTGAACATGGGCTGGGACATCCCACCTCCACTGCCCACCGTGTGTTGAAAGGATCTGGTAGCAAAAAAATGCAGTGCAGCCATCACCTTAGCCTTGGGGGTGAATGCTGTAGGATACACCCTGCGAGGACGGAGGTGGGGTTCCAACATTGCACATAGGTGACGCAGGGTGGGTCGGTCCAGACGGAACTTCCTTATGACCTCCACATCCTCCATGTCTGCCAGCAATTGGTAGGGGCGATGTATGTTTGGTCTCCTCCTAGGACAGATGGAAGTGGACACATGTCAATGCAACACACCACATGGTATTTACACATACACAAAACAAAGATCACTGACAAAGCAATAGAATCACAGAACAGCTGACAAGTAGGGACAGCACAGCACAGCAACATTACTCTTACACAGGTCCCCTTACCAATAGCAAGGACCACTGACACATACCATTGCTATGAGCATGCACATGGGGATTTAGGCCATATTAGCTCGAAAGGCACGATGATGGATTCAGACTGCATATGTGGGAAGCGGCAACACCACGGCAATATACCTAGCTGCTGTGCCTGACACCGCTTCCGAGGCTGGGTGAGTATGGCACACACCAACAACACAACGTACACAGGCTGAGCGGTACACCAATCGCAGCAGCTTGGACACGCAGAAACAGCCCCAGGTGGCTATATCAGTGTGGGAGGGTGACAGGCATTACCACAGCTTCCAGGGACTGCTGACTGGCATCCCTCAACAACACCTGCTGCTGCTGCCACCTGTCCACCTTCGTGTCGACGACTCTGATGATATGTCCAGCTCCACTCACCAGCGAGGAGCTGGAGTTCCTGGATTCCGAGCTCCACACACACTGCCCAAGGCGAATACCGGCAAAAGTCAGGTGTGTGTAAGACAACTACTGTGTGTGTGGGAGTGCATGTGGGGGACACACATGTTGTTGATCCGCAGCACTATGAGTCAGAGCCTGTGGGGTTCCAACATGCACCGCTTACCATGCTAACTACAGGTGGAAGGGGTATGTAGGCTCTCTGGCGTTTTCCCATGCATGTCCCTCCCGAGTGGTGGTACATGGCATTTTCATGTCAGACATCCAGTGACGCAGCCACTTGGCAATGCATGATTCTGGGCAGCTATTGCTTGTGTGAATGGCTGGCTGGGTCCCTGCTGGCCTTCTCAGTCTCGGCAGACCTGGGCTGCACATTGACCGCCCAATCCTAGAAGGAAACTACACTGACTGTACAGTGGGTTACATGTGTCATCAGTTCACAACTGTCAGGAAATGCGCGAACTCAGCCCTGACGATAGAACACTACAGGCCATGTGATGGTGATGTGTGTGAGAGATAGTGGCACTGAATGTGACCTCCATTGCGGGGTGAGCCATTCACAGGGCGAGTACATTGAGGGCTGCGCAGTGTTGGACACAGTGAGTCCACCCACAAAGATGTGTTGCCTTGTGATCTATGTGTTGGACTACCTGACACTGGACAGTAGATCCGGGCAGACTACACATTGCTCAAAGTGCTGGCATCCTGCATGTGAATGGGATGGACAGGTACTGTGTACACACTCCCACCAGCATGCATTCACGTGTGGTGTACACATGCTGTTATGCCATGTCCGATACCGTCTTGGCTCTGTTACACGTCTCTGATCATTTAGGATGGGTCAGCATCATGCCACTGTGATTGGTGGATGTGGGTGATGATGAGAAGTGTATGAGTGATATTTCAACCCTCTTGTGTACCATCCCTGCAGTTGGAAGTCCTCTGGCCCAAGGCCTTGTGATGAGCCATTGCATTTCAAGTTGATGCCTCTGTGTATGTGTAACCGACAGTGCAGCAAATCCCACAAAGGGGGTGACGTCATCTGCCGGATGTGCGACTATGTTGCGGGGACTAATCGGGGGATGCCCCCTCGTATTGTCAGGTTGGCACGGCGCAGCATTTCACCACTAATGGTCTGCTTCTTGACAGTCACACAGCCTGTGCCGGATGCACATTTGTAGGGGCATCAGCAGCAAGCAGGTGTACAGTATTGTGGGATGGTGTCTTCTGCTGCGAGAGGCAGCATGTGTCCACAGCCTACCTATCTGGGTGAATTGTGATGTTTGTTGTGTGATGCAGTGGGTTGTAAGTGTACTCTGTTCTGGGTGCATCTGAAATGCATATGCGATTCCTGAGGGTTAGGATGTAACTTGAGCACTCTGCATTGTCAATGCGTTCAGAGTCGTAGGCCTCAGGAACAGCCTCTAGTCTGCTGGAGTGGCAAATCACATGTATGTTTGAGGCACTGTGCCTACTCTGATTACGTTCTGACATATGTGTGCGATGCCTCACCTCATATTCCTGATACTCACACATCCGGCACACTGTGCAACAGTAGTTGTGCTCGTGCGATAGACAGGTGTATGGCATGGGCTCATGACCATTGTGGACTGTCATGTTGCAGTCTGTGTGTGTGGTGACCCATTCTGCTCCATGCAGGTATGTCCTTGGCCTAATTACGTAGTGGACATCCTTGCCACCATCAGGACAGTGGGTGTGCACACAGCGATTAGCGGCTATGGCCGCAGGGTGACACAGTCCGGGTGTTGTGCCATGTGCCCAACACATGTGCCACTTATTAGCGGCTTCATTTCCTGTACGCCAGCCATTACGTGTTGATTGTGGTAGCTGTATACAATTGCACAGGTATCGTGCAACATGTGCATTTGGGAATGTTCTGTGCTGGCTCCCTTGCACATGTCTGTTTATTTGATGCCAAATGAGTGAGGCCACCTCGCTCTCCCTCATGTAGCATCTCCCGTGTGTGCTGAGGGACAGGGGACGGTCAACAGTGGTGAGGCATCGGATGGAGCAGCTGCACAGGAGCTGGGTGAGACAAATGTGACCGGCGCCTCGGAGGGGGCAGACGTGTGCTGGATGAATCACAGGCCGAGACGACAATTGCTGCGTCATCTGAGGACAGAGGTCATGCATCCATGTTTGCTAGCACAGGGGACGTGTACTCTAGCTCCTCTGCAGCCACGCGGAGGCCAATGTCCGCCCTCCCAACTACTTCCACTGGTGCAACACGTGTCGGCACAAGGATGAAGGATAGAGTGTCCTTCACACCAGGCACAGCTGCCCCTGCGACCCCTGCTGCCCTCAGTGCCGGGTCTGTTGAGCATGTGCGGCATCTCTGCGTGGGTCAGACAGCTCTCCTCAATAACTTCATTGCCCATGGCAACACCTTGCCGCAGGTGACATAGTTCATGGAGGGCCTACATGTACGCGTGGGTGGGCTACACCAGTCTGTCCAATGGTTGTCCCCCCCAGTCAAGGTGGGCCTTCAACTGGGCCACTCTCAGGCTGACATTCCTGACCTTCCTCCACCCCCCTGGAAAGTGGCACATCTGACAACAGCAGGGCACGAGTCCTGACAAAAGAGGTGGTGGGACGCTGACGTCATGACAGGAAGTGACGTCACGAAAGGTGGCTTGCACCATCAGATTCATTGCCTCCCCTCGCTCACCCCTTAGATGCGATTGCATCAGAGAAGTACGCGCGTGAGCAGCAGCTCCAATCTCGCCCCAGAGAGGCCAAAGTGTGAATGTGTGGCTCCATTTGCTCCATTTATCGGGCTCACGGTAATATCAGTGGGGGGACGCCGTTCAGCCGTGTGGTACCCCGACTCGTGCCCTGGACAACAGTGACAATGCATGGCTGTCTCCGGAGTCCGGATACACCACATGCAACACACAGAAGCTGTAGCTACACTAGCGGGCCATGCCGCAAACACCATCCCAGACGACAGGTAGACACACCCCGGCGCGCATAGTCATTACATCCGCTGCCATTGACAAGGGACCCATAGAGTGAGATATGGGCCTCAGGGTGACGAGCCTCCGAGCCATCCACCGCCAACGAGTGTCATGCAACTCACACATTTCGCTAAGCCAATAGGACACTTTGCCTGCACACCAGGGCTCGAGTCGGGGTACCATGCGGGTGGACGGCGTCCCCCACTTATTTTACCGTGAGCTCGATGACCGGAGCGAATGGAGCCACACATTCACTCTTTGGCCTCTCTGGGGCGAGATTGGAGCTGCTGCTCACGCGCGTGCTTCTCTGATGCAATCGCATCTAAGGGGTGAGCGAGGGGAGGCAATGAGTCTGATGGTGCAAGCCACCTTTCGTGACGTCACTTCCTGTCATGACGTCAGCGTCCCCCCACTTCTTATTTAGGACTTGTGCCCTGCTGCACACTGAGAATGTGTTGCCTGCGAGATGTGACCAGGAGCAGGGTGCCATGACCTCCCACCCACCAAGCTCCACTGCCATCCCGTGCCCTGGATAGCCTGTGCAGGTGGACAATGTAGGGGGTACACCTGGAGGACAGGGGATGTAAGTGCCTCGGCAAGGGCCTGGCAGACGCACCGCAGTATCCAGCATGTCCCCAGAGGGAGGGCTAACGTCTACACCTGATGCAGCATTGATCGTGTGCCCGCCTGTTGTGCCCACACGAGTACACATTCATCCCCAGACAGGTAGGCTTTCCAAATACCCAACACAGTGGAAATCTACCCCTCCGGGATCCTCCCCACACAGTCTGTTTCAACACTGCATGTGTGCACCCACCCGTGCCACCCACCCACCTGTGCCAAGCAGCCCTCCCGCTTCACATGGCACATGTGTGTCTTCCACAGTTGTGCTTCTCTCTCAGGGCGGAGCTCCAAATGTCCCGTAGCATACAGACAGCACCGAGTCGGACTGGCATCCTGTTTGAATGGTAGGCACCCTCACACAACTACCTGTGACACAGTGGTGGCTGTGGTGGCTATTGTGACTGCCATGGCAGTGTTGCTGTCCATGGCAGGGTACACTCACACACAATGCATACGTAGCTTTTCGTATCAGTACTCTGCACATCGGACTGCCCACTGTCCCTGGTGTTGTACAATGTTGCCGCCTGTCTATGTATTCTGTGACTGGATGCTGTTGTTCCTGTAGTGGGTTGTGTCTGTGTAGTTGCTGATTGCAGTTGTTACTGTGTGTGCATAGTTAAGTGAGGCACATGCCGTGTATGGTACCTCAACAATTGCAATGTCTGGTCTCACATTCCTATGTGTATTATACGTGGCTGGGACTTCACTTCTTTCAGACTCTGCTACTTGTGTGTGTGATGAAGACGTATGTCTGTGACACGGGTTGTCTGCATGTATTTGGTGGTATTTCTGTGTACATGTATACGTGTCATGTTTGCGTGCAAGCAAAGCACAGGGTGTGAGTCTAGCCACAGGATGACAGGTAGCATGTGCGGAGTGTGCGGGTATGTGTGAGCTTACTTTCTGGCTGGCCAGCAGTGTAGGTGTATGTGTATCTTGTGATGAACATAGAGTCTGGGCACATGGCTTACTTTCAATGTGTGCATTTGGGAGGTGTAGGTGTGTGTGGTGTGAAGGGTGTGACTTTGGGGTAGTGTTGGTGTGTGTGTGTGCGCTCTGGCAATGTCGACTACACACATGTGTTACCCAGGGGCATGGTGGGTGTTTGTATCCTTGTTCAGGTCTGTGAATGTGAGCACATGTGTGTATTGTCTGTTGCACAGTGTGCAGTGTGTGGATGTGTCCTTGCAGTTCAGGATGACTCCTACTTGATATGTATTGGCCATTGTGGGTCTGCAGGGTGTGTGAATGTGAAGATTGTGCCTTGTTTAATTGAGCATGTATGTGAATTTCGGCAGTTCGTACTCACTGTGCAGCCCTGCCCACCCACACTGATATCGTGTGTGTTTTGTCATGCATTGATGTGGCATGCTTCTTGCGTGGCTCCTATATTTGCTTGATGAGTGTGATGTCAGACTGTGAAAGTAATTGTACACATATGTAGGACTGTGCTTTGTAGTGACCAGGCCGTCAGTGTTGATGTGATGATCTGTTGGGCCACGTCAGACTCTGACATGCCAAGGCCCATGACCTGTGTTATTTCACTGGGTCCACTGTGGCAGCAACTCATATGCATTGACATCCAATGACACTTGACTACATGGTAATCTCACGAGTCCCGTGTACTTCACACACTCTCATCCTCTCTCATTCGTACTTGTCTACGATCAATAATTCTCCAGAGTCACATATTTGCTTTAAGGCATGTATTTGAACTTACTTCCTCTGTGATGCAGGATGTGGACACTACTGGCAGCGAAATGCATGTGGAGGATATACTTAGCATGATTACACATACAAAAGGGGGTACAGGTAGATGTGATTAGTTGTTGATTGTGGAATAAAGGCTTCAGAGTTACGAATGCCCTGCCCTTGCTATGCTACAGTACATTTGCTCATTACTGGAGAGCTCTAGGCTTTGACACAGACAGTATTGATTTTGCCTACCAGACAGCTTGACATCATAGGCACAATACATCTCAGTCCCATGGTACAGGATTACGACAATAGTGACTCCGACACACCTGCGTCAGAGGTGACATCAGAGCATGAGCCTACATGCATGCAGCATCGTCTCACATGTTGTTGCGATATACAATTATACCACTGCCCCTTGTGGCTCAAATGCAAGTAATCATGAAAGAGACAGACACCACTGGCCTTGACCATTCATAGGAGCTTGTGGGATGAGGGCCTGTGTCCTCCTCCCAAGCCATACCCAAAGTCCTGCAGCCTAACATCCATTCAAGAATACCCAGCATCGTCGGAGGTTGCACTCAGCAGACAGCTCAGGCAGCCGGGCACGCCATCACATCACCCTGCAGCAAAATGGCTGTTGCACCAGTGCTTCACACCTACGCCAGACAGATGCAGCTGTACAGTGATAGCTTGCTACAGATAGTGGGCTGTGCAAATCTGGCTATGCTGAATGTAAGTTACCGAGTAACTTACCGCATCGAAATGTTCAGCTGCGTCATCCCCGTGTTCTACTGTCGGAGGTGCCCGTACCACTGGCCTGTGGATTTATGTCTCTCCAACCCGGCATGTCCAAATGCGGACTTGGTACACCTGTTTGCACCCCTGGACGCCCACGACAGGAACTGTTCAGTGTATGGGGGCATGGCGTTTGTGGCTGCAATCGGACACACACTGCAATGGGACCAGTGTGCCTCTGCACAACGTATGCTGGATTACAGTTTCATCGAATGTCATCCGACATGTCCCATCAGGCTTCTACAAGGGACAACTTACGATGAACACGTTGCAACCCACCATCCGCTTCATTGGATGTCATCCATGAATACCACCAATGCGAAGGATGCTCTGCTGGAAGGTATCGCATACCTGACAACTTGTCAATTCATGGGTCCCCAAATCAATACCCACAATTGAACATTCATGTTCAACACCGTACCTATGCTCGGCTTCCAAACGCAGTGGGCAGTTAGCTGTGCAACAACCATACCATGCAATCGGCAACAAACACCTTACCATCAACTCCACTGCCATGACACCTGACATTTCCGGGACATGCACCCTGTTCATCACCATATCCCGTGTCCCTGCATGAACAGGGGGAGGCTGAGGTATGGGACCTGTGTACAGTGACCACATGGCCAATACTGCACGAACAACTATGCTACAATATGTATTCTGCGCACCTGAACACATGCTCCTGTCAGTGCATGCTTATCTGTCTGCTGTATTACGTGAGAACTGTCACCTCACCTTCGTCTGAACTTCCGTGCCAGGACATTTGTATGGACAACAAATGCAACACCCTACAACATGTCCCCAGTCATTGTGTCATGTTCAGTAGCCACCTTAGTGGTATTATCTTTCTTTCATGTTCGGCGTTATCTGTCAGTGGAAGGTTTACTCAGCATGGCTATGTTTGGGTTTTGGTTGTTACAATGGCTCCATTCTCCTGCAGAATTTGTTGCAATGTGATTTGAGTGTGGGAATGGAAGGACATTCACTGCTATCTGCTCTCCCGTGTGTGGGCGGGACACTTCGTTTCCGCTGTACATTGAGACTTGTGTGTGGGCGTAGTGATTGTGAACACCTGTTCTCAGGCAGCAGGGTTTATCTCTTTTGTACATTGCATGGCTTGTTATTGCGTGCAGGATGGTATAGGTATTTTTGTTGGCACTGGCGTGCCTTTTGCGGTCAATGTCCATTGTTTGCGCTGTTATGTAGCAGCCGCCGTGTGCTTCTCCTTGTTTTGCACACAGGTGTGTGTCCTATTTCGACGTCACTTTACTCCCCTGTTCGGGACACTTGTGTGACTACGAGTTGACAACTGTGAGTTGTCGGTTGTGGACATGATTGATGCAGGAGGACCACGTGACATGTGCCTTCAGGGTGGGGCTGGTGTGTGTGGTGTGTAGTTGTGACCCTGTGGTGGTTGTGTGCAGCCCATGCGTGGCGCTGTCGTTGGCCTCTGCGTTGTGCGCATGTGTACGTGCGTCATCGCCGGGGCGCTGCGGTGCCGTGACGGGGACGTCACCTCCTGGTCCCGGGTAGTGGGTGCCCAGGATGTTGCGAGTTGTTTTTATTTTACAGGTGGTACATGTGTGGGTACAGTGTTGGATGTGTCCTGTCCCCACAGGGGTGTCTGGGGGGGCCATGTACAGTTTTTCCGCCCTTGCATTGTGTGCAGTGTTTGCGTGCCCTTGTTGTGTGTCTGCCTACCTGCGTCGTCTTTGCGCGTTCACTCCTAGGTGCTGCATCAGGTACAGCATTGGGATGGCCTGGAGAGCAGGATTCATGTCGGAGTAGGCCGGATTTGTGTTTGTGTAGTCAGCGATCTGGTTTCCGCCTCCTTTTCTCGTGCGGTGTCTCTTTGCCGGTGAAGCTGTTTGGTTGTGTCATCGTAATTTGTACGCCGGGCGGTACGTCATTTCGTCGGACGGTGTGTCTCCGTTAGCTCGCGCCGCTACGTAGACGGGCGCACTTTGATGGTGGGCGGCGTCGCGGGCTTACGGGCGGTATTTGCCTGACTTTTCACATCCTAATTTGGCGGGCGTGTGTGCAGTTGATGGCGGACGGTAACTAGCGGTTTTTGCCTCCTGTCAGCACGGCGGTAGTGTTTCCGCCCGCCATCGTAATGGACCCCATAATGTTTAAAGATTGAAAACGCCAGATTTGAAAGACTGAGCACTAGGTCAACCAATTTCTTAAAAGTAGGAATTACAAATTTAAGGGGAGAGGGGACACTTGAGGCCACTGCCCTTTAATATTCTAGTCACTGAGGTTATACTTTTACATTTCCATTGTGTGGGTGAGTCACCGTTGCCCACCAAAAAGGCCTTGAAAAATCCCAAGACCTGTGCACCAGTAGCGGGCGAAACACGTTTTGGCTGTACCTCAGAAATGACTGTACATCATGAAACAATAACTAGGATGAGCAAAATAAAATAAAAATAACCTTTTTCCTTAACAGTGGTTCTTTGTTCTTGTATGAATTTAAAAAGCTAGCAGATTTGTTTATACTGAATGCTAGTATTTCCATAAACACTGTATGCTATTACAAATTTAACAGGCCTGTGACTTATCCATGTTCCCTTTGTTACAAAGAAACTTTAATTTGTCCATTCTGGGAACATACTTAGAGACATCTTATTACCTCAATTTGTGCAGGATTACATGCAAGCCCTACATTTTACACATTTAACGAAAAGTCTAAACACGACTTTCAAATTAGTGATTTTAAAACATCAGTGAGTCACCTTATTTCTTGTTTATTTGCTATTTATGCTGCGTTTATATGAGGCCTAGGAAACAATATTAATCTTAGACCTAGAATTTGCGCTAGCAGTCAATCAACACAAATCGGTGCATATGGCAACGTGAGTCAAATTTCACACACAAACATTTTTATACTGAAAAGATGTGATCGCTGTGCCAAATGGCCTTGTGTTTTGCAGCGCCAAACACCTGTTAATACACACAAAGAGGGGGTTACATGGCAGGAAGACCAAACATTCATATGATTTAACACACAAACATCCCTAGGATTCCATGCAAATCCAGGTCAGAGAACAGCCTGGCTTTGTGTCAAATACTAGAGCCAAATGAAAGCAGGCATAAACAATCGGTAAAAGGAAAACTGCATGTTTCTCCAATGGGCAATACATGTAAATTCTACAACATATGGCATCTACTGAATGGACGGTTGTTTGTGTATAGAAATCTGTACTAGATGGTGTCCAATGTTGACAAATCTTTGACAAGACACGACTTGCCTTGGCTCCTTAACATTGCCAAAATTAATTATTTTGCACAAGCACCAACAGTGACATCATTGGTGTTCTATTCATTGTAATTCTGAAGCTGAGGTTTTTTTTACCTTCAGCAGTGCAGTGCTGCATGAATTTGAGTAAATCAGGGTATTAGTGTGTATGTTTCAGTCGCATGATAATGTTTTTCATTTTACAGATTCTTGATTACTGGGGTCCAAGTAAGAAATTATTGGGGGACATGAACTTTTTGCGAGATCTCAAGATATATGACAAGGATAATATTCCAGTAAGTTTCTGTTTTCTACTTCTTTCCAAAACAAAGCATGTTTGCTTCATATGCACATTCCTACACCACTACAAAGCACTCATGTAGCTGTTCTCATTCTGGTTAAATGAGAAAACATTCCTTTAGAGTGTAAAGCCATTTTTGCTAAATGATAACAAGCCACTGTCCAGTGAGGCATTTGTTGTTTGGAAACCTTCATTTGTCTGGAGGATCCATAAGCTACTTAGCTTTTTTCATACTGCGTTAAAAACGTGTCTAGTCATCGGAAACATGTATAAACCTTTGGCTAAAGTCATACCTAGTGGCATAAATTGTGTAGAGGACTCATTTTGTTGAAGAATGACTTCATATCATTAGTTTATCTTGATCACCCAGAAAATATTTAATACTGGTTCTTTCAATCAGTACTCTGCGAGCAACATATGCCTCAGATAGCTTGAACAGTGTTGCCAATCCTTTACTTAGAATATGTGTTTTTAAACTTAGAATAATCTAACTATAGATTTCTCCTTTAACTGTTGAATTAGCCCACAATAAAGTCATTTAATTTTGAAGGATGGTTTCTCATTTATTAATGTTTTGGGTCCAGCTAGGAATATTAGAAAATGACTACAGTTGTAAAGCAATTCACAAATTTTAAACATCTTAAAAGGTGTTCTGCTTTGGCATAAATTTGTCTGACAGACATCCTTTATTACTTTTAGCCTCATTCACAGGTTTCTAATGTACCTAAGTTACGTTAGGTGCCCAAAAATGAAATCCGCATTGGCAAATTGTGAGATCTTAATTTACAGAGTCAGGATCTGGGGATATTAATTGCCACAATTGGAACCTGGTAGAGGGCAAAATCAATTAATCTAGCAGAATATCTACAGTGCTATCTTTTGCCTTAGGCATGAGATCAAGGTGTTTTAAAGGTGGAGAACATGTAAAATGTTCAATCAAAACCTGTAGTTTATTTGCATGGGGTTTTCCAACTTAGGAACACACCTAAACGCTGCTCATATGAGCGTCAGAAGTTAGTGTATTTCCATCATGGGAACAGCAGCAAAATATCTCCACATTTCATAGAGATTTGTAGGAAGGGGTTTCTTCACCAGGAAAAATATTTTCCTATTTGGGAAAAGAGAAATAATGTTTTATGTGTTAATGAATTAATGCAGTCAGTCCACATATGTAAGCGCAGATGCGGTGTACACATGTAATCTATGATGTACATACATTTCCATGCCTACTCCTAGGGGGTTTCTGGATCTTCAGAGATTTGCTCAAATTATAGGCTTATGATTGCAATACGTAGATCTCTGTTGGTTTAATACAAATGTGAATCAAACTCTATTTGCTCAATTATCCCATGTATAGTTATGACTCTGAGTGACGTGGAAATTATCATAATTCTCATGAAAGTTTTAATATGTAATATTTAATGTATAATATCTAAATAAAAGCTGTGTGAAATGCTAGAAGTCTAAGTTTCAAATATTAGAGATAGTGAAAGCTTATCTTGAGGAAAATATAGAAAAACGTGCTTGCTGAAGCCATACTAAAAGGAGAACTGTTGTGAAGAAGAAGACGACACAGGTGAGTTCTAACAGCTTCTTTATTCACGTCTTTACACCACCACAGGTTCCAGTCAGTTGGAGTCAGCTGTGGAACCTTCAGATCAACAATGCCTGGTACATTCCAAAGGGGACCAGGCGGGGGGGGAGAGGAATGTACCAAGCATGATTATAACAAGAACATTCAATAGCTTACAACAAACAAACTTAATGAAAGGCTCAAAATGTCCTGTTTCTTGTTTTCTGTATAATATTGTCAAAGTTTATAGTTTACATCATAATAAGTGGGGAAAATATTGCACTTCATTCTTATGCTTTATCTTCATTATTAGCTCATTTCAAACTTGCATTTATTAATATGTAAAGAAAACATAATGACTAAGAAGAAAATAATATGGTGTATGCACTGGTGAGTAACATATTTGCATGGGCACAGAAAAAAGACTATTCTTCTTAAACGTAGCCACAGAGGCACATTCAACTTAAGGGAAATGACAGCAGAAATAGAAGTGACACGGCAGTTACTATAAACAACACAGTAGTACCAGATAACATGTCTAGAAACAAAGATGGAGAACACATATAAAGTAAAGGATCAATGACAGCTTCTGACTCAGATTCTGATCTTCAGCTTATGAACATACATGTAAAATTCAAAGGAACATGCAAGTACCTGATTGATTGGTACTCAGTATTTATGTGTAGAGTTGAGGATATGTGTTGTTTTGCTTTCCATAAGTGTAAGAAAAAGATATTCCCTAATAAAGGGCCACACTAGACCAAAATGCATTGAAGATTGGCTAATGGAAGATAAAATATGAGAGCTTTATTAAAATGGCACCCTCTGAAACAACCATCATATTCTAGTTTTGAAATATTTAAAATGTTTACGGATTAATATAATGTATCTAGTTTCCATGTTGAAATCATGTCTTACACTCTTCTTGGAACATTGAATGAAGCCTATCTGATATCCCTTTGCAATGACCTCTGAATGTTGTTTTTTTAAATCAAATATTATATAATGCTAAACATAATTGTTTTCAGATATGCCTAAGATGCATTTCACTGTGTTTCCAATGTGTCAAAAATGAGGTTAGCACTAAAACAATAAAACAGTTGTTTCACGAAACACTTTGTTTTTACAGGTTGCAGTCATGCAGAAGATTCGCAGTGAATATATCACTAATCCTGATTTTGATCCCGTAAAGGTAGCTAAAGCCTCCTCTGCTGCCGAAGGACTATGTAGATGGATTCTAGCGATGGAAGTGTATGACAGGGTTGCAAAGGTATGGTTTTAATGTTTGTACTCAAGGTAAATGAAGAAGCACAATTTTAAGGATATCAAGTGTGCATATTATTTGAATATAAACAGTTTGATTGAATTAGTATTTAATAGATTTAATCAAAAGGCGTACATTCCCTGTTACCCTCAATTTTCCTACAACAATATATCAAACACCCTAGCTCTTAATCTGGATTGTTGGCATATAAAAGCCCTAATAAAGGAGACATTTCCCATAATATATATGTATACACAAGACCTAAAGAAGGTAGGGGTCAATTTCCCTGATGAGATTCATAAGTTTGGGTATGATCAGTGCAAGTTTAAAAAATAACCTCAGCACAAGTTGTGCGCTTGTGTCCAGGCAACAAAGATACAGGTAAACGTGAGTGTAATCATTAATGACAACCTTTTCTTACAGTTATAAACATGAATATTGTTCTAACATAAAATGTTTATTGAGATTTAATAGAAGACATGTGTATGACTTAATACCTAATGCATTTGGTTTGGTGGCAAAAATATACATTGTGTACAAATAGAAAAAAGGAAAGCTCCTCTTTCTGGTAGTATCCTCTTGTGCTCTTGAGGGTTCCTACTTACCATCTGCTTGAGTGGGGCTGCATGGAACTGCTGCTTGTAGTGCAGAATAGGCTGTACTTCACGTCCAGAGCACTACATGGCTACTGCCTTGAGTAATCTGCCAGTCGAGGGAGCAGAAAGCAACATGCCTGGTCCACATCGGAGCAGCACATGTTGGCTGAAAGGAGCCATTCTTGTGACCTTCAGGAGTTTGCTGATGAGCCATTGTGGGGGTTCGGTGGAGAGTACAACTTCAGCCTCCCCACAGGGAGGCAGGGAAAGCCAAGGCAGTTTGACAGAGAATGTATCATCCAGCCTTTGGCATTGCTGAGTCTTAAAGTTGACATCTAGTGGGCTGTAGTCCACCAGACCACTTGCATCCTGATGATGGCTCTTTTGTAATTTGCAGTCGACCATCAAGGGTACAGCACAGTTAAGCATACTACATGGCTGAAGTAGTAGTTGTTCAAGGTAGTGACTATTGCTCAGTGGGTCTTGAGTAGCCTTACAGCTGATGATGGGGAGCAGTGTCCCTTTATTAGGGGCTTCCTCACTGCCTGCCACATGGCCTATTTGCAATTGAAGTCTACGCTGGATTTTATATTAAAAATACACTTTTTGGAAGCTGGCAGAAATATAGTATTGGCTCCTTTACAAAGCACAGAAGACGTGCGTCTTTTGTAGAGTTTAATATCCATGTAAAATTCACTCTTTATAAGTATTGTAGTCATCACTGTGTTATCTATTGGCAATGCTCTAGGTGGTTGCTCCCAAAAAAGCACGCTTGGCAGAAGCACAACGGTCCTTAGCTGACACCATGGCACTGTTAGATCAAAAGAGAGCAGAGCTAAAAGAGGTGGAAAATCGACTTGAAGCTTTAAAAGAGACCTTCCGTGAGAAAACAGATGAGAAAGTGCGCCTAGAGTTCCAGGTGGATTTGTGCGCTAAGAAGCTGGAGCGAGCAGAGAAGCTTCTTGGAGGACTTGGTGGAGAAAAATCAAGGTAAATAAGGTTTTGATTGATTGATAAATACATGCCAATAATTATTCTCAACACAGAGTAATGAACATCTTGGTCTCTTCTTCGAATTAAGCTCGCATTTCTTCTGCTGGCACTGTTAGAAGCGATTAAGATAAATGCAACTGAAATACATTTTTTCTGGTTTTTAAAAAAAAAATAAACATGTATTTTTATTTCACATATTGCAGAGTACAATCAGAAAAATTGCTTTGCACAGATTTACTTTTATCCAATTTTCCTTT
The DNA here is from genome assembly GCA_963921515.1 of Calotriton arnoldi. Lineage (NCBI taxonomy): Eukaryota > Metazoa > Chordata > Amphibia > Caudata > Salamandridae > Calotriton > Calotriton arnoldi. Next base: position 669,924 of record CAWUFW010007179.1, read on the forward strand.
TGCTTTCACTACCTCTGTAATATAATTAGATTCATCATCCCTATAAACAAAATATGTGTTTCGTTAGTGTAATAGCTGCCAAGGAAAATATCAATGTGATTTGAGCATTTGCAACCGAATTGAGGAGTAAGCCAAATGGAAGCACCATTACAGCAAGATTGCATGTTTATTCTGTTCTTGTTTTGGAAAAGAAAAGCTGTCCTTTTTTATGGATAATCCATTATTCCCCTTGTTTTTTAATTGAAGCAATAATTTTGACCCTCTCACAGAACTACAGTATAGAAGTAGAATTTCATCAAACTAATATAAGATTCATTGATTTCAGCAGACAAAAGTACATTTATACCTGAAAACCAGCAATTTCAGCATAAAACCCCTTCATGATTTTCTTATTAGACTTGTGACATCTCTTGTATAGCAGGGGGATGAAGTACCCCCTGCTGTACATCATAGGGATATTACAAGTCACCGAGGAGATATATATATATATATATATATATATATATATATATATATATATATACTCCTCGGTGACTTGTAATATCCCTATGATGTACAGCAGGGGTACTTCATCCTCTATACAAGAGATGTCATAAGTCTAATATATATATATATATATATATATATATATATTTATATATATCCCCCAAAAAAAAGTTTGCCCTGAAGCAAGGACGCAACTTCCCAGTTGAGTTGCTTTTCAAAAGCCTTTATTGTTGAAAACCGGCATTTTCAGCTCCAAACATTTACAAATTCCTGACGCGTTTCAGAGCCCCCAGGCTCTTTCTTCAGAGGATGACACTGCCAAACTGAAATGCAAGGTAGGCGCCATTAACTGCAGGCATTATATATACAGCCCACGTGGGCTTCTCATGCGAGTCACGATTACAGCATGCTGGTACCTGTAGTTTTGAGTCCAAGCAGATTGTTCCCCATGTGGGTTCAGTTTAGGTAACAGTATCCTTTCTTTTAAACGAATAAAATGCCACAGTGGGTTTCGGAATGAGATCCCCAGTTTTCTTTTTCCATAACTCAGGTGCGCCTAAAGGTCATGAATGTTCAAACCTCTCTGGCCCCATTTTGACTCCATGGTGAGGCATCCTTCTCGGCCAGGCTGCCGAGTATAAATCCCCCCCAAAAAAGTTTGCCCTGAAGCAAGGACGCAACTTCCCAGCTGAGTTGCTTTTCAAAAGCCTTTTTTGTTGAAAACCGGCATTTTCAGCTCCAAACATTTACAAATTCCTGACGCGTTTCAGAGCCCCCAGGCTCTTTCTTCAGAGGATGACACTGCCAAACTGAAATGCAAGGTAGGCGCCATTAACTGCATGCATTATATATACAGCCCACGTGGGCTTCTCATGCGAGTCACGATTACAGCATGCTGGTACCTGTAGTTTTGAGTCCAAGCAGATTGTTCCCCATGTGGGTTCAGTTTAGGTAACAGTATCGTTTCTTTTAAACGAATAAAATGCCACAGTGGGTTTCGGAATGAAATCCCCCGTTTTCTTTTTCCATAACTCAGCTGCGCCTAAAGGTCATGAATGTTGAGGGGCGTGGCTTGCCGTGCTGCGGAATGGCCGCTTTCTAAGCGAGCTCCGCCAGCCGGGATTTAATCCTGTATTTATCCGAGTAAAATTTGGGAGTGCGTTCGATCACTTCATATTCCGGTGTTGCCCTAAGGTCAGGGGCTTCATTGGGAGGCTGAAAGCCGAAAATATTTGCAGACCGTCCGCCCGGTGAGTGCAGGGAACGTCTGACGGGACAAGCCTGGGCTGTGACCTGGAGGCGTGTCTTGGCCTGTGCGGAAAATCGAGCCCTGGGCGCCTAGCTGCGTGGAAGGCCAAACTACGCAGTCCCTCATCGGAGCACTCTAGACGTCGTAACTTGCATCGGCTTTAGCCCGCTGTCAGCATTGGGGCACTGTGAGGTGGAGGCGCAAGGAAGCTAAATATTTGGACTGAAATCGGCGTGGATACAGTGGACCCACCGGCAGTGCAGTGCCCTCAGGGACTGGGCTGTTTTGGAGCGGCGCCCTGAAGCGACGGTGAGCGGTGTGGGTGCGCCGCTGGCGATTGCTGGTCTGCGGGAGCGAGAGGAACGCACATTGATCCTCGTGGCGGCCCATCTCGTTGATCGGGGCCTGGAGGCAGAGACTATTGATGTGTAGCGGCGCGGCCACACCCTTCGGCTTCCGCGACTAATTGTGCCCCGGGAGCCTGGAGGTGGGGAAGACCCGGCTGCGCACTATCGCCGTGGGAGTCGTATCACCGCCGCGGCGGGTCCACACTTTCACCTACAACATGCGCTGGGGCACTGGAAGGAAGCGAAACATGTACGATGTACATCTCACCTCCAGGCCGGGTCCCAACATCTTCTGGGTGACGCCCTGCAGCAGCGGTGTGAGGGGTAGGTGAACCGCTGGCGATTGTGGTGGCACGGATGCGAGAAAGCCTCTGCCTTGTCCCGTGGCTGCCCATATCCTTGATCGGGGACTGGCTGGGCCTGTCCTGGAGCTGGCGGGAGTTTCTCTGAACAACTACCCGAGGTGGGGCTGTATCTGAGACTGGGTGGCCCGACATTGTGATAGCTGCGGACCCCCTCCCCGGGGCCCACACTGAGCTTGCTGTTAACGAAAGATAGCTGGTCCATGGAGAGCGGGGACGGCCTCGATCTAGTCTCTCCTGACGTTGTGTCCTGTAAAGCGTATAGCCGAGACTGCGGTGCCTACCCCTGTGACAAATATCATCAATAACGGGTCGGACCGGTTAGCTGATTGTTGCATAGCTGATACGCAGATTGTCAACACCAGGTCACACCATGGGAAAGCAGGATCCAAAGCAGCCAAAGTTACAATTCGAGAACAAGCGCACAACCCGACATACGGAGTCAGGTCCAGAGGCGACCTCGGAAAACCCGAATGAAAACCAGCACGAAGATCAGGGAGAGGACATGAGGACTCTGTTGCTGGAGATGAGATCAAGCCTACGAACTATAGATACTAAACTTGATGCACTAACTACACAACTTGACACTGTTAAAAAACAAGTTGAAAGTCATGAGACTCGATTGGATGTGCTCGAAAATAGGAACGCAGAATTTCACGACTTCCAAACAGAAACCAAGGAACAATTGTTGAATATGGATAAAATGCTCACCATAATCCGTGCCAAAAATGAGGATTTGGAGGCCAGGTCCCGCAGGAATAACCTCCGAGTCACGGGACTACCTGAAACGACCGCCATTGTAAAGATGGAGACCTACATATCAGATATGCTGCATGAGATATTTGATCCTCATCTCTCAGCGGTCTTTGCGGTCGAAAGAGCACACCGCGCCCTCGGTCCGAGGCCTCCAGTCGGGTCTACACCCAGACCCATACTTGCACGAATCCTGAATTATCAAGATCGGGACTTGATACTAAGACTGGCCAGGGAGAGAGGGACAATTTTGCACCAAGGAAATACAATCTCCTTTTATCCGGATTTCACACCGGCAGTTCAAGCTGCAAGTCGAGAATTTCTCCCAACTAAACGTATATTGCTGCAGGCCAAGATCCCGTACTCCTTACTCTATCCGGCAAAGCTTAAGGTCTCATATGCTGGCACGGCCCACTTCTTCACAGATGCCAAGTCTGCCTTTAAATTCGCAAAACATGTAGGAGGGCGACAAAACAAACAGAACCGTGGGCCGAAGGACTCGTCTGTGGACCGATTGAGTGACGATGACTGATGTGGTATCGTATAAATGTGTGCTGTGCTTGTCTGCTTGATTATGGTTTTTGCATAAGGACCACGTTTATATCTTTAATATCTGTATACTTTAAATGCTTGCTATTACTGGATTCGATCACGGGGCACACTGGACGCTATGCACTGTATAGTGTAGATGACTATGCCTCCCCAAAAATGTTCTCCCGGCCACCCTGGGAACAACAGGGATGTTCGCCGGCAACGCAGCGCCCTCATGGGAAATTTCCTAAATAAGGGCCTTGCCCCTCAGTTGGTGGGGGGGAGACGTACACAACCTGATTGGGGGGTTGGAGTGGGTGGTGGGTTGGTGGGGTGGGTTGTTTTGCTATATTGTTATGGGATCGGTATTTTTCAACCTGATTGGGGGGTTGGAGTGGGTGGGGGGTTGCGGGTGGGGACTGTTCTTAAATGTTATGCCGGTATATTTGTACGATGTTGGAGGATATACACAGCCAGACTTGTGAACCAAATATGTTGCCCATGACCACGGGTACTCATAGTACGGCCCGTGGGCCGCCAGCGGCCCGGCAAGCCTTCCTTGGCGGCCCGCGGACCTTGCAGACATCGTACCTGTGTTTGCAGCGCGGACTCAGAGAGACTCTGCTCTATGGGGGCCGGGCGATTCCAGGATAGTCAGAGTGGAGATGCAGGGGCGCTAAGAGGTGAAATACAACAAAGCCTCATTAACAAGTAAATGGTCTTTTAAAGACCTGTGAAGTACTCGGGTGCGGCTGTGTGTGTGCCCGGGAAGCTGTCTCAGCCCGGGCTGACACACACGAGGGGAGGGGGAGGGGGGGGCTGAAGCCCGAGAGCCCAATGGGCGTTGTGCACCTGGTGTCCAGTGCTACTTATCATTAGTTCACCAGACGGATGTGACTGAATCTGAACCAACCCACCCCCAGCCTTTTATTGTCACACGACTCACACTTGCCACGTGATAGTGGTCTTTTCCAGGAGAAAACGAGCTGGCTTTTACATTACACAGGGAGAGGGGGAGTGGGGGGGCTGTCTCTGGGCTGGGGACGTGTAGACACAGTACGTGTGCCCTGCCCGAGGCACAGAGACAGATAGAGACAGAGATAGACAGAGACAGACAGGGACAGACTGACAGATAGAGGCAGAGACAGAGACCGATAGAGACAGAGACCGATAGAGACAGAGACCGATAGAGACAGAGACCGATAGAGACAGAGACCGATAGACAGAGACCGATAGAGACAGAGACCGATAGAGACAGAGACAGATAGAGACATATAGAGACAAAGCCAGCTAGAGACGGGGCAGACAGAGCTAGATAGAGGCAGAGACAGGGACAGACTGACAGAGGCAGAGACAGATAGAGGCTGAGATAGATAGAGGTAAAGACAGACAGAGACGGACAGCGATAGAGAGAGAGAGACAGAGAGAGAGATAGAGGCAGAGACAGATAGAGGCAGAGACAGATAGAGGCAGAGACAGATAGAGGCAGAGACGGATAGAGGCAGAGACGGGCAGAGACGGACAGAGGCAGAGACGGACAGAGGCAGAGACGGGCAGAGACAGACCGAGGCAGAGACAGACAGAGATAGATAGAGGCAGAGACAGACAGAGATAGAGACAGAGACAGACAGAGACAGGGACAGACAGATAGAGGCAGAGGCAGACCGAGAAAGAGACAGAGAGACGGAGAGGGAGATAGAGGGAGGGAGACAGAGACAGGGACAGACAGAGACAGGGACAGACAGAGACAGATAGAGGCAGAGACAAGGACAGGGACAGACAGATAGAGGCAGAGACAGAGACAGAGAGATGGAGAGGGAGACAGGGAGACAGAGGGAGGGAGACAGAGGGAGACAGAGGGAGACAGAGGGAGGGAGACAGAGGGAGGGAGGGAGAGGGAGGGAGACAGAGGGAGGGAGACAGAGGGAGGGAGACGGGGAGGGAGGGAGACAGAGGGAGGGAGACAGAGGGAGACAGAGAGAGAGGGAGACAGAGAGAGAGGGAGTCAGGGGGAGACAGAGGGAGACGGAGGGAGTCAGGGGGAGACAGACGGAGGGAGTCAGGGGGAGACAGACAGAGGGAGACAGACAGAGGGAGACAGACAGAGGGAGACAGAGGGAGACAGACAGAGGGAGACAGACAGAGGGAGACAGACAGAGGGAGACAGACAGAGGGAGATGGAGGGAGAGAGAGGGAGGGAGACAGAGGGAGGGAAACAGAGAGGGAGGGAGACAGAGAGAGGGAGACAGAGAGAGGGAGACAGAGAGAGGGAGACAGAGGGAGGGAGACAGAGGGAGGGAGGGAGACAGAGGGAGAGGGAGGGAGGGAGACAGAGGGAGGGAGGGAGAGGGAGAGAGGGAGACAGAGAGAGAGGGAGACCGAGAGAGAGGGAGACCGAGAGAGAGAGAGAGAGGGAGAGAGAGAGAGAGGGAGAGAGAGAGAGAGGGAGACAGAGAGGGAGACAGAGGGAGACAGAGCGAGAGGGAGACAGAGAGAGAGGGAGACAGACAGAGAGGGAGACAGACAGAGGGAGACAGACAGAGGGAGGGAGGGAGGGAGACAGAGGGAGGGAGACAGACAGAGGGAGACAGACGAGGGAGACAGACAGAGGGAGACAGACAGAGGGAGACAGACAGACAGAGGGAGGAGGGCGACAAACAGAGGGAGGAGGGAGACAGAGGGAGGGAGACGGAGGGAGACAGGGGGAGGGAGACAGGGGGAGAGAGACAGAGGGAGAGAGACAGAGGGAGACAGCCAGAGGGAGACAGACAGAGGGAGACAGACAGAGGGAGGGAGACAGACAGAGGGAGGGAGACAGAGGGAGGGAGACAGGCAGAGGGAGACAGTCAGAGGGAGACAGACAGACAGAGGGAGGAGGGCGACAAACAGAGGGAGGAGGGAGACAGAGGAAGGGAGACAGAGGGAGGGAGACAGAGGGAGGGACACAGAGGGAGGGAGACAGAGGGAGGGAGACAGGGGGAGAGAGACAGAGGGAGAGAGACAGAGGGAGAGAGACAGAGGGAGGGAGAGAGGGAGACAGACAGAGTGAGTGAAACAGAGGGAGACAGGGAGACAGAGAGAGAGAGAGGGAGAGAGGGAGAGAGATAGAGAGAGAGGGAGACAGACAGAGAGAGAGAGAGGGAGGGAGAGATAGAGAGAGGGAGGGAGAGAGAGAGAGATAGAGCGAGGGAGGGAGAGATAGAGACAGAGAGAGAGAAAGAGAAAGAGAGAGAGAGAGAGAGAGAGAGAGATGTGTGTATGCCGGGTCTGGTGGCTCAGTGGACGAAGGCGTCCGCTGCAGGGGCCTGTGTTCAACCTCATGGTCACAGTTTTTTTTGCTCTAGCCCCGCCCCCTCCCCCACTGACCCCGCCACCACCGGTGCGGCCCTCGGCCACAAACCACACTGTAAATTTGGCCCCCGGGAGAAAGTTTGTGAGTACCCATGCCCTAGACACACTTACATTATACATATTCGCTTATGGTACACCAAATGACCAGTCTAAATTGTTTGACATGGAACATAAGAGGTCTAAATGATGGCAGAAAGTCCAGACTAGTACATGCATATCTAACGAGACATAATATAGATCTGTGTCTGTTACAGGAGACTCATCTACGTATGAAACCATCCCCTAAACTCAAACATAAAAGATGGGTGTTCACATACTCAGCAGTCTACTCCAACTATTCTTGTGGGGTGGCGGTGCTGGTTAAGCGTGGTGTTGACTGGAGGGAAAGGGAAATCCACACAGATCCTGCGGGCAGATACGTACTACTGGTGGGTTCGCTGAGTGGGGTTTCCCTGGCCTTAGTAGCTATATACGGACCCAATATTGACTCCCAGGACTTTTTCCAAGATATATGGACCAAAATTAAAGCAACTGGCTGTTCCACGATTTTATGGGGAGGGGACTTCAATGCTGTCTTAAACGACGAGCTGGATAGACAGGGCACGGCGAGGACACTCCATCCTGCTGCTTGCAAAGCACTAAATGCAATACTTGAAGATGGAGACCTTGTTGACATCTTGCGCTTGCGACACCCACTGGTTAGGGAGGGCACATGTTTCTCTGAACACCATAAAGCCTGGTCCCGATTGGACTATTGGCTGGCGTCTCAGGATGTGACAAGCTGGGTGGAGGAGATTTCCCACCTGCCGAGAACATTGTCGGACCACTCCCCATGTCTTTTGAGACTGTCGCTCGCTGACTCTTTGCGGCGGGCATTTTCCTGGAGACTTCCTCCACATGCCTTATTGGATGAGGCGTTTAAGGAAGAAATACGTACAGACATAACGGATTATTTTAATCTTAACGCAGGCTCCGTCGCTACTGAAGCCTCCCTGTGGGAAGCATTTAAGGTGGTCATAAGAGGACAATGTATAGCTAGGCAGGCGGGGGTACTTAAGGCGCTTAGGACCACGCTGTCATCCATTGAGACAAGCATTAAAGACCTTGAAGCGCGATTTTACTTGGATGGTACGACCGCTACACTAGCGGAGTTGAAATCCAAACTGCTGGACTATGACACAGAGGCACAGAGGGAGGTGAAGTTTCTCGGGAAACATGCAGAGGCGCGAAGATATGGAGAGGGGGACAGACCGGGACGGACGCTTGCCAACATGATTCGCACCCCGAGCTCCTCTGCCTTTGTCCCCGAGCTGGTGGGTAGGGTTGGTGGTGTGATCAGAGGCCCAGAAGCTATACTTAATGAGTTTGCTTCGTTCTACTCTCAGTTATATACAGCTACACAATCTGGATGTCCGGAGGGCATGCCAGCCTTTCTCGACTCCCTTGAACTGATTTGGTTCAATAATAGACAAAGGGAATACATGGATTTGCCCTTTACAGTGGAGGACGTGACTAATGTGATAAAGGGATTGCCCCTGGACAAGGCACCTGGGTCGGACGGGTTGATGACAGCCTTTTATAAGATTTATGTTGAAGAGCTAGCGCCCCGACTTTTAGCAGTGTATGAAGAAGCCCAAGAGGTGGGCATATTGCCCAAATCGATGCGGGAGGCGATCATTATTACTCTGCTCAAACCTGGGAAGCCTGACACAGAATTAGATTCGTACCGGCCTCTATCGCTCATAAATGTTGATGTAAAGATATTGGCGAAATTAATAGCAATTAGGCTACAACCAATGATCCCCCTCATTGCTCGTCCGGACCAATCGGGCTTTATATCGGGGAGGTCTACCTCTCACAATCTTCGCAGCGTCTTTTTTTTTTTTATTCTGCATTATTTACACCCGGATGTGCAGGCGGCGGCGGTATTTTTGGACGCAACCAAAGCCTTTGATTCGCTTGAATGGCCCTATCTGTTTGCAATATTAGAAAGGATCGGATTTAGCCCTCTTTTTATTAAATGGATCAGGTTATTATACACTGAGCCAACAGCTAGGCTACGCACCAACGGTCTGGTGTCTGAGTCATTTTCGATCTTACGTGGCACGCGTCAGGGGTGCCCTTTATCTCCCCTATTGTTCGCCATCGCGATGGAGCCGTTAGCTGCACGCATCAGACAACACCACACCACACGGCGAGGGGAATAGGGTTTAGCACTAGAAGCCTCATTATATCACTCTATGCAGACGATGTTACTCTGTATATCCTGGACCCAACGAAGAACCTTGATGTAGTTCTACGGGAATTTATTACATTTGGAGGGCTGGCCGGGATATCTATAAACTGGGCTAAATCAGTTATATTCCCCCTGACTGACAACACTAACGCTGTGACATCTGAATTCCCGCTGAAGCGGGAAGGCGAGAAGGTAAAATATTTGGGGATATGGATAAGTCGGGACCTCCAAGAGGTGTGGAACTTGAATTATGGCCGAACTATGCATTGGCTGGAGGAGAAGTTTGCTCTCTGGGCTAAACTTCCGTTATCCCTGGCAGGGAAGATCGCGCTGACAAAAATGGTTATATTACCTAAATTTTACTTAAACAATCTTTTTTCCGAACACTACGCTCACTGTTAACATCTTTGGTTTGGGCGGGGGGACAGGCTCGAGTTTCTTGGGAGCTATTGTCTCTGCCGTTAAAACAGGGAGGTCTGGGCGCCCCGGATATGCAACTATACGCACTTTGTGCACAAGCGCAATTTTTGCACTATTGGGTCCACCCCACGCCATTTCAGCCACATGTGGCGGTGGAGACGGACACGGTTGCACCGGTTCCTCTCCAAGTAGCCTTGTATCGGCCATATAGATGTCCCACGGATGGCATTGACACTTCCGAAACCCTGCGATGGGCTTGGGATGGATTGCGGAAGCGTGCCGGTGCCCAGCTCTTATATGCCCCATCAATCCCTTTAGCGCAAAACCCCATGTTGCCAAACATAAAGGATGAGATAAGTAAAAAGGTGGCGCATAAGATGAAACTTCACACGTTTGCGGATCTATACCCAGGGAACACATTTAGGGACCCCCCAGCTGCGGAGGAGAGTCGGAGGGTGCCATTCGGAGAACTGTTCCTTTATCACAAGATACGAACTGCCTGCCGGGCATTACATAGCGAGTTCCCAGCCCCCCCGATCCCTCTGTTAGCACTAGAAAACTTGCTGATAACGCCATCACCACGAAAACTTATTACCCGTCTCTACACACAAATGCAACTCACGGCCCCTGTGACAAGACCTAATGCATTGCAGAGGTGGAATGCGGAGCTCTCTCACCCACTAACCGAAGATCAATGGCAATATTGTTGTAATCAGCTCACTGAGCTATCCCCTAACTATAGACTTAGGTTGATTCATTTTAAATTCCTTCATAGATATTACAGAACACCTATAAGTTTACACCGCATGGGACTGAGAGATGATGCGTGCTGTTGGCGGTGTGGGGTAACCCCCGCTTCATTCATACATATGGCATGGGAGTGTTCTGCCCTGGCTGACTATTGGTCAAAGATATTTCAACAAATTAATCAGATCCTGGGCCTGTCTCTGTCCCCATCCCCAATATTGGGCTTGTTAGGTTATGTAAAGAACACACATGTTAAGAAGCGTAAACTACATGCACTTTTATTGTTATTCGCCAAACGTCAAATTGCGGTTCACTGGGGGAGAAGGGGGAGGCCTAAGACCGTGGAATGGCTTAGAGAGGTTACATATGGCCATTCCCAGCTCACTACATTCTGGGAATTGATGCCTCCCACCTCCAGACCCAGGGAAATATGGGAGCCGTTTGTTGCCTGGGCTAGGGAGCAGTCAAATGGGGATGAGGTTGTTATGCCAGACACTGCCCGTACTGTGAGTGTGGACTAAAGGGGGAATGATTTTGTGATGTTTCTATGATAGATACTGCCAGAAAGGGACGGACATCTGCTATGCTATTATTGTATTGTTATTTCACATGATTTTGGATTTCAGGGTTAATGGTCCTGGTGATAACTGGAGTACCATGCTTTGGAGGGTATATGACGATGGTTGACGATTGTGTGTATACTGAAATATTGTAAGAATAGACAATGTATACTTGGCATATTGGTTTGTTGCATTAAAATGTACACTGTGTGTGTTTGAAAATACCAATAACAAAAAAAAAAAAGTCATGAATGTTCAAACCTCTCTGGCCCCATTTTGACTCCATGGTGAGGCATCCTTCTCGGCCAGGCTGCCGAGTATAAATCCCCCCCCAAAAAAGTTTGCCCTGAAGCAAGGACGCAACTTCCCAGCTGAGTTGCTTTTCAAAAGCCTTTATTGTTGAAAACCAGCATTTTCAGCTCCAAACATTTACAAATTCCTGACGCGTTTCAGAGCACCCAGGCTCTTTCTTCAGAGGATGACACTGACAAACTGAAATGCACGGTAGGCGCCATTAACTGCATGCATTATATATACAGCCCACGTGGGCTTCTCATGCGAGTCACGATTACAGCATGCTGGTACCTGTAGTTTTGAGTCCAAGCAGATTGTTCCCCATGTGGGTTCAGTTTTGGTAACAGTATCCTTTCTTTTAAACGAATAAAATGCCACAGTGGGTTTCGGAATGAAATCCCCAGTTTTCTTTTTCCATAACTCAGCTGCGCCTAAAGGTCATGAATGTTCAAACCTCTCTGGCCCCATTTTGACTCCATGGTGAGGCATCCTTCTCGGCCAGGCTGCCGAGTATAAATCCCCCCAAAAAAGTTTGCCCTGAAGCAAGGACGCAACTTCCCAGCTGAGTTGCTTTTCAAAAGCCTTTTTTGTTGAAAACCGGCATTTTCAGCTCCAAACATTTACAAATTCCTGATGCGTTTCAGAGGCCCCAGAGAGTCCGTGGTTGCGGTGAAAGTATTGGCAGCGTAACAATGTTTTTTCGCCTCAGCAAACCCACAGGGGTAAGAGACTGTTTTATTATGTTCAACACGGCAGCACCCACTTGGGCATGATTGTGGGGAACTACGGAGACCATCATGCACTGTTGCAAAGCCCACGGGGGCGGGACTCTGAGTATAAATTAGTTCCCCAGTGGCAGCTGATTTTGAATTTTGCCAGTGAACAAGGACGCAGTGATCGTCCGAAACGCGTTTGGCTGTTTATGGGACTGAAGGTGTGGAACTGTTATTTCTGCAGCCCGCAACAATAAAGGTGTTAAATCTCTCTGCTTGTGGCGTTTTCAACAGGGCACCTTGTTTGTTGGATTTCGTAGCGGTTAGCCTAGCCGCGAAGACGCCCTGCTGCATAATTGCGGCCCTGGATTTCCTGAGTGCCGAAAGGACAGAGAGTCCGTGGTTGTGGTGAAACTATTAACAGCGTAACAATGTTTTTTCGCCTCAGCAAACCCACAGGGGTAAGAGACTGTTTTATTATGTTCAACATGGCAGCACCCACTTGGGCATGATTGTGGGGAACTACGGAGACCATCATGCACTGTTGCAGAGCCCACGGGGGCGGGACTCTGAGTATAAATTAGTTCCCCAGTGGCAGCTGAGTTTGAATTTTGCCAGTGAACAAGGACGCAGTGATCGTCCGAAACGCGTTTGGCTGTTTATGGGACTGAAGGTGTGGAACTGTTATTTCTGCAGCCCGCAACAATAACGGTGTTAAATCTCTCTGCTTGTGGCGTTTTCAACAGGGCACCTTGTTTGTTGGATTTCGTAGCAGTTAGCCTAGCCGCGAAGACGCCCTGCTGCATAATTGCGGCCCTGCAGCACTGGATTTCCTGAGTGCCGAAAGGACAGAGAGTCCGTGGTTGCGGTGAAAGTATTGGCAGCGTAACAATGTTTTTTCGCCTCAGCAAACCCACAGGGGTAAGAGACTGTTTTATTATGTTCAACACGGCAGCACCCACTTGGGCATGATTGTGGGGAACTACGGAGACCATCATGCACTGTTGCAAAGCCCACGGGGGCGGGACTCTGAGTATAAATTAGTTCCCCAGTGGCAGCTGAGTTTGAATTTTGCCAGTGAACAAGGACGCAGTGATCGTCCGAAACGCATTTGGCTGTTTATGGGACTGAAGGTGTGGATCTGTTATTTCTGCAGCCTGCAACAATAAAGGTGTTAAATCTCTCTGCTTGTGGCGTTTTCAACAGGGCACCTTGTTTGTTGGATTTCGTAGCGGTTAGCCTAGCCGCGAAGACGCCCTGCTGCATAATTGCGGCCCTGCGGCACTGGATTTCCTGAGTGCCGAAAGGACAGAGAGTCCGTGGTTGGGGTGAAAGTATTGGCAGCGTAACAATGTTTTTTCGCCTCAGCAAACCCAGAGGGTAAGAGACTGTTTTATTATGTTCAACACGGCTGCACCCACTTGGGCATGATTGTGGGGAACTACGGAGACCATCATGCACTGTTGCAAAGCCCACAGGGGCGGGACTCTGAGTATAAATTAGTTCCCCAGTGGCAGCTGAGTTTGAATTTTGCCAGTGAACAAGGACACAGTGATCATCCGAAACGCGTTTGGCTGTTTATGGGACTGAAGGTGTGGAACTGTTATTTCTGCAGCCCGCAACAATAAAGGTGTTAAATCTCTCTGCTTGTGGCGTTTTCAACAGGGCACCTTGTTTGTTGGATTTCGTAGCAGTTAGCCTAGCCGCGAAGACGCCCTGCTGCATAATTGCGGCCCTGCGGCACTGGATTTCCTGAGTGCCGAAAGGACAGAGAGTCCGTGGTTGCGGTGAAAGTATTGGCAGCGTAACAATGTTTTTTCGCCTCAGCAAACCCACAGGGGTAAGAGACTGTTTTATTATGTTCAACACGGCAGCACCCACTTGGGCATGATTGTGGGGAACTACGGAGACCATCATGCACTGTTGCAAAGCCCATGGGGGCGGGACTCTGAGTATAAATTAGTTCCCCAGTGGCAGCTGAGTTTGAATTTTGCCAGTGAACAAGGACGCAGTGATCGTCCGAAACGCGTTTGGCTGTTTATGGGACTGAAGGTGTGGATCTGTTATTTCTGCAGCCTGCAACAATAAAGGTGTTAAATCTCTCTGCTTGTGGCGTTTTCAACAGGGCACCTTGTTTGTTGGATTTCGTAGCGGTTAGCCTAGCCGCGAAGACGCCCTGCTGCATAATTGCGGCCCTGCGGCACTGGATTTCCTGAGTGCCGAAAGGACAGAGAGTCCGTGGTTGGGGTGAAAGTATTGGCAGCGTAACAATGTTTTTTCGCCTCAGCAAACCCAGAGGGGTAAGAGACTGTTTTATTATGTTCAACACGGCTGCACCCACTTGGGCATGATTGTGGGGAACTACGGAGACCATCATGCACTGTTGCAAAGCCCACAGGGGCGGGACTCTGAGTATAAATTAGTTCCCCAGTGGCAGCTGAGTTTGAATTTTGCCAGTGAACAAGGACACAGTGATCATCCGAAACGCGTTTGGCTGTTTATGGGACTGAAGGTGTGGAACTGTTATTTCTGCAGCCCGCAACAATAAAGGTGTTAAATCTCTCTGCTTGTGGCGTTTTCAACAGGGCACCTTGTTTGTTGGAGAGATATATATATATATATATATATATATTTATTTTTATTTTTTTATTTTTTTACAGAGTGGCGGTAGCCACTCTGTAGTTATGGTTAGGGTCACCAGAGACCGGGTTTTATTTGGATTTTTGTCCCTTAATAATTTTGCACTTGTTTGACATATGTCCGTGAAACTTTGCAGACCTGGTGCACCCGTTTCATTGTCGGAGTACTGAAAGTTTAGTGGTGTTTGGTCAACGGGGTACAAAAAAAAACAAAAAACGGAGGGTCCCAAAATGGGCATAAAATCCAATATATCAAAAAGGGAAACTGGATTTTGATTCAAATTCTGTATAGGTTCCTTTTTTAAATTTAGTTAGTTAATAAATAGCCATGGGACAGGGGCTGTTCCGGGCAATACACGTTAATCTTATTTAAGCACTTTTAGCACTTTTTAGATAAACTTTGAGACGAGTCATGCTGGCTAAATGAAAAAGAATTGTGCTAGGACAATAATCCTTATGACCAGCAACAGGGAAATGTTTTAATCAACAAAAATATTTTTATAGGAGCTATGTATTTTACTAATATATTTATTGGCTTTTATAGTATCAACCAATTTGATATAGAGATTTAAAAAGTTTAATATGCCTTTTAACATTGTTGAATTATTTATACTCTACCTTTTTATGTATTTAATATATATATACAGATTGGTTTTAGTATATACATAAATATTATATTAACATCTAATCCCTTATAACAATTAAATGTAATAATATTATTGTTTGCTGAATTTGCACAGTTTCCATGTAAGATAGCCGTGAAGTATTTTCTCTATGTTTGTCTAAATCCCGTTTTGCACGAGTGAGGCACTTGGCACTTTAAAAGAGTTTGGTAACTCCTAGAGCGCGTCATGTGATCAAGGCCGAGTGAGGCCGAAACGCGTCATGGCGGTTGTGGTGATGGACGAATAAACCTTTAATCTATGCACGAAGCCTGGGTTCATCTCCGTTTGTTCCTGAGAAAAGGAAGTAGTGGTGAACGGTGCAACAGGAATATATATATATATATATATATATATATTTTTTTTTTTTTTTTTTTTTTTTTTTTTTAAAGAGTGGCGGTAGCCACTCTGTAGTTATGGTTAGGGTCACCAGAGACCGGGTTTTATTTGGATTTTTGTCCCTTAATAATTTTGCACTTGTTTGACATATGTCCGTGAAACTTTGCAGACCTGGTGCACCCGTTTCATTGTCGGAGTACTGTAAGTTTAGTGGTGTTTGGTCAACGGGGTACAAAAAAAAAAAAAAACGGAGGGTCCCAAAATGGGCATAAAATTCAATATATTTTACATAGACTTTTATAGTTCGTGTAGAGTGAAAATCGTCAGTTGGATTTTGATGAAATTCGGCAGGATTACAGATTATGGTGCACAGATAATTCTGTGAGGTAGTACAGGTAAGTATGGTAAGTATTTTATAACTTTTAAGTGTTGTTAACTTATTGATATCTGTGCTCACAGTAGTGTCACGGAACTACCAAGGTATATAGCGATAACAAGTCATTACCTGATTGCGACAGTTAAAGGCAGCCATGTTGTTTTTTAGCTCAAGTTTTCTTGTGTTCTGTGTTGCACCTTGCAATCTAGGTAAGTATTAGGTTTGGAATTTTTCCCATACTTATTAATTAGTACTTTAGTAAAGTTGTATTAGGGAGGGAAAAAATGTATAAGTTTATATAATTTTGTTTTTTAAATACAGAGTACCGCAGTACTACAGCGGTATCAAAAAATATATATTAAAAAGATTGGAAATTGACTATAAGACACCATATTTCATAAATATAGTGTGTTAAAGTGTATTTTCTGTTTTTCACATATTTCAATATGCTAAAAAAAGTGTATGGAGTAGCAAGTTATTTAGTAAAAATTGATGCACTACTTAAAAAAAAATGCAGTTCACCGTAGACTGCTAGAAAACAGTATAGAAATTTATAAACAGAAATGTTAACTGTAAAAAAAATGTTTGGGGTACCAAGGTAGTACCGAGCTACTCTATAAAATCTAAGACTTACCTACATAGGAAGGTGTAACAGAACATGGGCAAAGTGTACCTAACAACAGCATGCCTGCCTTTAACTTTCGTAAAGGCATTCATTAGCCTCTACATTTTGCTAAAATTACTGCGGCAACAGATCTCACTAAGTTTACCTTAAAATTTATAGTTACACTACTTACCTGCACTACCCAAAATAATCATCTGCGCACCATAATTTGTAATCCTGCCAAATGTTAACAAAATTGGATTTAAGCATGTCTTGGGACCCTACTTTTTCCATTGCACCCCCTCGGCCAAACCCCGCAAAATGTTTTCTCCGATGACAATGAAATCGATGCAACAGATCTGCAAAATTTGGTGGACATTCGTCAAACTGGTGCAAAGTTATTTAGGGCCAAAATGTACAAAAATTCCTATGTCGATAATCTATAACAATTTTTAAACACATTTTTTTACCTATTACCACTTAAATAAAGTGATAATAGGTTGTTAACAACAATAAAACATATTTAACTATATGTAGGACCCTAACCCAGAATGATGCAAAATGATGACCGTATAATAATGCACATTTGCGATAAAAACTACATGACTGATTTTTACCTTTGGTAAACACAGCCATTAACTAATCACATAAACAGTTCTCGGCACCATGTATCGTGGTATACCGTGAACTTACCACGGTATACCATAGCACAATATATGACTACTTTTTATACAACTTAGAGCCAGATGCACGACCATTGGATTATGCGAAGAGTCGCAATTTGCTAGTCGCAAATTCCTATGTACAACAGTGTCTCAGACACTGTTTGCGATTCCCAATGGGGTCGCAAATCGAATGCCTCATGAATATTAAGAGGCTGTTGCAATTTGCGACCCCTTTTGGAAAGGCTGGCACTCCCAGGGATGGCGGCCTCCTGGGGTCAGCAGACCACCATGTCTGGGACTGCTTTGTCAATAAAGCAGTTTTTTTTTAAAATGCAGCCCGTTTTCCTTAAAGGAAAATGGGATGCATTTAAAAAATAAAAATGAAACATTTCAGTTTCATTTTTTAACGGCAGGCAGTGGTCCATGGGACCACTGCCTGCTCTTAAAAAATATTTGTGCATCCATTCCCAAAGGATGCGAGTGCTTTAGCATCCTTCTGAGAAGAGTGGTAAACTGCGAGTGTTTTGCGACCGCAATTGCGTGTACGCTATTCCAGAGTACGCTACTCCTCTCTACGGCTCTCCATTGTACTGAAATTCAGTATACACCACTGACCTGTGCCACAATCCACTGTATGCTATTTCACTTTACTACACAACATTCTGCGCCACTTCACTGTAAGTCACTAGACTCTACGCTTCTATAATTAACCCCATTGAATTGTACAACACTCAACTGTATGCTACTCCACTTAACGCCACTAAACTTAATGTTATTGCACTTCACAATTCTATACTACTCCACTGTATGGCACTGCACTTTATGCTACTCCACGATATGCTATTGCACTGTAAACTATTACACTGCACCGCGTTGTAGTGTACGTCATTCCGCTCTTCACCACTGCACTGTACAGCACTCCAATATAGGCCACTACACTGTATGAAGTTTTACTTTACAACACTACACAGTACCACACTTGCCTTTACATAAGCCCACTGTTTGCCACTCAACTGTACTTTCATTCCACTCTAAGGTACTCCACTGTACCCCATTCCAGAGTATGCTATTCCAGTTTACGGCACTCCACTATGCCACACTCCACTGTATGACACTCGACTGTACGCTATATCTGATAGAGACTTTTAGCTGCAGATTCCTTACCTTTGAATTTCCTAAGAGTCAGGCCTCACTATATATATATATATATATATATATATATATATATATATATATATATATATATATATATATATATATATATATATCACAGAAAGAAAACAAACGTTACAGGGACATGACATTTTAGTTCGGAAATAGAATTAAAAAAACTTTAGAAATTCACTGAAAAACCCAAAGGTGACAGGGACGTTAGTTAGAGTTAGGCTCAGATTTAACTCATACAAAACCATAGAAATTCAGCAGTTATATTTACCTGAGCTAACTATAACTTACGCCCCAGCAATGCACTCCTTATGACATCACATCACTCATGACATGGTCAGTGACATCACTATAACATCTCAAATGACATAACTGATGACATCATTGTCAGTGAATTTCAATGGTTTTTAAAAATTGTTTTTCATAACTGTAACCTGTAACCTTTGTTACTGGGTGTGCGAGCTCCTGTGGGTCTGTTAGTGGGTGTATGAGTGTCTGTATGAGTCTGTGAGTGGTAGTGTCTCAGTGGCTGCGTGAGTGTTTAAGTGGGTTTGTAAGTGAGTACATGAGTGTCTGACAGGATGTTTGAGTGGAGGAATGAGTCTCTGAGTGTGTGATTGAGTGCATGAGTGCCTCTGTGGAAGTGTGAGTGAGTGTGTTACTGTCTCACTGTGTCTGTGAGTGGGTGCGTGAGTGTCTCTCTTACTGGGTGTGTGAGTTCTGGTTGGGTCTCTGAATGGGTGTATGAGTGTCTGAGTGGATATGTAAGTGGGTGTGTGAGTCTCTGAGAGGGTCCGTGAGTAGGTGCATGAGTATCTGAGTGGGTCCATGTGCGAGTGCATGAGTCTTTCAGTGAATCTGTTAGTGGGTGCATGAGTATTTCAGTGGGTCTGTGAGTGGGTGCATCAGTCTCTGAGTGTGTCTGTGAGTGGGTGTAGGAGTCTGTGGGTTGGTCTGTAAGTGAGTGATTAAGTGCCTGAGTAGGTCTGTGAATGAGTGCATGAGTGTCTGAATAGATCTGTGAGTGGCTGTGTTAGTGTTTGAGTGGGTCTGTGAGTGGGAGCATGAGTCTCTCAGTGTGTCTGTAAGTGGGTGTAAGAATGGCTGACTGGGACTGGGAGTGGGTGCATGAGTGTCTGAGTGGGTCACTGAGTGTGTATATGAGTTACTGAGTGGGTCAGTGTGTCTGTGCATGAGTGTCTGAGTGGGTCTGTGAGTGTGTGCATGAGTCTCAGTGGGTTTGTAAGTGGGTGCATGAGTCTCTGAGTTGGTTTGTGAGTGCATGTGTGAGTCCCTGAGTGGGTCTCTGAGTGGTTACGTAAGTGTCTGTGTGGGTCTCTGAGCGGATGCATGAGTCTCTGAGTGGGTCTGTGAGTGGGTGTGTTAGTGTTTGAGTGGGTGCATGAGTCTCTCAGTCAGTCTGCAAGTGGCTGTAAGAGTGTGACTGAGACTTTGAGAAGGTGCATGAGTGTCTGAGTGGGTCAGTGAGTGTATGTGTGAATCTCTGAGTGGATCAGTGAGTGTGTGCATAAGTCTCTGAGTGGGTCTGTGAATGCATGCACAGTCTCTCAGTGGGTCTGTGAGTTGGTGTGTGAGTGTCTGATTGGGTCTGCCAGTGCATGCGTGAGTGTCTGAGTGGGTCAGTGAGTATGTGTGTGAGTCTCTGATTGGGTCTGTGAGGGCATGCATGAGTGTATGAGTAGGTCAATGAGTGTGTGTGTGTGTGAGTTTCTGAGTGGGTCTGTGAGTGGGTACATGAGTGTCTGAGTTGGGCATTGAGTGGCTTTGTGAGTGTCTTAATGGGTCTGCGACAGTGATTGGGTGCGTAAGTGTCTGAGTGGGTCAGTGAGTGTGTGTGAGTTTGAGTGGATCAGTGAGTGTGTGCCTGAGTCTCTGAATGGGTCTGTGAGTGTTTGTATGACTCTCTCAGTGGGTCTATGAGTGGGCATGTGAGTGTCTGACTGGGATTGTGAGTGGGTACATTAGTGGCTGAGTGGGTCAGTAAGTGAGATGTGAGTCTCTGAGTAGATTAGTGAATGAGTGCATGAGTCTCTGAGTAGGTCTGTGAGTGTGTGTGTGAGCCTCTGCATTGGTCTGTGAGTGTGTGCGGGAGTCTCTGACTGGGTCTGTGAGTGGGTGCATAAGTGTCTGAATGGGTCAGTGAGTGGGCACATGAGTGTCTGAGCCTGTGAGTGGTTGCAGTGAGTCTCTGAGTGGGTGTGTGAGTATCTTTGGAGGGCTCTGATGGGTGCATGAGTGCCTGAGTGGGTCCACCAGTGGGTGCATGAGTGTCTGAGTGGGTCTACCAGTGGGTGAATGAGTACTTCAGTGGGTCTGTGAGTGAGTGCATTAGTGTGTGAGTGAGTGTATGAATTTGTTTTGTTTTTTTGCAGATATTTACAAATTCATCACAACAATAAATGGGGGGCTGCTCTGAGCGTCGCAGAAAATTTACAAATATCGTGCGTGGCACAGAAACACATTTTCTTTGATGTTTTCTACCCATACTTTGTCCCAGAAATACCCCTATATCCCACCTATGGAGTCAGGGTACATCCAACCTGATCCCTTATGCCAGTTTCTCCCATTTCACTTGAGCCCCCAGGCCTTTGCAGACAAACTAAAATGGCAGTAGCCTTCTGCTCAGGTTGCAGCCAGCCAATCATGGCATTCCTGTTTGCTCACGCATTTGCGATTCATCGCAAAATCTTCGTGAAGTCTTCGCGGTCATAGATATACAAATTCGGATTTCCTTAAATTTCCTGACAACTACTGAATAGATTTACACCAAATAGCAAAAAGCACAATCTGCAGAACAAAATCTAGCTTTCTGCCAAATTTGGTGTAATTTCGTCCAGCGGTTCGGACTGCAGGCGTGTCTGAAGAGTCTATAGGAATTAACAAGTGGGTGTGTAAGTGTCTATGTGGGTCTGTGAGTGGGTGTGTGAGTACCTGTGTGAGTGTGTAAGGGGTGTATGAGTGCCTGTGTGTGTTTGTGAGTGGGTGTGTTAGTGCCTATGTGGCTCTGTGAGTGGGTGTGTGAGTGCCTGTATATGTCTGTCCATCATCTCCTTGTGTTTGCTTTGTTCGCCCTAAGTTGGCAGGGTATGCCCAGACGTGGGTCCCTTGCTCACTTTGCCACTGGATTTAAGCTAGCCTGGCTGATGAGGGGTGTTACCCCGAAACCGGTCCCAAGATGCTTGTTTCCGGTCCACGGAAGACCTGGCTTGGCAGTTCGGGCTGGACTGTTCCCATGAGGCAAAGGGTCAAGACTGATTTGTATATAGCTGGGTATGAACTGAGGTGGCAAAGTGAGCTAAAGAACAATGATAGATTCAACCCAGATCTGTGACTGGGGGTGAGTGTCTAAAAAGTTTCAGCGTTCCGTCCATCATCTCCTTGTGTTTGCTATATGCTGACAGTGCCTGTTTTGCAGCCGTGCCTCTGCTCCATGCACATGCACAGGTTGACAGTGCTAGTATCACAGTCGTGTTTTCAACCATGATGTACTCCCTAGCCTGTTACGTCTAAGCTTCGTGGTGCAACACCTACTCCTAGACTGCTCCCAATACCGAATCGTATGCTGCTAGGTCCTAGGCCGCAGCAGTGTAGAAGGAGATGCCCTTGTTCGTTCGTTCACAGACTGTAGCAATGTCCTCACCTAGGAAAGCCTTAGGAGGGGGGCCCCATGCACACCCCTCCTTCTTTTATAAAATGCCCCCGGGACCTGGCCCACCAGAGGGCCCATTTCAAAACAATCTCGGGAGCCCGCGCTTGTTTAATTTTTCAATTTTTGCCGTAAATTCGCAAATGTTCGTGATTTCGCAGCAAAAGGTTTTTAAAATAATGCTTTTTTTGCCCTGCTGCTGTTACTCTGGGACCCCAGTACCAAGGTTAAGGAGTTAGGGTATTCCTACCCTGCCCCCTTTTCTTTATTTTGTGTTTTTGTTGGGGGACTCTGCTGAAGCTGAGTCCCAAGATGGCTGCCAACACTTCCTGGTTGAAGTGCTGGCAGCCAATCAGAGCTCTGCAGATCTCTGCACAAGCTCGTCATTATTCATGAAGGCTTTACAACCACAGATATACTAATTTGCACTTCCTTTAAAACCTCGCAACCTAGTGAACAGATTTACACCAAATGACAAAGAGCACAATATGTGGGTGACCAAAAGCTATTTTTCTGCCAAATTTGGTGTAATTCCATCCAGCGGTTCGGGCTGCAGGTGTGTCTAAAGACTCTATGGAAATTAGCATGGAAAATGCACATTCCCCCCCCCTTTTTCTCGGCCCCCGCTTGACGGATCACCCTGAAACTTTCCATGCTCAACAAGAATCACCTGTGCACTTATTTGTCAAAATGGTGACACAGATATAGGCAAGTCAAAAAATGCTTTTCCTATGGAAACATGGTCCTAACTATAACTATCTAAGGGCGACCACCAGTAGGTTATATATATATATATATATATATATATATATTTGAGAAATCCTTGTGTAAACATGAATTCACAAAAGAAAAGCCGGCACTCCAGGTATCCTTAATCACCGCTTCAGTTTATTATGATGGCTGACGCGTTTCGATCTTGCGGTCTTTGTCAAATCCTCAATCAACAGTGCATGGTGGCATTATTCCTTTAAAAACAGTGCAAATCAGCTGCAGCACATAAACATAGAAGAAATACTTTTTGAAAATAAATACATAGTTCC
The DNA here is from genome assembly GCA_963921515.1 of Calotriton arnoldi. Classification (NCBI taxonomy): domain Eukaryota; kingdom Metazoa; phylum Chordata; class Amphibia; order Caudata; family Salamandridae; genus Calotriton; species Calotriton arnoldi. The sequence goes on from CAWUFW010007179.1 coordinate 693,129, forward strand.
TTGGGAAAAAATGAAATTTTTAAATACAGACCTCTGTAATATATAAAAGATCTCAAATAGACATTTTCCCAAATTGTGAACAAAATTATATCAAAGTTGGTAACCAATGTAACAATTTTTTCAATATGGCTAATATCATAGCTGGTAATTTACCTCACAATTTTTGCCTACTCATAAAATGTACATAAGTTATGATAGCACACCCACAATGACTTAAATGGTAATCTGAGGATTCCAAAGCTCATTATATACTACTGAGGTAAAGAACTGAGTTTCAGCTCAAATATACTGAAATGCCATTATTCATCTAATTACAATTGACCATGCCAAGTGGCAATGCTATGAGATATGAATATAGGAGATGACTGTATAGAGTATATATAGCTCTTTGTAGTGCTGCGTCATGTGTATGGCCAAGTGGCCCATTTCAACTTCTCAATCCCTTATTCATTCCACCAACCTTGAAAAAATCTCATAGTAAAGTAGGCCAATATTTCACAAATACTAGGTTACCACAGCAATTCATTTCAAGTTTGGCTGCCCCTGATAGTTGTGTAAATCAAGTGAAGAAAATGTGTAGTGCAAAAGAGAAAACAAGATAATGAAACCCCCACCACTATAAATTTAAAACAGTGATCTATTCAAAATTCAAAATACAATAATCCTGTAGACTAATTATACTTATCCCAAATATGGAGAGGAGTCAAAAGGCATAAAGAAAAAAGGAAAAAGAAAGCTATATGGAAAAGTGCATATGTACACATAAGGAAAATGTTACATGAGTAGTTTTGATGCAAATTAAAGAGTCTAATCCAGTTTAGAATAGCAAAGATGTTCAGTCCCAATTTAAGGATCAACCTAGATGTATGTGCATCTCTTCATCCTGATTCAGTCCTGTAGGATGTAGGCTATTCAGCAAAATGATATATTTAGATTCCAATTTTCTTAGGATTCTTTCTCTGTCTCCACCTCGCTTGGTCACTGTTGCCCTGTCAATGCCAAAAAATGAGATTCCATCAGTTTCTTTTGGATGGCATTGTTGCCAATGTCTCGCAAATGAGTAGCTCTGATCTTTGTTTCTGACAGCGCGCAGGTGTTCAAGAATCCTCTTCTTCACTGGGAAGATTGTGCTCCCTACATATTGCAAACCACACACGCAAACAAGCACATATACAGCGAAGTCACTGTTACAGTTAATAAATTTGCTTATTTTGACCTCTCTGCCTGTGAATAAAGTGTATGTTTTCTTGTTTCTGCTGTGTGTGCATGCCCTACAGTTCCCACATTTGTAGAATCCTAATTGTTCCCTCAACCAGGATCCCGCATTGTTCAGATTGTTTCGAGGATAACTGTGTACCAGAATATCCTTAACGGAACTGCTCTTCCTGTAAGTGATCTGCCGATGGGGACTCAATAGGTGTCCAATTGCCTTGTCTGATCTCACAAGATTCCAACGTTTACCTATCAGGTGCCTGACTGCTGGCGATTCATTGTTATAGGTTTTGATCAGTCTCACAACACTCGGGCCCTGTCATTTAACTTTTGGTGTTAGAAGGCTCTCCCTGCTTCTTTTTGACACTTTTCAACAGCTGTTTTGATGACCCTAGTGGGATAACCTCTCACCTTGAAATGACCACACATGATGTTTTGCTCCTTCATGAAGGATTCATGGCTGCTATTATTGCGTTTAGCCCGGAGTAACTCCCCATAGGGGATGCTCCATTTTAACCTGGTGGGATGGTGACTGCGAGCATGGAGAATGCTATTCCCAGCTGTTTTCTTACGGAAAAGGCTGGTTTGTACCATGCCATCCTCTATCCTGACCATGATGTCAAGGAACTCCATCTCTTTACTGTGGATCTTCCAGGTGAATTTTAGATTCAAATCGTTCGTATTCATCCAGTACAGAAATGACTCCAATTTGTTATTTGGTCCATCCCAAATAATAAAAAGGTCATCGATATACCATGTCCAAAACACTATGTGTTGTGTCCAGTTTGCATTAGCATCTGTCCAAATGTGTTGGGCTTCCCACCACCCGATGAAGATTCCAGCAAAACTAGGAGCAAAGCAACTCCCCATCGCGGTACCAGTGAGTTGCCTGTGTCATACATCTCCGAATAGGAAGATGTTGTTTTCTAAGCAAAATCTTAGCATTTCCAACAGCATGAAGGAGTGGTCAAACCGAGCAATTGGCTTGTCCCTGAAAAAGTATTGGCATGGCTTGATCCCCAACTGGTGATCTATACATGTGAACAAAGAAACAACATCTATTGTCACCAATGTGTAAGTTTCTTTCCAGGGAATGTTCTGTATTTTAGTAAGAAAGTCTGCCCCATCCCTGCAGTAAGCCGGGAAATTGAGAACATAGGGACATAAAAAGAAGTCCAAATAAATGGATGTATTTTCCAACAGGCTACCATTAGCTGAAGGTATGGGTCTACCCGGTGGGTCGGTCTTGTGCTTATGTACTTTGGGCAGTAGATAAAAACAGGGTGCCACAGGGAACCTGATCATAAGGAATTGATATTCATCCTGACTCAAAAGTTCCTTCTCCTGCCAACCCTTCAGTAGTAAGTGATATTGTGTCATAGTCTGCTTATATGCCTCAAAGGAAGATTTCTCATAGCAACCTGACCATAATAGCTGCTTTTTGCCCCCTGGTTGTACTTATTGATGTCCCATAAGACTACATTCCCACCTTTGTATGATGATTTAATGACAAAGATACAGTGCATATGTGTTTTGGCTCTCCTTCCAGAGTTTTAGAAGATCATGTGTCAGTACCTCATGGAATGTGTCAAGGTTGTCATGGGGTGTGACTGGGTTGAATCTAGATCTCAGACAGAAGTCACTCCTATTCCTCTTGTCTGTTTCTAGACCCAGCCTACACAGCTAATCCCTGTCAGTGTCCCAGGTCCTCCCACCCTCCTCAAATTCATGTAAGGTGGCAAGTGTGGATACATGCCCAATACTCAAAATGTCAGATGCTGCATCCCGAGTGTTCTCACCCAAGACTGCCCTTCTTCTTGGCAATCTCTTCTCTTGTTGTGTATGAAATTTCAATAATTTCAATTTTCTTACAAATAAAAATAAGTCAATGCGGATTTCTGCGTAATTAAAATTAGAGATGGGACAGAAGGATAAACCTAATTCAAGGAGGGAGCGTTCCTCATCTGACAGTTTATGGGTTGACAAGTTAATGACAGTAAGATTTTTCTCACCCATTATTTGTTCTTCTTGTTCTGCCGTGTGTTCCTCCCATGAGGCACGTTGCTTTTTTGTGCTGAAACCTCCCCTTCTGGTTTTCCTCCTGTTTCTTTGTTGCCTCCTCTTCCTCTTGGTAGTTTTTTCCTGGGCTGCTGGTTCAGTTGTAAAAAACGGTGCTCCTCCAAAGTAGAGAAAGGTAAGGTTTTTTGATTCGCATTGCTTTCATCCATGTCAGAGAGGGCATCGGAGCTTGATTCTGAGGTAGCCGCTTCCTGTTGTCTCAGAGCATTCATTTGACCTAAACTCCTTTCTTGCAACATCAAGAGTGAGAACCCTTCCAGTGGAATAATCAATCTTGTCCCTTAAGAACTTGCGCTTCTTCTTGGCTTTAATTTCATCCTAATATTTGGGTAACCTTGCTGGCAAAGCTTCTATGAATACCTTGATTTCATCTTACGCTGGATGCTTATTCAAAACTTCCTGGAGTTTCTTTAAATCTTCAGTCACTTGGTCTAGTTCCATTGCCGCATATTTAGACAAGAGTCCCTACATCGTCTTACATGTGCTAGTCATGAGGGTAGACCATTCCTCCAATAGTTTAGGATCAGGGTTTCGGTATGTTGGAGTTATCAAAATGCACAAGCCTTGTGGCACTCTTCCTACTTCAATATAATTATCAAGCGATATCACTTCCCAACTCCGATTTAGCTCTTTTCTGCTCAGCCTCTCATAGTGTGACAATTTTTGCTGCAAGGTACCTGCCAAGTGCGCTTCACCAATATTTCCAGTGCCTTGCTCTGATGGTGTATCCACATCATTTTCATTGAAAAGGTCTCGTTTTTCTCCTAGCCTTTTATCTTACTGCCTCACCCATTCCTTTCCTTGGAATCTGGCAACTGATTAGCAAGGTCGCTTTCGTTCGGCTGCAAAGAGCAGCTTGTTCCCACTCCGCCTGCCTGAACACAAGAGTCTTTATGAGTGTTGTGTCGTCCCTGAAGTTATAAATGCGTTTATATCACTTGTTGATCTTTCACGGAATCTCTCATCAGCTTTAAAGCTGCGTATTGTGGAAACAGAAGCAAAACTTGCTCTTATATCGGCAGCAGGATTGAAAAACCTGACAATTCAAACAAGGTGTTCACTGCAACAGAGATGCTGCAATAGAAATGGAGACTTCTCTATCGGGTGAGAGAGTCCGTGAAAGCTCAACAAGTGATATAAACGCATCTATAACTTCAGGGGCCATGTTCTTTTTAAATAATTGGGAGGGGGGCTGCGCGGCCATTCTCGGTCTTGGGGACCACCACCTCCCCGGGGAAGGCCCAAAACAAGAGAAAAGAGGGGTGCTACGCCCCCCTGGAGCCATAGATGGCCCATGGGACCGCCAACCCCCCCCCTGGCCGGCTCCTGCTATGTACCAGGGTGCCTACCCCAGGTCTTAGCTGTTTGCTATGGCTTGGCAGGAACTTTACTGCTTCCGCCAAGCCATAGTAAACTGTGCTCCACTTTCAGCAAGCGAGAGCATTAAGAATGCGGTTGCTTGCTGAAAGCTGAGCACAATTGCTTTGACAGAGAGGGAGGTGCATGTTCAGCAGCTCCCTCTCTGTCAAAGCAATGCTGGCTCCCGGAGGAGGCTGGGAGCCGGCAGGGACTGAGGGGACCTTGAGGCTCCCCCGTGGTCCCCAACAAAAGTAACTGGATGCCCTGGGTGGGACTAGGGCACCCAGAAGAGAGGCCTGGCTCCTGGCACACTACTAGTCGGGGGATGAAGTCCCCTTGGCTCCAGAATTTCCTTGGGGGCCAACAAGCCCTCCTGTTACTTCCAGTAAGTCCCACATAGTGGGATTGCTGCGATGTCTTCGGAGGCCATGCCTCCTTTTTCCACCACTCTGCAAATGCGCCTCCTGGCTGCTTGGGGGATGATGCCTCCTTGGATGCTGAAGGTCCATGGGGGCCAACAAGCCCTCCTCATACCTCCAGTAAGCCCCACACAGCGCGATTGCTGAGAGGACTTTGGAGGCCACGCCCCCTTTCTCCACCACTCTGCAAACATGCCTCCTGGTGCACTGCTGGTTAGGGGATGAAGACCCCTTGGATGCTGAAGGTCCTTGGGGGCCAAGAACCCCACCTGTTCTCTCCAGTAAGTTCCACTCTGTGGGATTGCTGTGAGCTGGTCGGAGGCCCCGCTTCTTTCCTCCACCATTCTGCAGACGCGCCTTCTGGCACACTACTATTTTTAGGGGGTGAAGTCCCCTTTGAAGCTGAGGGTCTTTTGGAGGCCAAGAAGCCCTCCTGTTACCTCCATAAGTCTCACAAAGCACGATTGTTGATAGTTGGTCAGACACCCCGCCCCCTTTCTCCACCACTTTGCAAATGCGACTATCAGTTAAAAAACCATAGACATTCGCTTAAAAACCAAAGGTTACAGGGACGTTATAGTTAGGAAATAGATTTTGAAAATCCTTAGAAATTCACTGAAAAAACCAAAGGTGACAGGGACGTTATAGTCAGGCTCAGATTTCACTTGTAAAAACCAGTGAAATTCAGCACTTATAGTTACCTGAGCTAACTATAACTTACGCCCGCAATGCACTGCTTAGGACCTCACATATTACATCACTCATGACATGGTCAGTGACATCACTGATGTCATCACACATCCATACAAGCACTCATACATCTGTTCACTCACCCATATAGCCAATCACACAGACACTCACTCTCCAGTACATCCACTCACATACCAACTCACTTAACCAAACACCCACTTGAACAGCCACTCACTCACCCATACATCCACTTACACGCCCAGTCACTCACTCATTCACCCATACAGTCACTAGAGACCCACTTTTCAACCCATTGAGCCACTCACACGCCGCTCACTCACCCATGCAGTCACTATCACACCCACCCACTCACTAATACAGCCACTCACACAGCAACTCACTCACCCACTTAGCTGCTCACACACCCACTTATACACCTCTATTGAGGAAAGATACATCAGGGATGATGTACACCAAAGAAAGATTAACTATATATTTATACATATATATAGCTATGTATATATGTGTGTGTATGTGTATATATATATATATATATATATATATATACATACACACACACACTGAAAAAACCACAGGTTTCAGAGACGTTATGGTTAGGAATTTGCATTAAAAAAACCTTAGATATTCACTGAAAAAAACCACAGGTTTCAGGGACGTTATAGTTAGGCTGACATTTCACTCATACAAAACCAGAGAAATTCAGCTGTTATAGTTAGCTGAGCTAACTATAACTCGCGCCCCCGCAATGCACTGCTGATGACGTCACATATTACATCACTCATGACATGGTCAGTGACATCACTGATGACATCTCAAATGACATCACTGATTACATCACTGATGATATCATCCACTTAATCTCTGATTCATCCCCTCACACCCTAATATAACCTTTCATACACCCACTCTAAAATACAGACTACCATTCTCAAAACCATAGACACACCAATACCAGTTAGTACATGCCCACTTCCTGATTCATAGGTCTAATCAGAAAAAGCAGAAAAAAGTAAGTGAAGCTCAGAAAGAAGCAACAGATGTGCAGAAAGAGGCAGGAGAACTGCAGAAAGAGGAAAGACAGGTGCGGGAAGAGAGGTGCAGAAAGAGGCAAGAGAGGTGCAGAAAGAAGCAAGAGAGGTGCAGAAAGAGGGGAGAGGGCTGCAGAAAGAGGCAAGAGGGGTGCAGAAAGAAGCAAGAAAGGTGCAGAAAGAAGCAAGAGAAGTGCAGAATTAAGGAACAGAGGTGCAGAAAGAGGCAAGAGAGGTGCAGAAAGAGGGAAGAGGGGTGCAGAAAGAGGCAAGAGGGGTGCAGAAAGAGGCAAGAGAAGTTCATAAAGGAGCAACAGAGGTGCAGAAAGAGGCAAGAGGGGTGCAGCAAGAGGCAGGAGAAGTGCAGAAAGATGCAACAGCAGTGCAGAAAGATGCAACAGCAGTGCAGAAAGAGGCAAGAGAAGTGCAGAAAGAGGCAAGAGAGGTGCAGAAAGATGCAAGAGAACTGCAGAAAGAGGTAAGAGGTGCAGAAAGAGACAAGAGAGGTGCAGAAAGAGGGAAGAGGGGTGCAGAAAGAGGCAAGAGGGGTGCAGAAAGAAGCAAGAGAGGTACAGAAAGAAGCAAGAGAAGTGCAGGAAGAAGCAACAGAGGTGCAGAAAGAAGCAAGAGAAGTGATGAAAGAGACAGAGTTGCAGACACAAGCAAGAGAAGTACAGAAAGAGGCAAGAGAAGTACTGAAAGAAGCAACAGAGGTGCAGAAAGAAACAAGAAGGGTGCAGAAAAAAGCAAGAGAAGTGCAGAAAGAGGCACGTGAGGTGCAGAAAGAGGCAAGAGAGGTGCAGAAAGAGGCAAGTGAGGTGCAGAAAGAGGCAAGAGAAGTGCAGAAAGAACCAACAGAGGTGCAGAAAGAGGCAAGAGGGGTGCAGAAAGAGGCAAGAGAAGTGCAGAAAAAAGCAACAGAGGTGCAGAAGGAGGAAAGAGAGGTGCAGAAAGAGGCAAGAGAGGTGCAGAAAGACAGAAGAGGGGTGCAGAAAGAGGCAAGAGGGGTGCAGAAAGAGGCAAGAGGGGTGCAGAAAGAAGCAAGAGGGATACAGAAAGAAGCAATAGAGGGGCAGAAAGGGTGGTGCAGAAAGAGGCAAGAGAAGTGCAGAAAGAAGCAACAGAAATGCAGAAAGGGGCAAGAGAAGTGTAGAAAGAGGCAAGAGAAGTGCAGAAAGAGGAAAGAGAGGTACAGAAACAGGCAACAGAGCTGAAGAAAGAGGGAAGAGGGGTGCAGAAAGAGGGAAGAGGTGTGCAGAAAGAAGCACGAGAGGTGCAGAAAGAAGCTAGAGAAGTGCAGAAAGAAGCAAGAAAGGTACAGAAAGAGGCAAAAGGGGTGCAGAAAGAAGCAAGAGAGGTGCCGAAAGAAGCAAGGGAAGTGCAGAGAGAGGCAAGAGAACTGCAGAAAGAGGAAAGAGAGGTGCAGAAAGAGGTAAGAGAGGTGCAGAAAGACAGAAGAGAGGTGCAGAAAGACAGAAGAGGGGTGCAGAAAGAGGCAAGAGGGGTGCAGAAAGAAGCAAGAGGGGTGCAGAAAGAAGCAAGAGGGATGCAGAAAGAAGATATAGAGGTGCAGAAAGAAGCAAGAGAAGTGCAGAAAGAAGCAACAGAGGTGCAGAAAGAGGAAAGAGAGGTGCAGAAAGAGGCAAGAGAGGTGCAGAAAGACGGAAGAGGGGTACAGAAAGAGGCAAGAGGGGTGTAGAAAGAAGCAAGAGGGATGCAGAAAGAAGCAATAGAGGTGCAGAAAGAAGCAAGAGAAGTGCAGAAAGAAGTAACAGAGGTGCAGAAAGAGGCAAGAGGGGTGCAGAAAGAGGCAAGAGAAGTGCAGAAAGAGGCAAGAGAAGTGCAGAAAGAAGCAACAGAAATGCAGAAAGGGGCAAGAGAAGTGCAAAAAGAGGCAAGAGGGGTGCAGAAAGAGGCAAGAGAAGTGCAGAAATAAGCAACAGAAATGCAGAAAGGGGCAAGAGAAGTGCAGAAAGAGGCAAGAGAAGTGCTGAAAGAGGCAAGAGAGGTATAGAAACAGACAGAGGTGAAAGAAGGAAGAGGGGTACAGAAAGAAGCAAGAGAGGTGCAGAAAGAAACAAGAAGGGTGCAGAAAAAAGCAAGAGAAGTGCAGAAAGAGGCAAGAGAGGTGCAGAAAGAGGCAAGAGAGGTGCAGAAAGAGGCAAGTGAGATGCAGAAACAGGCAAGAGGGGTGCAGAAAGAGGCAAGACAAGTGCATAAAGAAGCAACAGATGTATAGATGGAGGCAAGAGAACTGCAGAAAGAGGCAAGAGAGTTGCAGAAACAGGCAAGAGAGATGCAGAAAGAGGCTAGAGGGTGCAGAAAGAAGCAAGAGAGGTGCGGAAAAAAGCAAGAGAAGTGCAGAAAGAACCAACAGAGGTGCAGAAAGAGACAAGAGGGGTGCAGAAAGAGGCAAGAGAAGTGCAGGAAGAAGCAACAGAGGTGCAGAAAGAGACAAGAGGGTTGCAGAAAGAGGCAAGAGAACTGCAGAAAGAGGGAAGAGAGGTACAGAAAGAGGCAAGAGAGGTGCAGAAAGATGAAAGAGGGGTGCAGAAAGAGGCAAGAGGGGTGCAGAAAGAGGCAAGAGGGATGCAGAAAGAAGCAAGAGGGATGCAGAAAAAAGCAACAGAAATGCAGAAAGGGGCAAGAGAAGTGCAAAAAGTGGCAAGAGGGGTGCAGAAAGAGGCAAGAGAAGTCAGAAAGGAGCAACAGAAATGCAGAAAGGGGCATGGAAAGTGCAGAAAGAGGCAAGAGAAGTACTGAAAGAGGCAAGAGAGGTGCAGGAAGAAGCAACAGAGGTGCAGAAAGAGGTAAGAGAACTGCAGAAAGAGGTAAGAGAACTGCAGAAAGAGGAAAGAGAGGTGCATAAAGAGGCAAGAGAGGTGCAGAAAGATTGAAGAGGGGGGCAGAAAGACGTAAGGGGGTGAAGAAAAAGGGAAGAGGGGTGCAGAAAGAGGGAAGAGGGATGCAGAAAGAAGCAAGAGAGGTGCAGAAAGAAGCAAGAGAAGTGCAGAAAGAAGCAAGAAAGCTGTAGAAAGAGGCAAAAGGGGTGCAGAAAGAAGCAAGAGAGGTGCAGAAAGAAGCAAGGGAAGTGCAGAAAGAAGCAAGCGAGGTGCACAAAGCAGCAAGAGAAGTGCAGAAAGGGCAAGAGAGGTGCAGAAGAAAGAAGCAAGAGAGGTGCAGAAAGAAGCAAGAGAGGTGCAGAAAGCAGAAGAGATGTGCAGAAAGAGGCAAGTGAAGTGCAGAAAGAAGCAAGAGAGGTGCAGAAAGAGGCAAGAGAAGTGCAGAAGAAAGAAGCAAGAGAGGTGCAGAAAGAAGCAAGAGAGGTGCAGAAAGCAGAAGAGATGTGCAGAAAGAGGCAAGCGAAGTGCAGAAAAAGGAAGAAAGGTGCAAAGAAGCAAGAGAAATGCAGAAAGAGGTAAGAGAGGAGCAGAAAGAAGAGTGGTTTGCGCACCATTAGTACCAATTTAACACCCACATTTAGCAATAAGTAACAGGTGACTATTCCATCTTTGCAAAGGGCCTTCCACCTCGCTGTAACACTTGTCGCTGCATTTGGTAACGTTTGAGCAGTTTGAGCTAGAAACAAGGTTTTTTGTTCAAATCTGCAGATTATGCAGCAGAGAATGGATTATGTGGCAAATGCGGAAAATGTATAATCATGCGAAAAGCGGTGCAGCTGAACAGTCGCATAATTCCAGTGGCCCTGTTGATACCTCTGACAAGGTCCAGAAGTGCTCCTCAGTGGTTCCTTCTTTTTTTAGTCTCATTGAGTTTATAGTTTAGCTTCTATGGAAACGAGGAAGACTAGACCTGAGGTTACCACTCCACAACCCATACTACCATACCACATAATTGCTCTCCATTACACATAATCCCAGTCTACATAATTCCCATACACGAAATACCACATACTTTCTATCCACATAATTTCACTGCACAACATACCACATAATTCCACTACACACAACGTACATCCACTCCACTCCACAAAACATTAGTAAAAAGCTTTTACAGTTACTACGCCAATAGCTCTAACTCTCGCAAATGCGAGACCTATTACATTTCAAATGCTTCTTTAACTAGTAGTCTCATTTGCAGAGTGGTGGAGAAAGGGGGCTGGGCCTCCGACCAGCGCTCAGGAATTCCGCTGCGTAGGACTTACAGGAGGTACCAGGAGGGCTTCTTGGCCCCCAAAGTCCCTCAGGAGTAAAGTGGACTTTATCCCCCAACAGGTAGTGTGCCAGGAGGCGCATTTGCAGAGTGGTGGAGAAAGGGGGCGTGGCCTCCGAAGACCTCTTAGCAGTCCCACTGTGTCCTTACTGGAGGTAACAGGAGCGGTAGTTGGCCCCCAAGGACATCCTTGGGGGCCAACTACTGCTCCTATTACCTCCAGTAAGTCCTACACAGCAGGATTGCTAAGTTCTCATAGCAGGCCACGCCCCCTTTGCCCACCACTCTGCAAACACGCTCCCTGGTGCGCTCTTGGATGGGGATTGAAGTCCCCTTCGCTGCTGGGGGTCCTTAGGGGCCAACAAGCCTACCTGTTGCCTCCAGTAAGCCCCACACAGTGGGATTGCTGAGAGGTGGACACAGGACACGTCCCCTTTCTCCACCACTCTGCAAACGTGCCTCCTGGCGTGCTCTTGGTTGGGGGATGAAGTCCCCTTGCCTCCTGAGGGTCCCTAGGGGCCAACTAGCCCTCCTGTTACGACTAGTAAGCCCCACACAGCTGGATTGCAGAGTGGTCAGAGGCCACGCCCCCTTTTTACACCACTCTGCAAACACGCCTCCTGGTGCGCTGCTGCTTGGAGATGAAGTCCACTTCAGTCCTGAGGTCCTCAGCACACAAGGGGACCTCATCGCCCCACCACCAGTGCGTCAAGAGGCGCATTTGCAGTGTGTTGTACCTGGTGGGCTAGTTGGCCCCTAAGGACCCTCAACAGTGAAGGGGACTTCATCCCCCAACCCAGAGTGTGCCAGTAGGTGCGTTTGCAGAGTGGTACAGAGAGAGAGCGGGGCCTCCGGCGAATGGCCATGACATTGGTGACTGCGGGGGGAGCCCCAATGCCCCCGCGGTCCCTGCCGGCTCCCCACCGCCTGCGAGAGCCGGCATTGCTTTTGGGCAAAGGGAGCTGCTGACATGCAGCTCCCTTTTCCCAAAAGCAATTCTGCTTTGCTTCATGGAAGCGAGAGCAGTTATCCTTCTCTCGCTTCCATGAAGTGAAGGAGAAGTTTGCTATGACAGGGCGGGACCCCCAGGACATTGCTGGAGCCGGCCCTGGGGGGTGACGGTCCCCAGGGCCAAGGAGGGCTTCTGGAGGGGGGCCATGGGGCCCCCCTCCAGCATTTGCATAGCCCCGGGGAGGTGGTGGTCCCTGGGGCAATGTGGGGGGGCTCAAGCCCCCCACACTTAATTTTTAAAACAAGCGTCGGGGAGGTGGCGGTCCCCAGGGCTGCTGGGGGTGCGCATGGCCCCCCACATTTAATCCTTACAGCCCCGGGGAGGTGGTGGTCCCCGGGGCAGTGTGGGGGAGGCAGGAGCCCCCCTCTCTTTATTAAATACATTAAAGCCCCGGGGAGGTGGCAGTCCCCGGGGCTTGGGGAGGCCTGCGAGGCCCCCCCACCCATAATGATTAAAGCCCCGGGGAGGCCCCCGCATATCATTAACATTGCCCTGGGGAGGTGGTGGTCCCCGGGGCTGCAGGGGCCCGTGGGCCCCCGCATCTTAATTAAACATTGCCCCCGGGACCTGGTCCACCCGAGGACTTAAAGAAAATGTAGCGCGGAAGGGTCCGCGAATCCCGCTGATTTTTTTTTATTTTTTAAACAATGCTTTTTTTGGTAATCGGAGTCCCTGTGGGACCCTCTGAGCCGACCTAGGGTGTCAGGGTGTTTCTACCCTGCCCCTGTTTCTTGTTTTTTCACCTTATTCTTGTGACTTGGTTCAACTGAGTCACAAGATGGTTGCCAACACTTCCTGGTTGGAACTGTTGGCAGCCAATCAGAGTCAAGCTCGAGATCGGGAGGGTTCGCGGACAGGCGGCTCCTCCATGTGGGCGGAGGAGCATTGCCCCACTGCTTTCTCGCAGTGCGAGAAGCAGAAACATAAAATGGTATAATAAATACCATGTTATGTTTCTGCCTCTCGCACTGCGAGAAAGCAGAAGGGTTTGGTTGGTGGCGGGTGGGTGGGCGTTCCTGTTCGAGGGCAGGGGAAAAGTGGCTTGCCCAATGTTGTGGGTGCTGACTGTTTGGTCGGCCCTCAGGGGCCGACCAAACCAGTCATGCGCACTCTGCCATTTTCTCCATGTAGGCGAGAAAATGGCCTCCCCCTAGGCGCCTGGCTGGGCACCGTCCTGGCCAATCACAACGATGCCATTGCGATTGGCTTAGGGGAGGAGAGGGAGGCTGCCTGCGGCTGCTTCCTGTTGCAGAGAAGACGACGCGGAACCGACAAAGTTAATTTTTATTTTAAATTAAACCTCCCCCCGCGCGACCACCTGCCCCCCCCCCGCGAGTCATGCCTACCGCGACTGTTCGCGGATCCACCGCGGTCACCAGATACTAATATTTCTAAATATATGAATTTCTCAGGAACTACTGAACGGATTTACACCATTTAACAAAAAGAGTGCACTCTGGAGCTACTTTCTGCCAAATTTGGTGTAATTCCGTTCAGCAGTTCAGGCTGTATCTGCAACAAAAGTTTCCTATGGAAATTAACATGGAGAAAATGTGTTTTGGGACCCCCTTTTTTCCTGGCCCCCGCTTGACGATTCACCCCGAAACTTTCAAGACAGGAGCTGACGTGAGCAGGTCATTAGTTTTGAAAATTCCGTGAAGATTCGTCAAACGGCGCCAAAGATATTGGCAAATCAAAAACGCTTTTACTATGGAAACTAGGGCCTAACTATAACTACCTACTGGCGACTGCCAGTAGGTAAATATATATACATATATATATATATAGCCAACAGTTATAGTTACCTGAGCTAACTATGACTTACGCCCCCTATAGAGGTGTAGAAAATGTTTTGGATGGGACTAGCATTACCAATGGGTAGGTGCCATTTAAGTGCTTATACCACTTCTGTTGAAGTTGTGTCATATGGCACTTCCTGAAATTGGAGTCAAATGATACCATGAAAAAGTTTCCAAATCCAGTCTAGAACCTAGGAAGGGTTTATTCAAAGAGTGTGCAGGAGATCCTGTATACCGCAGAAAGAACGTTACCGAAGGTTACCTTAGTTGATAATGTCCTGAGCAATCTTTCCACTGAAGGACTTTACCACCAGGGTCTATATTACAAGTACCTATGCAAGTCAGAATTGAGAAGTAATAGGATTTACCTGCCCAACTGGAATTAAAAGTCCATGGGAACATAGTGTACCCACTGTATTTAATCGGGAGACTTTGGGTGGGCATGGGTAATGGTTACTATCCTGATGCACTTTTATTGAGAAACTGTAGGTGTAGGACAAAAGAGCCTTGACTCGTTGTATCAAGAGCCCTAAGAGGTATGCCCTGGGCTCACAAAGTTGCACACATTTTTATTTGAGCTGCTTTCGCTGCGCTCAGAGTACGATATTATAGGGAATGAAATGGCTGACCATAATTGTGCGGTAATTGTTTCGTAGGGTTCTCTATAAGATCTCTAAGGGTACACAGTTGTATTTCCTAAGGCAATTGTGATACCAGAGACTAATGAATAATGCAGGAAAAGATACAATACCTTTCATCAGACTTGAGTTTGAGCACTCATTGAGTTAGTTAATAAAGTTGTAAAGTATACACCAAAACCTTGAGATGTACAATGTATAGTCACGTTCTTGACGGATTCAGATGGTGTAATTGCCCAGGGAACACTCCCAGGGATTTTTCCATGATAATAGCTCTGCTACAGAATCATAAATTCTCCAGAATATCTTTGATTGTAATTGTGTTTTAAGTGACATAAATTAAATGTGTTTTCTTTATTTTTATGTGGGCGCTGGTATGTTATCAGAGTATTTATAATTTAATCAGCACCTATTGTTGGTCCTCATTCTGAATATGCCTTGGAAACTCTGTTTTCAGCCACAAAGACTACTGGTCTTCTGAGGGTGGACAGAAATGTGCCCCTTTTTTTACACTCTTTTCATCAATTGAAGAACACCATCTTTTATTTTATGCATGGTCAAAGACTGCACTTACCCTTTTAGGAACCATTAGCTCCCCTCTTATGCATTGCACACAAACAGGGTGGCAGTAGAATCACTGCTCTGTGTTTCTTTTCTGTGTATGCACAGATGACTATTTTTCTAACCGCGTACACAGTCGCAGTCTGCACTGGGTGCACCCACGCTGATTCCATGCATGCACAAACTTTGTCGTTGTTTCATATGTTTAAATTGGTGATTATTTTCACTTAAACCATAGTATATTTATTTGTGATTCTAGATCAGCCATATTATATCCTGCATTGAATCGTTTGGTTTTTTAAAAGTGTGTAAGCCCTTCAGGATGCCAGACGCTTTGTGTAACTTTGAACCTTCTAGAATGAGTTACCAGCATATAAAATGGTTCCATAATTGGATAGTGCTATTACTATTTATGTCTGATGTTAACTATTTTTAGCTCATTTCATGGTGTGGATTTTTCTCTTAAAGTTTGTGACTGATAACAGTCTTCTCAGGTGGTACTAATTGTTAAAATTGTGCACTGTATTCTGAAATGTGGACTGCATTCTGGAACCATTATTTAAATGTTGCATTTCATTCATAGATATTTATGTGTTTATTTAAGAAACCTTCATCATGAGTGCGTTTCTAACATGATAAGCAATGAAAATGGTTTACTCTAGCTTCAAAACACATACGTGTCAAACCCTTTTTGTAGCTACATTCTAACAGACCCTGTCTTCCAAAGCTACACCTTCAATGGCCCTACCCCTGATGCTGTAGATTGAAAAGATTCTGCCAGTAACATGTACAGTGCAATAATCTGGCTAACCAGGATTTGAGGAGTGATGCAGTATGTTCAGTGAGTGTCTTTGAAGAGTGCAACTTCACTATGCACATTAAATTACATAACAGACTAATCAGGTGTTAGGATTTTATGAGTGGCACGCGAGACCCAAAGAGTTGGCAATTTAACCCCTTGATCTTTGTCGTAAATAATAAGAAGTCCTTTGACTCAGTGAAGTAACACCATTTCATTTTCAACCATAGATGGTCAAAGGCTGCAGATGATCTTCAACACACATATGATAACTTGACAGGCGATGTTCTTATATCAGCAGGAGTGATCGCTTACCTTGGTGCTTTCACTGCTGGTTTTCGACAGGAGTGTACCAAGGATTGGAGTCGTTTGTGCAAGGTATGCTGTTTTTTCCAACACTTCATGGAAACATAGTACAGAAACAAATGGATATCGGTCGAACAAGTTTGTGCTTTCTTTCCACATAATATTTTGTGCAATAATTTCCAAAATAATGTGTTTTTTTTAGAGCAAGCACATCCCTGGTTCTGAGGATTTTTCTCTCAGTAAGATTCTTGGAGATCCAATAAAGATCAGAGCTTGGAACATTGCTGGGTTACCAACTGATAACTTTTCTATCGACAATGGTGTGATTGTTGGCAACTCTAGGCGTTGGTAAGTATCCTAAAGACCTGAGTAATGTCAGGAGCTAATGGAAAGAAACACTTAAAAATTGTATTTACACTTTATATACAATTTACATGTAGCACTAGTTTAAAAGTTGATACACTAAACTATAGGGATCTTATTGATTCTTTGATAAGTGATACATTTTCATATGTCGCATGACCACCCTCAAATGTGCCAGAGCATACAAAAAGGAATGTAAAACCTCTTAAAATGCTTATTCCTTTTTTTAAACATCATAGCCTCAATAGTTTCTCATTTTCTCTGTAATCTTGTGGTAGCAAAAACAAGACTGTACCTCTGAGAACACACAAGAAAGCAAATTATGTTTTTGCAACTCAAAGCCTTCAATGAGGGTGGGTGCTCACCAATAACAATGTTACTTATTGTGCAGCACACATTTTAACAATTCTGAATAGAGGGGAAGTTCTGTCCATGAGATGCTTCAAATGCAAGTATCCTCATTTAAGAATTTAGTGCACAACGTTGAAATCTCTTCAAATTTTACCAAGATACAACACTTTGTAAACACCTGATATCTATAACACATTAAGTGTTACCCTGCAAGTGGCTTTTATTGTAGTGTTAGTCTGCCCTATCACAGGGCGCTTTTCCCCAGAGTCGATGGTGATTGGGGGGGACCATTAAGTACCCTTTAGGACTTAAAGAGATCATTCTGATCCAGGGGTTAAGATGAGTAGTTGTAAGAATCTCATTGAATCGGCTTAAGACACATAAGAATAAGGGGCATACCAGCTATTTAAAGTGTAACAATCTAATGTACCAACATGCCATAACATCTTTGGTTAGTTCAGAGCATTAGTATACTTAAACTATAACCAAGAAACTGAACATATAATTCAATTGTGTATATGTAGTACTAACACTTTGTTCTAGCTGTAGGTCACTTTTTGTATCTTTATCTTTTAGTAAAAGGCAATTTGGGATCTGACCACATTGTTGAGATTGCTTTCTGGGCAGCTTCATGCACTTGGCTGCAATGGAATGGATAAACTGACTCTGCCAATATCAGTGCTTTGAATGCTGACAGTAACTATTGTTATGTACCTACATTTTTTCGTTTTGTGGCAGTGCCATAAAGGTGGGTGTGTATGTGTGTGTGTTTTTATTGGCCTGCGTTGATTAGATAATTGGGAGTGATGCTGACAGCCTTATTGCCCACATACCATTGGGCTTTAACAGTTGGCTCTTCATGATACCCTCTCACCTGTCAGTAGATCAGGCGGGAATTTAACAGTGCTGAACACCAGCTGTATTTTTCTGCCTCCTAAGAAATTGCCTTGTTGGTATATCTACACCCATTGAATGTAAGATTGCCACTCATCAGCGACATGCCAATGATAGTTAAGCTAATAAAGCATCAACAAATATTGAATGAATGCAGAGCAAGGGGCAATTCAAGGATTCCTTAGGTTATACCAAGGAGGAATAGACAAGTCTGCCAAATACCCTTATTCATTTCTGAAAATGATAACTGAATAATAAATAATATCTGAAGAAATAGAAGGCTGGGGACTTCTTCAGAACAGCCCAAGGAGATAATATGGCATTACGTCTGGGGATGTCAACTTTTTGCTGGGGCATTACAAGCTTTATTTCACCAGCTGTCAGACCCACCTTGCACTTTTCTTGCTCTTTTCCCACCTACCTTTCAGATTTCACTTTTTTCTCAAAAAGATTTTGGCCTGTTTGTCTTTTCATAGAAACGGTTGGGAGCAGCAAATAACAGTTGAGAACATGTCATGCAGAATGGCTGGAAGGGCCGATCAAGGATTTTAAAACAACATGGTCAAAAAAGGGGAGGAGAATTATGAGATTCTTGATTGTCCTAGTGATAGTGCAATACAAATTGATCATGTTCCTAAGCTGAATTAGAACCACAATAATGGGAATAGACATGCCAATTCAGTCATGCAAAATCGGCTTCAGTTTGGATGTCTTTCCGATCACTGGCAGGGCCTCAGGTACATTTTGTTTGCAATATCCTGTGATAATACAAACTTCTTGACTTCCCATTCATGGTTGTGGGCTCTTTTTAATGTTTCGAAGTTAGTTCTTTTCTCTAGAACCAACTCATCCTTGTCAGTAAACCAACACCAATTTTCAAAACTTGCGGCTCTAGAAATATTTGTGATTATTCTATTAGATGATCTTTAATTTGGTTCTTAATCTTCATATTTTTGATAAGCGGGCATTGAGCGTTTATATTTCACAATGTTTTGAGGTCATTAAATTTGAATATTTAGTACAGGATGTAAGACTAGGGCCTCCACACTAAGTCATCACATGTCTTGCTGTTTGCAATGTCACTCTTTGAATGTGTGTTTTTTTTGGGTCACATTCAAATGTACATGCCACACTGCTAGCATGGCAATTGGCAACAGATTTAATCAGGACCTCAGATCAGTGCCTATTTTGGTCTGAGCGGCTGGCATCTTCTTGTTTGAAGATGGCGGAGTCAAAAGAATCTGCTTAGTCCAGCTTACTAACAACAGAACATGAGTATTTGGGCTTGAATAGGTCTTTTTTTAAGTTCTTTTAGGTTTGCATTTGCAGCTTTTGAGCTTTCACCAGCAATTGTAAATCCTCATAAGTTGCAGCATGGGGGATGCTTTAATTATAGACAAGGCTGCATCCCGAGACACCTGGGGTAAGCTCTATCTGGTTGGCAGTCTAACAAATGAGGAAGCTCAAATGACCATTTGATCAGACTATGATATATATTCCTTACACTATAATCTGACAAAAATTCTTTAGCTGGTGAGAGTGAACAGAGGCTTTTCTGTGTTGGATGTTAGAGATGGTGAAGATGGTAAAGATGGAGGAGTTTGCGAGTCCTGTTGCCAAATAACACCTGTTTGGTTTGTGGACATTTGTGTGGTGTAAGTGTTTCCAGAGAGATCCTTTATCATATTGCCACCTCAGTGATCTCTTTCAAATTCCAGATGATCCGCAGCATTGAACTTCGTGGACCCTCTTCCCCTTTACCTCAAGGTTGAGACTTTGGAGCTCAATCCTGCGATCCTGCTCATCTTTTATAAACCTCTTAGATGTTCTTCCACACTTTAGTTCAATTAAGGGCATCTTGATAATATGATGCTTTTTGCTTTATGGCACTTTTATCACTTACAGCACTTTTTATATTCATTCTCAGTCACAGAACATAATCAGGAAACAGTCCCTGTGCCTTCTGTGCCTCCTATACACCTCCATCCTTCTAATGTGCCTTGTTACCTCCTCATACTCCATTCAACACTCACCGTTTCTCACTGCTGCTGCTTACCATTAGCTGCCATCTGCTATTAACCGGGAAACAGGACTCAGCAAGGCTCACAAACTCACAGACTGCAGCTTGTGGTTCCTGGACAGTTTTCCCTTACTAGCATGTGATTCGAAAGGTTAGGATGGTCCAGCCCAGTTCCCTAAACCCATTCACTATACAGCAATCTACTAGGGTCCACCCTTTCTCTCTCAGGGGATAAATCAAAAAAGAATGGGGGAGCAGTTAGGGAAAAAGCTGAGTAAGCATGCAAGAAAAGGGGAAATGTGATGCAAACGAGGACAGACCACATCACTGCTACTGTCACCCCCTTCATACTACAGGAACGTCTCCTGTTCATGTCCTTCACTTCGCTATGTGCTCGTCTTAGGTTTGTTGAGTTGTAAGAAAAAAAGTAGCAGTTGGTGTGATAGTTGACAGGGCATTTAGGGCCAGATGTACGACCCTTTTTTGAGGCCGCAAACGGGAGAACCTCCCGTTTGCGGCCTCAAAGGGTAATGCTATGTACAAATGCTATTTTGCGAGTCCCTGACTAGCAAAATAGCATTTGCGACTCTCGCTATTAGGAAGGGGCGTCCCTTCCTAATAGCGAGTCAACATGCTATGTACTAGTGTTTTGCGACCGCATTTGCGGCCGCAAAACACTCGCAGTTTACCACCTACTTCAAGTAGGTGGTAAACCACTCGCAAAGGGGAAGGGGTCCCCAGGGGACCCCTTCCCCTTTGTGAGTATGTTGGAAAATATTTTTTAAGAGCAGGCAGTGGTCCCAGAGACCACTGCCTGCGCTTAAAAAAATGAAACTGAAAAGTTTCATTTTTCTTTTTTAAATGCATCCTGTTTTCCTTTAAGGAAAACGGGCTGCATTTAAAAAAATTTAAAAAAAGCTGCTTTATTAAAAAGCAGTCCCAGACATGGTGGTCTGCTGAGCCCAGCAGGCCACCATCCCTGGGAGGGCTGTCATTCCCAATGGGCTCGCAAATTGCGAGAGGCTCATTAATATTAATGAGCCTCGCAATTTGCGACCCCATTAGGAATCGCAAACATTGTGAAATGCACTGTTGTACATCGGAAATTGCGCCTCGCAAATTGCGACTCGCAAAAGAGTCGCAATTTGCGACACGTAACTTTCTTGGTCGTACATCTGGCCCTTTATATACACATCGAGCTGGGAGAGAGTGAGTATGTTGGCTGGGGGGGGACTGTAGGAGAGGAAACAAAGATTGTGTGGATACACAGATTGGGCCTGGGAGAATGAGTAGGTGCACACTACATAGGGGCTGACGGAACACATACTGGAGTGTGGTGATGTCCTATGATGGCACTGGTAGCCATTGCCTTCACCAGGTTCAACTGGGGGGTGCAGTATATCCACTGGAGTTAGAAAGGAGAGTAAAGAATGTAAGACCAGATGTAACTGATTGGAACAGGGCAGCTTGTTACTATAAGAATGTTTACGGTGGCGCAGCATACATATTAACTGCACTCAGATGTAATTTAATATGCCAATTTTTCCAGAGAACTAAAAATAATATGTTTAATTTAGCAACCTTTATGCAATCCAGTAATTGTACGCTTCTGTTTTGTACAGAAAATTTAATCTGTTACGTTCTGATGATACTATCACAATATAATGATTAATCCACGTTGTGATTTATTTTTGATGCAGACAAATCAGGTTTGTAATTTTTAAACTGGCATTTGGTTTCATAAATAGATAGCATAACCATACAAAGTGCCTGCTTGATCACCTTAAGAGAGTGAACGATTTTTCTTTATTTACAGCGCACAAGAACATGCATTATTGACTTAGTATTCACCATTTTTTATATTCTAGGCCTTTGATGATTGACCCCCAAGGCCAAGCAAACAAATGGATAAAGAACTCTGAAAAGGACAACCAGCTAAATGTCATCAAGCTGACAGATTCAGATTACATGAGGACCCTGGAGAACTGCATCCAGTTTGGTACCCCACTCCTGCTAGAAAATGTGGGAGAGGAGCTTGATCCATCACTCGAGCCTTTACTTCTCAGACAGACATTTAAACACGGTACATGAAACTAGACATTTAAATACGAGGGCTGTTTAACTTATTGCGCAAAAGCCAATTCAGTTCATAGTACAAACTAACGCTTTTTATGTGTCTCCTTAATCCTGCCATATGGGAAAAGCTGAAGGTAAAAATAACGCACATATATGTTTTTGTTAAAGTGTGGATTTTAATTTGCCAGCTTATATGTGTGTCTGTGTGTGTTTTAATGCATATAGATATGCATGTGTAAATCTATAGATAACTGTGTGCGTGTTAGTTTACGGTTTACTATGCAATGTGGTACACTATTGCTATTGAGTTGTTCTCATGACATCATAAAGCATCAAGCTGAAGGCCGAGTGGTTGGTAAATGTCACTTCAACGCCTGAATGGCAAGATAGGACCATATTACACATTACCCGTTATCTACTTTTTGTAATGCATAATTATTTTGGAGATGTTAGTTTGAAAACTCTGTTTTCTTCATAAAGCAGATAACAATGTACACTGCCTAAAAGTAGAATGTTTAGGTTTTTGTTTACCTTTCATGCAGAATTATTCATTAATTGTCACTCATTCTATCACATAATTGCAATTTTCACAAAAAATAGTTTTTATCTGAAAATGGATGAAATTAGTACTGTCAAAGAATGTGCTGTATAATTTGACTTTTTACCGCATAATCTGCCATACGGTGCACCTGTAGAACGCTCCACTCACCTTAAAGTCGTGGTCTCAGTGGTACACTGTTTAGTGGGCTTTTTTTTTTGTATATTCTTTTTATTTGATTTTCATTGCGCACATATAATAGACAACATCGTTAGCAATGGAATCTTACGTAAGAGCTTGTACATGCATTTTAGCACATTATAATTTCTGCTGTAAGCAGTGTTATGGTTTGCCATATTACTCTTATACATTGTTCTTAGTTCAGATTGTAATAAAAAATATAGCTTCATTGTATCATAACGGTAGTTGTCGCCTGTCACTGGTTTTAATAGATGTAGAACAAAGTGCTGCAATGGAGAACATAACTCGAACTGAGGGTAAAATTAACAGGGATACACTGTGTATGAGGAAATGTGCGTTGTTTAGCTTAGATGAGTGTTGTTGTGAGATTTAGTTTCGGGTCATTTTGAGTCACGCCTCAGGAGAGTATGCATGAACCGGGTGTGGGCTCTAGTGTTTATATTTGTTCCACGTCTGTGCCCTGCGCAGTAGGCGCGGCGAGGTGGTTATCCCGCTCGTTGCTTGAGTGATATTCTTCCTGAAGGGCTTGAGAGGAAGTTGGTGTTAACTGTGGGGATATTACGTGTGGCATAGTTTGTTTGAAGGTGTGGAGCAGTGTCGCCCACTGCATGGAAATGTGATGCTTCCGAGTGCCGCGGACCTCCTTGTGTCTTAGCGCTGCTTCTTCTGATGCTCCCCATTTACTAACTGTTCCTCTCCAGGCAGCCAGTGGAGGTCCCACCGGGGCCCTCCAGTGCATAGCGATGCTTTGTTTGGCTAGCAAGAGGGCTAGGGATGCAAATCGTGTTTCTACTTTATGGGACCTCCGACGTTTAAATATGCCTAACGCACTGGCTTCCCATGTTGCAATCTCCTCGTGTAGTGTGGTGTGTATCGTGCTCCAGTAGGATTGTAGTGTCGGACAACTCCAGAACATATGGAGAAAGGTTGCGTTCGGTTCTTAACATCTAGGGCAAGAGAAATGCCTGTTCGGGTAGTATCATTGAAGGTTTTCTGGTGTTAGATATGCCCGATGTAAAAGGAAGTATTGTATATTTTTGAATCAGTGATTACGGGATACTTTTTGGGGGAATTCCAATCTTGGGCTTTTTATTTTTTTCACATTTAGTTCCTTGAAATCATCTACATGAAGGAATCTTATTCCTGTGAAATCGAAATGTGTGGATCTGTGTGACCTAATGATTGATCTCTCTGCTTGTAGGAGGTGTTGACTGCATCCGGCTCGGTGAGACCATTATTGAGTATTCAAAGGATTTTAAGTTCTACATAACAACCAAGCTCAGAAATCCACATTATCTACCCGAGCTGGCCACAAAGGTTTCCTTGCTTAATTTTATGATCACCCCGGAAGGACTTGAGGATCAGCTGCTAGGCATTGTTGTTGCAAAAGAGAGGTTGGTATTTAACTTCTGCCGAATAAATGTTATTCCACGTCTGCATTTGTGTATCTCACCTATTGTGCATGCATTCCCATCACTTAAATATTGGCAATTGGTTTTCCACTCTTCAAAAAATGTATGATTGGTGATCTTTCTGTTAGACTCCACCTCCCTTTGCATCTCCATCTTCTCAGTGCTTAGAAGAAGTTGCCCAATTGCCTTAAGCTCTTTACAAATAAGTTTGATGTTGTCGGGCTATGACATGGCATTCAAAGTCAAATCCATGCCACTCGAATGATTAAAATTGTTGTGATATTTCAGTGCTCCATGGATCCAGTGCCTATTCAAACTCGATTTTCCTCTTTCTAATCAATGTAGATTTTGTGTCTGAGGTGAGTGGAATCCTTTCATCAATATATAATTTTTAAACACTGTATTAAGACCATCTTCAGCCTCCTGGCATTATGCACTTTTTAGCTTGACTATTTCATGATGTATCTCTTATGAACGAAGCACAGTCATCTTGATGGAAATCCATACTGGAAAAGGAGTTATAGCAAGTTAAAAGTTCAGGGTCATGATATCCCTTGTAATATATCGGATGCCAAAACTATTACAACAACCACATCAACTTAACCACCATACCACAAGGTACGATGATGTTGAATTAGGAGAAGTACATATGTGTGTACCCTACTATGAGTGAATTGTAAAGGGCTTTCACCCTCAATATCCACTAGTCCACTTACAGAGGCTGTCTCAATATCACAATAATGTGCATTAAAGTCACCCATCATAAAAATGTGAATACATTTCTGGTGTTCCTCGTTGATCATATTTATATCCCTTATCAAATGAGCTACAACGGAGGTCTTATTTGCTGTAAAATCATTATTATAATAATTGATCAGCAACCAGTCCCAGTCGCCTAGGCCCTCACATAGTAGGATGTGGTAATAGCGGGAGGAGTTAAAAAACTTCAGCACATTTAGCCTGAGTGTGTTAGCAACTAATGTCACAATCCCCCCCTTAGCTCTGCCCCTTGTAGATGGAGTAGTTGCGGTTTGGAATGATCTAAATCCCTCAATAAATATTTGGTCAGTTTCCCATGTTTCTTGTATACACACAATGCCATATTTTGTTATGTAGTTTTTCCAATCGAAATTCCTCATCTTTTGTTTTATACCGGTTACATTCCAAGTAGATATTTCTAGAGAACTATTGCTTAACTCTTTCTATTCCACCCACACCTTACCTATTTTGGGTGGGGATATAGTTGTGTTCAAGACTGTGGGGACATTATTCAGTCAATCGCAAGATTCCAGATCTTGTAGGGGGGTAAAGCGATTATCAATCCTTACTTTAAAACTCCCCATATCTGAGAGTGGAGGCAAAGCTAAGGAGGGTAGAGTTGATGAATAAATTAAATTTTTATCCCTCATAAACTTCGGGGGCAACTGCCTCAGGGGCCTATAAAAATAACCCAAGAAGAGAGCATGAATCCGTAGCCCTTGGGGAGGTGTGTTTGGTAGAACCCCAAGCAGATCCCCTACCACCTTGTTGTTATCGAAATTAAATTAAGGACTATGCAATCACCCCCTAGGACTTTTTGGGACCGGCCCACCCAATTCCCTCTCCTTGCCATAATCAGATGCCTAGAATGATCAACTGCCCCCTTCGTTGTTCTCGACAGCCAATGCTGGGCCTTTGTCATAAGTTGTATAGTTGTTTCCTGTTGTCCCAAACTCAATGCTGGTACATAAGACAGTATTATGACCAAGGGGCAAGCAGCCGGAGGGAGATCTAAGATAGACACTCTCCTTTCCCTCTTTGTTAATTCACCTTTCTTTCTATCACCCTGATTAAACAGGGGAGGGATAATAGGATCTTTAGGCTGCATCAGCTGGTGCTGGACTGCGTCCAATGAAGTGGGGTATGTTATGGGATGTATCGTTCCAAAGGGTGATGTAGTGGATGTAATATATGTGTAGTCTGACATTGACAACCTCAATAGCGAGATACATGTCAAATTGCTGTCATTCACAATTCTTCACACTGTGAATCAAATCTAAACCGGTGCCATATTTCATCAACTAAATTATCATTTTCTTTGGTTATTTCATTTTTATGCGCCTCAGGGCACTTCCAGTGTGCTGAACATTTTAACTATAGAATCAGGACAAACTCAATGATTCAGATATAATGGGACACCTTTGTTACAAACTTACAACTGAATCAATGTGTATCACTCTAGGCAAAAGCTTTCTGAAGATCGTATTTCTAGCAACTGATGGACCTATTGAAGGTTGTACGATAGTGCGAAACAATTTATTCTGGTATATGAAAGAAATTGTACTTTGGCTGATGAAATATATCTACTTTGAACTTAAGAAGCTGCTTGACTCTCTTCTGTAAATTCCTTATTCATTGAGTAACTACAGTAATAAAGTTGCATTAAGGGATCAGCAATTGCTGAATAAATATATAATTTAAGCTAGAAATCGCACCCTACACATACATGAACATTCTGAAACAGAAGGCAGTGAAGCTGATGCTAATGTGGCAAAAGCCAGCAATATAATAGCAACACAAGCTCATGCATGTAAGGCTTGGCAAAATGTGTGGGAGAAAAGCTTCCTCACTGTCCATAAGAAGGGGATCCTCAGAGGTAAACAAACAGGTATCAGTAAGACTAACTTTGCCAATCTTTGTTTGCAAAGCCTCAGCAACAAGGGAATCCACAGAGAAAATGTTTGAGCCTAGCAAATTTACTATAAATTGTGTAAAATGGAACAAAAAAACCTTTCAATGTCAGACTACGTTTAGTACATGAATAAATGTTTCAAAAAAGGAAAGTGAGTCGAAAAAGAAGAAAATTGTATAAGTTATTCAAATGTTATAAAGACATTGAATTTAAACCCATGGTAAATAATGCAGGGTACTAGTCAATCAATCAATAATCTTTATTTCGCATTGTTTCCATAGCATATAAGGTACATGATTAAAAACATCTCTAATAAAATACCACATGGGTAACAATAAAAATTCATCAATAAGAATCAACTACATATACAAATACCACATAAATAGATATATAAAGTGCATTGTGCCTTCAAATGTGGGCACCCCACCACTTTGAAGTGCTTTGTTGCTTTGATCATAATCATCACAGTAATGTAAAGTGCATTGTGCCCTCAGGAATTAGTTTCAGTCATTCCCTTTTTTCATCGCTAATCTAATCTATCAAACCTATCCAATAATTTGGTATTATCATCAAATATGCTAAATATCATATCACAAACATCATTAAAATGGATTTAAAAAATAGATATAAAAACATGTACTTAAAGTGGCAACCCACATTATGCCGTCAATCTTAATGTCCAGCATTTCCCTTTGCTCCTCCACTATCCCATTCTGTCAAGACCTTCCTGTTAGTCCACGAGGACCATAAAAACGATGCCGTACTATAACAGATAAAAGGATTCGACAGTTGTTTAATACAGTAAAGTGCAGGACGGCATTGTTTAAATTGGAATTTTCGCAAAAGGGGGAGAATGTACCTCTTTTTATATGGAGTATAAAATCCACAGAAGGATAGTATATGCAAATCAGACTGTACAGACCTTTTATCACAGGGGCATACTGGAAGGTCATTTATTGCAAAAGTATTCTTTGAAAAGCCCATCATTAGCGGGATAAAATTCGTACGGAATCTAGCTAAGATAAAGCGATGTTGGGGGTTTTTCACAAATATCAAATATGACTCATTCACCCGAGTGGAAAGGGGGCATGTAAGATATAGCTTTACAGAATTTTTAGTGCGACTAGCATCAGCACGATCATTTGCAGATTTCTCCAAGAATATTTGCTTAACTCTATCTTTGGGTTTTTTGAGAAGACAAGGGTACCCCAATATGTGAACCTGGGGTGGCGAGATATCTAGGAAACAGTGGTTCAGGTGTGGCCTAAATGGTCCAAAGCGAGAAAGTGACCCAGCAGGGAACACTTGGTTCTAAGATTTTGAAATTAATTCATGAGGGAGCAAAGGAAAGATCAGAGGAAGGTCATGTAGGTCAGATAAATGATAGACATTTATTTTACAATTTTTTGTATAGTATTCAGGTGCTCACATACATTTAGGTGAAAGGAAGCGTGACATGCAGGGTGATAGTGAGGTTTAAAAAGGCATCGCATTGACAACAGTATAATGAGCTCCACAGTTATTTTACAAGGAGTAATAGGAGTTCATGTTGTATGGTGGTCGACGGCGTTTCGAACCCAATAAGTGGGGTTCATCTTCAGGACAAGGGTGAGCAAGCTGAATTAGAAGAAAGGAAAATCATCCTAGGCCCATTCGTCTGTTAATGATGTGGGCAGCTGGTACTGATTTTTAAAATGGGCTGAAGGCGTGAATTAATGGCGCCAAAGAACTGAGTGGGAATGTCTGTCCAGGACTCGTGTTTGCTTATTTGGAGGGAACCCGGGATGGAAAGGCAGCCGGCCGGGATGATTGGTTTTGCATTCGATGCCAGCAAAGGCAGAAGCAGGACGCTCCCGTCTGCACAGCTCCAGGCTCCCATTTAAAGGCCCTGCAGTTCGTTTTCTAAAAAATACAAAACCAATCATCCCGGCCGGCTGCCTTTCCATCCCGGGTTCCCTCCAAATAAGCAAACACGAGTCCTGGACAGACATTCCCACTCAGTTCTTTGGCGCCATTAATTCACGCCTTCAGCCCATTTTAAAAATCAGTACCAGCTGCCCACATCATTAACAGACGAATGGGCCTAGGATGATTTTCCTTTCTTCTAATTCAGCTTGCTCACCCTTGTCCTGAAGATGAACCCCACTTATTGGGTTCGAAACGCCGTCGACCACCATACAACATGAACTCCTATTACTCCTTGTAAAATAACTGTGGAGCTCATTATACTGTTGTCAATGCAATGCCTTTTTAAACCTCACTATCACCCTGCATGTCACGCTTCCTTTCACCTAAATGTATGTGAGCACCTGAATACTATACAAAAAATTGTAAAATAAATGTCTATCATTTATCTGACCTACATGACCTTCCTCTGATCTTTCCTTTGCTCCCTCATGAATTAATTTCAAAATCTTAGAACCAAGTGTTCCCTGCTGGGTCACTTTCTCGCTTTGGACCATTTAGGCCACACCTGAACCACTGTTTCCTAGATATATATATATATATATATATATATATATATATATATATATATAACTCTATCTTTGGACATAGTTCTGCAGCTAGACAGGTTAGCAAATAAGTCCCTCCACCCCAAACTCTCCAGCACTGATTTAACATATTGCAGCCAGGCGACCTTGTGTGCATTGTCTAGTGCCAAACAGTCCTTAATGATATTTTGAGTCACGGTGACCGTATCTCTCTTCCAAACTGAGTGCCACAGCGTAATCGGGGCAAGTCTCACTACATCTGTGATATATTGGGTCTCTAACTCAGTGTGGCAGATGTAATTCGCACAGTTACTTGGGAGTGCTAACAGTCTTTTATAGAAGCTATCTTCTATTCTTTGCAGTTGGTCAATTGCCACCATCCCCCAGACCCATAAGATGCTGCAGTAACAACGTTTGTGGCATACACCTTTTTTTATCACATCAATCCTCTTAGCACCCAACTTCTTAGTGAAGGAAGAGATGCTCTTCGCCCTTTTCTCCATGGCAAGGGCTCTATTACTCACCATATTGGACCAAGGCCTTTTTCTATCAAATATAACCCCCAGGTAAGTAAAAGTATCAACCACTGTCAATCTGCGCTGCTCTATATGAAACATTGGAAGTTTTTTGGGGCGAGTTCCTGCCACCAGCACAAAAGATTTAGCTTCATTCACTCTGAGATCCAAACTGGACATAAATTTCGTATAGGCCACTATCAGCTTCTGTAAGCCCAACCTAGTTCTTGCGATCAATACAGCATCATCTGCGTAAAGCAGAATTGAAAGGGGTACTGCGTTAAAGATTGGTAAATCTTTTGTTACTCCCATCACAGCTTCCTGTATTCCATTGGCTTATAGTGAAAACAGAAAAGGGGCAAGGACACAGCCCTGCCTTACCCCCCGTTTTATTTTAAACAGCCTAGTGCATTCCCCATCCCTACCGTACCGAACACAAGCAGTGGCCTGTGCATGCATTTGAAAAATAAAAACAATTATCGGGGGCACTACCCACTTCCCCCATGATGGCCCAGAGTTTGGATGGGAAACACAGTCAAAAGCGGCTGACAGATCCATAAAGGCCATATATATTTTTTCGGATCGAACCGCTGTGTGTTTTGCTAAAGTTAGACTTAAGTTAAGACATTGATCGGTTGTTCCTTTGCCTTTTTGGAAACCATATTGCATCGGTAGTAAAATGTTCTTCTCTGTGGCCCACGCCTCCAGTCTGTTCAGCAAAAGTCTCCCCAACAATTTTGCAGTGCTATCTAAAAGGAAGATAGGTCTGTAGGTTTTTGGATTAGACTTATCCCCCTTTTTGAATATGGGAACAATTACTGATGTATTCCAAGAAGCTGGGGGTCCCACTTTACTTAAAGTATTAAAAAGGGTTGTTAAAAAATTAATCCAAATGTCTTGGTAGGCAAGACAAAAATCTATCGGGACCCCGTCTGGACCTGGAGCGTTTAAGGGGGTACATTGTGCCAAGCCCAGTCTCAGCTCTTCAATATCGAATACCAGGGTCTCCTTAAGGGGTGTCTGCGAAACAGTGTAAGAGGGTTCCTAGAACTCATCACCTGCTCCAAAGATTTGCTCAAAATGAGCCACCCAGTCTTCCTCCCCCAAATGAGTATCTAAAGTGTTTTTATTCTTCTAAAAGTTGGTCGTATTGATCTAATATTTTGCAAATGTGTATTCAATTTTGTTAATTGAACTTTTATGATTGGTATGAAAATTGATCGAATAAAGTTGATGATGATGATGAGTATCTAAAGTGGGATCAGACTCCTCTTTCAGAAAAGGTTCATTTATTACTCTCCAGAAATCCCTTGGATTATTTGTCTCTGCTGCCCTAGACAGGTTCTCCCATGCTTCCTCCCGCAACCCCCTAATCCTTGCTGCTCGAGCCTTACTATAGTCTTTCTGTAGGGCATTTACCAGATTTCGGTCTCTTGGAGTGGCTCTAAGTGCTTCATGCAACTTTTTGAGGGCTTTCGAACAAGCCTTGTCGAACCAACCCACTAACGTATTATTGTGAGATGAAATCTTCCCAAAGAGGCTATCTTTGACCTCCCTCAATATATCTATAAAGGCCGTCATTAGTCCTATCATATCATGAGTTGGATCTAAACATATCAAGACCTCAGTCAGTTTTTTTTAGGTTATTAATGAAATTCATCGTTCTTTGTCAACATTGTCCCATTTCAGAGAATGCCCGTTTTTTTCTGGCTAGAGTTGGTTTTGGTATCTTTTTCACTGATAGGGTATTACTTTTTGGCCAGGCCATACTACAAAATAAAGTAGCATGGTCACAAAATGATGAGAAGGCTACCTCTGCTTGGGTTAGTCTGTCAACAAGGGGTTCGGACACCAAAATATAATCTATGGTAGATCCTAATTCCGGAGTCCCAAATGTCTTTTGGGGCCGTCCAGTGTCACGGTCTAGCTTATTAATAATCTCGAGATTCCAATAAGACATTCACTAAGCAAGTTACCATACTCACTATGAGTGAATTGTAAAGGGCTTTCACCCTCAATATCCACTAGTCCACTTACAGAGGCTGTCTCAATATCACAATAATGTGCATTAAAGTCACCCCTCATAAAAATGTGAATACATTTCCGGTGTGCCTCGTTGATCATATTTATATCCCTTATCAAATGAGCTACAACGAAGGTCTTATTTGCTGTAAAATCATTATTATAATAATTGATCAGCAACCAGTCCCAGTCGCCTAGGCCCTCGCATAGTAGGATGTGGTAATAGCGGGAGTAGTTAAAAAACTTCAGCACATTTAGCCTGAGTGTGTTAGCAACTAATGGCACAATCCCCCCCTTAGCTCTGCCCCTTGTAGATGGAGTAGCTGCGGTTTGGAATGATCTAAAGCCCTCAATAAATATTTGGTCAGTTTCCCATGTTTCTTGTATACACACAATGTCATATTTTGTTATGTAGTTTTTCCAATCTAAATTCCCCATCTTTTGTTTTATACCGGTTACATTCCAAGTAGATATTTCTAGAGAACTATTGCTTAACTCTTTCTATTCCACCCACACCTTACCTATTTTGAGTGGGGATATAGTTGTGATCAAGACTGTGGGGACATTATTCAGTCAATCGCAAGATTCCAGATCTTGTAGGGGGGTAAAGCGATTAGCAATCCTTACTTTAAAACTCCCCATATCTGAGAGTGGGGGCAAAGCTAAGGAGGGTAGAGTTGATGAATAAATTAAATTTTTATCCCTCATAAACTTTGGGGGCAACTGCCTCAGGGGCCTATAAAAATAACCGAAGAAGAGAGCATGAATCCGTAGCCCTTGGGGAGGTGTGTTTGGTAGAATCCCAAGCAGATCCCCTACCACCTTGTTGTTATCGAAATTAAATTAAGGACTATGCAATCACCCCCTAGGACTTTTTGGGACCGGCCCACCCAATCCCCTCTCCTTGCCATAATCAGATGCCTATAATGATCAACTGCCCCCTTCATTGTTCTCGACAGCCAATGCTGGGCCTTTGTCATAAGTTGTATAGTTGTTTCCTGTTGTCCCTCACTCAATGCTGGTACATAAGACAGTATTATGACCAAGGGGCAAGCAGCCGGAGGGAGATCTAAGATAGACACTCTCCTTTCCCTCTTTGTTAATTCACCTTTCTTTCTATCACCCTGATTAAACAGGGGAGGGATAATAGGATCTTTAGGCTGCATCAGCTGGTGCTGGACTGCGTCCAATGAAGTGGGGTATGTTATGGGATGTATCGTTCCAAAGGTTCTTAAATTTGAAGAACCATCTACCTCCCTCTGTATGTTGGAGCCAAGTGAGTGTGTAGCTAATTGCACTTTTCTCGCACACCCTCCTGTAATTACAGGATCCTTTTGGAGAAGTGGATTAGAAATTACCTTAAACCCCTTTTCTTCCACAGAGCCATTTATCACCCTTTGTTTGCATAGTGCATCTAAGATTCCCTTAATTTTGCCCAACCTTGATGTAAGTGGTTCAATTAGTGACAACATCAACTTTTCCAGTCTAGTATATAAATCATCATTAGTTTTGTTACAGTCCCCTTTTCTCTGTGGACCCGGATCCACTGCAGGGGGAACTTTCGGGGCCTTGCTGGTTTTAACTGTTGGTCCACCCCTTTTTCTTTTGACTGGAGGTTCTCTAAGGTTTCCTTGTTCCATGTCCCCTTGAATAGGAACAACAACAATTGGGCTTGCAACGGCTTCCTCTCGAGACACTATATATGCTACTGTAATAGTAGTCGGGGAGGATTCTACTGGGGACAGTCTTTCCTCCCTTAGCCTAAAGATTAATGGCGCTCAGTTAGCGCAGTCTCCTTAGAGAGGGCATTAGCTGCTCTAGACAGAAAGGAGTCCAAAGTGTTTGCTACGTCACCCCCTGTAACCTTTTGAAAAGTTTTACGCTTGCACATTACCTCGTGATTACTACGTCCAGACCAGGGTTGAGGTCTCCCACCATGATTTAGAGGGGTGGCCCAGCCCGGCCTCCTCCGGCCGCTGACGGGTGCAGACGGGCCCGGGCACGCACCCGGGCGCATGCCGCACAGCGGGAGCCCCAAGCAGCACAAGTAGGCACCTACGGGCGAGATCAGTGACGTGTGCGGGGGCTGCTACAGGTGTCTCTGGGGCCTAGACTCTCTCCTGCCCCCTCCTCAAATGATACGGGCAGGGTAATAGAGTTTGGGCCTCATTTAGAGTTGGCATAACTTGGGATTGCAACTGTCCCACCAAACACTGCTGTTCCCCAGCCTCATTTAGAGTTGTGAAACTGCAGAGTTTCTGATGGAGAAGCATTAGCTGGCCTCACCATCAGAAACTTTGACCCAGTGACCTGTACACCACTGGATCGATGGGTCACAGAGGCAGTAGCCCTTCCCTATTTAGGGCAGTGTGAACAAAATTGGCTTTATTTGCCCGCATCCACCATGAAATAAACAATTGCATACTGAATATTGACAAGCATAAGGGAGTGCTGTGAGACAGCCAACAGAATTCCATCTGACTGAATATTTGCACCCTCTGCAATGTGCAGAGTGGACACTGATGCCTGCTTGAGAGGGGTATATTTGCAGTACATCTGCACAAAGCCACTTGCTCTTACTTGCAAGGTTGGTGGGCAGGCTGCGTGTTTTGGTGCAGAGAAAAGTGAAGTGTCGACATGGCACACATCCCTGTGTCCCATGCCTACAACCCACTGCCTGAGGCCTAGGTAAGTCACCCATCTAGCAGGGTGCACTAGCCTTCAGGTGAGGGCACAGTGGCATGAGCCCTGTACCCCTACAGTGTCTAAGTACATTCTTAGAGATAGTAAGTGTAGTAAAGCCATAAAGAGTATATGGTCTGGGAGTTGGTCATTATGAACTTCAAATCTCCATAATGGCTTTACTAAAACCTGGAAAGTTTGTTAGCAAACCTCTCGGCACATTAAACCCACACTAATGCCAGTGTGGGATTTAATGTAAAATGTACTCAGAGGGCATCTTAGAGATGCCCCCTGAAGAACGACCAGCCCGGTGTGGTTCCTGAATGGCTGCTCGCCATTTGCCATCACCAGACAGGTTTCGGGACACCTGGGTGGAGAGCCTCTGCTCTCTGGGTCCAGAGACAAAGCCCATCCTGGACAGAGGTGTCATGCCTCCTCCCCTAGGAAGGGCTGGGGCCACGAAGGGGAAGCTTTAAAGGCCTGCCGCCTTTGGAAGCTGTCCCTGCCTTTTGCTGCCCCCAGCAACTGGCTCCCACAGGTTCTGCCCCAACTTTGGGCAGGAGAATCGGTGTGAAAACCAAGCTAGGAAGAGAGGTGTGCTCAACTTTGCAAACCCCATCGCTCAGGTGGGCGTGGCAATTTGAAGCACACATCTCAGTCCCCTCCATCTTTAAGATGAGGGGACTCAGCCAATTAGGGAGAGGCTCATGCCCCCTTCCACTGGAGGGTGGCATAATATGGGGTTGTACCCACCCCAAGGAAGGGACCCATTGGTCCCAGCCTGCACACCCCTTTAAACACCCCTGAATCAAGCATTTAGGGGCAACCCTGAACCTTGCCTCCTCAGATTCGAGGAGGAAAGAAGGACGAAGAGCCATGCTGACCCAAGCAGAAGAGGACACCTACTGCTTTGGCCCCAGCCCTACCGGCCTGTCCAGACTCCAACCTGCATACAGCGAAGAAACCGGTGTGTCCAGCAGCCTGCAGCACCCCAGAGCCCGGAGCACCGGGTTTGCTCAAGAAAGACTGAGTCAGGGAAATATGTAAAACGACTCCCCGTAGCGCAGCCCGAGGTTGGGGCCTGCAACAACGAGTACAACCGCGGTCTCCAGTAAGGCTTCGCATCTGCCTATATACCCAGAAGAGACTGGCGTCTGCTACCGCCAGCTTTCCAGCGACCCTGAGGGGGGCATAATACCTTGGCTTTCTCCCCCGGTCTGACTGTTGTTGTGCTGAACCACGGGGGCCTCTAACCGCGTATTTCACTGCACGGCCCTCCGCGTGGGGAAACGCCCTCCACCGCGACCAGGAGCATCGGCCCACCGCCGGCATCTGGAGGAATCGGGCCGAGGTGAGGAGAACACAAGAGTGTGCGACTGCAGTTCGGCTGGTTGGGACTCGGGAGCTGAGGTGGACACAAGAGACACCCTCGGCATTCCAAACAGGTAACTACGTCCTCGATTGGAAGCCGATGCAAAGCAGATAGAGCTGTGGTAAGTGCCTTCCCTCCCGTGGCTGCGGCTATCACAAGTGATTTAAGCCAGGCTGCAGGCTCTGCCTCCCCCTTTCCTCTCAACCCGCTGGCCCACTACTCCACCATTGAAACCCATGCGCCTGCCCACATTGGATTAGCCCCCTAGGGAGCGGAATGGGGGTCTGGCGCAACTTGTTACTACATTACAGACGGAGGGCCCACCTTGCAGGCAGCTTTGCCCCTGGATGAAAGATACGCCTGGGGACTGTACCTACTAGGCTCCGCCGGCGGGCCCTTGCAGAGGCCTAGAACGTAGCACTGCTCCCATATCCATTGCCAGGGCAGCCGTACCCTAGGCCAGAACCCCGACCTCCGCCATCTCATTCATTGATGGCGCCATCACTACGCTGCATCATGAGGGGCTGGAGAGGCACTATGAACTGTCCCTTGCCTGCCCTCTCTCATACCGAAGGGGCACAGAACTTACCTCAGCATAGCCCCCACCAATCCTGTCTGGCTGCATCCAGGGCCTCCGGCAGGAGCCCCATCAACTTCTACATGCTTCGTCTCATCCTGAGGGCCCATGCTAATCCCTAGTGCTCTACTTAGCCCAGGTTGTGAACTACTCGGGGCTGGTCTGCAGGTGAGATCCGACCAGCTAAGGACAACCCCTTCGTCCCGCCTGCTCTGCCACTACCATCTCCCAGACTGGGTAGACCCCCCTTGGATCATAACTTACTAGCGCACCAGGTGGAATCCTGCATCTACTATACACTGAGCTTTGCTCTGCGCCCCCCTCCCACCGTCACCGGGAGGGCGGTCGCAGCATCTTCAATCCACCTGCATAATCCGTGGCCCTCGTGTGCAGCCTGGGGATGCCTTCCGGTAAAACAACTGGGAAGCCGGCGCCACAACTCCTCTTCACTGAGGCACTCAACCAGGGCCGCCTATCGAACAGCACCCAGAACACTGCCCTCTCGGAACCCGCTCCCGGCATGGCCACTGCTCCGGATGCCACCATGGAGTGCATTCTGCTAGAAATCCCCGTGGGACGCAGACTGGAGGGCATGGAGACCAGCATCTCTGCCCTGGCCACCGAGACTAAATCCATTAGGTCAGACATAGCAGGGTTTCATAAGCGTGTGGAGGATTTGGCCTAATGTGTCTCAACAATCGAGGAGTGCATAAACGTCGTACCAGAGAGAGACCAGGAACTCATATATCTCCGCAGCAAGGTCATTGATCTGGAAGACAGAAGTCGATGAGACAATGTCCGCTTCTTCGGGTTTCCAGAAAGCGCGGAGGGCCTAGACGCCAAATTCTTCCTGCGGGACACGCTCCCGAAACTCATGGGCCTGACCTTTGACCCCCTCCCTTGGAGATGCAAAGACCTCATCGCATCGGCCCACCTCGGCGTGGGACTCCCACTTGCCCACGACCTCTTATAGCCTGCTTCTTACGCCACGAACACGCACGACAACTTATTTCCGCAGCCCATACCCATGGTCAGTACATATATGAGGGGCATAAGATCCGCATTGCTGCGGATTTCTCCAAAGAAACAAATGACCAACGTAAAGCCTTCCTCTCTCTGAGACCCATCCTTCGCCAAGTGGACTTCAAATATGGCCTCTTAGAACTGGCACGCCTCCGTGTCACCAGGGACGGAGTCACAAAGGATTTCTTTGACCCAGAAGACCTCCGTCGTTTCCTGGAGGGTCTAAACCTTCAGGACATGGAAACCCACACCTCGGCTCCTTGAGACAACCACACTCCATCGCTGCCCGCGCCTCCTGCCCCCTCCAGGGGACCCCGATGGAATTCAGGAGGCTCTTGCAATAGGGGAATGGACCCTGATAGGGTCGCCCGCTCTGTGGGAGATCGAACCCAGGCCATCCAGGCGGTGACGGCGCTGACCCAGGAGCAGGATAGAGACACATCTCAATCCCGTCTGAAGCCCACATCCACTTAGGGGAGGGCGTCCTGAAGGTGGCGTGCCCTGGCCCTTGGGGCATGTCAACAACACTAAGCCCGAAATGTCGGAAGCTGACAGGAGATCCAGATGGCTGAGTACCAGCTTATTTAGTTGCAGACTGTTTCGTAACTTATTTTCATGTACTCGTTTATCACTGTTTAACTGTTATGTGCATACATCCCACTTGTTACTAGATATGCACCCTACACATTACAGCTCACATGATTCTGAGAGCCCTCCCCCCGAGTTAGTTTCTCACGCTGTATGCTGCCTACTGTTGGGCAGTGCACACAACACTGCGCCTTAGGGAACAGATCTGCTCCAGATCACACCAGCCACACCCCACTCTGTAAGCAGGGCCGGCTCTAGGGCAGTGCGATCGGTGCCATCGCACCGGGCGCTGACTTGGGGTGGGGGCGCCGTGTTTATTGTCCTAAAAGCACCTGATGCCAGCAATAAAAATATCAAGATAACTCATTTGATTAATGTTCTTCCTGGAGAGAAACCGGAGCTTTGTCTAAGAAATTTTGACTCTTAGTTCATAGGGTTAATATGCCTGCTGCAAAGAACGTGTCCCATTCAGATGACAAAGTGCATATAATATAAATTGGTCAGTGGGTTACCTCTTTTGTCAGCGAGATCCTTCTGTTACCTGCAGTTTATAAGTTAAAATCCTAATATATTAACTGTCATCAAAGAGCTGCATGCAAACTGCAAGGAATGTATTAGAGCTATGTGTTTTTTTGCCCAGTCTTTCATTATCCTAATATTGCAAAAAGGGTTCATTTTGGTAGAAATCAATTCTTATTATGAAGGAAAGCCCTAACAATGGTGTTACGTTTTAAATTCTGAAAGTATACTGCCTACCAGAATGGAGGACATGTGACTCCTACACCTTGTAGGCCTCTGTCTTATGTAACATTTCCTATACACTCATTTACACATGAATGATTGTCTCTGTGCAATGTGTGTGTGATGTAAAGTGTTCTGACACCTTAAACTGGTATGAGTGGCGCTATAAAACTAAATTAATCTAAGAGACAGTGGTTATGGAGACTTGAGGGGCACTGTCAAAAGGTGGTAGTGAGGTAATCTGTGGCGGAGGTGGTCAATGGGGGGCGCGCCAACAAACATTGTTGCACAGGGCGCCACCAGTGCTAAAGCCCACCTTCTCCTGGGACATGGCACCTGTCTCTTTCCCCCTACCCCCCTCCTTCCCCAGCTCTACCCAGCAACCAAACCTCGCTCCTTGCTGATACAATGCTCCCTGGGGTCTAGGGGCCACGGGTGGAGCCCCTTCTCTCTCAGCCTACCTGTCCCCATCTGGGACCCCAGGATAATGCCACAGCACCTTCTCCCCCAATCTTACACGATCCATGGGCTCACCTCAGGCCACATGATTCCCTCTGTCCTCACCCACCCCCCTCCCCATTATTGGACCCGATAAGTTCCGACCAGGACCGCCACCCATTGCGCTACCCCCACGGAAGGATAGTCCCCACTCCAAGCTTCCCATCACCCGCACCACACCGGCACGGGTTGTACGGTCGTCGCTGTCGCCAGAATGTGCCCCCACCCTAACCCGATCGGCCCGCAAGCCTAGACTGAAGCAAACAGCCCTGCGCTCTTAGAATCGCGTAGAGCAACAATCCTCCCACTACCCATCCCTCCCCCTCCTTCCTCTATCACTACCTGTCACCCCTTTGACCCCCTTATCGATGTATTCCCCGGCTACCCTTGGCCGCACGCACCTGTTATCCTTGAGCGACGCCGGCGTCACCTCTGCCTACACGACAACATCCCACCCTGCCTAGCATAGACACCCCCTACCCCTCCCTCCTCTCACCCCTCTCTTTACCCTCCACACTCTGTCCCTCCCTATACTCCGCTTTCTTTTCCTGTCTCCTATTCATTTCCCCCTTCTTCTGCGGCTGAGCGTCCCTACGTCCCGCCCCCCTTATCCTTTCAGCCACCTCGCCGCCCCAACCCTCTTTGAGCACCCCATACCCACCCCACTACACCCCCCTGCACGGATGCCCGGACGTCTCCCAAGCACCCTAGATCACCCACATTCGCTACACATCCTCTCGTGGAATGTCAATTGCCTCACACACTACATAAAACAGAAAAAAGTCCTTTCTTGTCTGCAACCAAAGAAAGCTGACATTGACCTGATACAGGAGACACATCTAGACACCTTGGAGTCCGACAATCTCCGTCGGGACTGGGTAGGTAGAGGAATCCACAGCAGCGTGGTGACGCCACCCTCTGCTGATGGGGCCAGCCACGGAAATGGAGAGTTGCGCTTCTCCTCCGTAAATCGCTACCTGTCACAGTTGTAAAATACATGGTCCGACCACAATGGTAGATATACCTTTACCAAACAATAGGCGACAGGTACCTCTGCGTAGGATCAGTATATGCCCCCACGGGGTCCAAGCGCACCTTTTTCCTCCAACTGAACAGGCTGCTTGTTGAGATAGGAGCATCTCCATATGTGATAGGAGGCGACTGGAACCTGGCCCGCGATGCGGTGTTAGGTAGGACAGGGCCCTTAGACAAGGTGATAGGGCACTGTTGAATGACATTGCCCTAGATACTGGCCTGGCGGACCACTGGCGGCTATGCCATCCTGCGAACAAGGAATGCACATTCCTATCCCCGGTCCATGGGACTCAATCTAGACTGGACTAGTTTCTCATATCCCACCCGGTAGTGTCACTTGTAGGTGACTCCTGTATATTGGAAGCCGCCCTCTCTGACCATTCCCCGGCCCTGCTGTCCTTCGACATGGGCCTTGCTTTCCTGGGCCACAAGCCGTGGAGCCTGAATGTTCAGAGATACCGCCCCCCACAGGGTAAGGCCCTACTATGCAGTCACTTCTCTACTTACCTTGCGAACAACAAGGAGTCGGTGGACTCCCACAGGACCTTGTGGGCAGCAGCAAAAGCGACCATTCGTGGGCAGCTCATAAGAGACGCGGCAGCGGCCAACAAACATCTCTCCACTGTACAGAACTGGAAGCCCAGATTGCCTCCCTCACTCGTATTTATTCCACTCAACCCTCAATGCCTAACCACCGCCGTTTAGTGATGGCACGTATGGCTCTCAATACCCTCTTCACCTCCAAAGCTGAATATGCCCTCCAGTGCCTCAGTGGAAGGCACTACGAACAGGGGGAAAAGGCTGGTCGTCTTCTGGCAGCCAGCTGCGGCAAAGGGAAGACGTAATGGCCATCCCCGCCATACAATCTGAGACGGGAGATCCTGACCAGACCCCAATATATAGTCAATGAGTTCGCCTCCTTCTACGCGTGCCTTTACACACCAGAAGCACCGGCCTCCGTAGAACAGATCTCCACGTCTCTCGAGTGGATCGATCTTCCCCGCCTAACGGACAAAGACAGAGAGCTCCTGGAGGGAGACATTACTAGGGATGAAATACAGGCAGCCATTGCTAACCTACCCTACCATAAGGCGCTGCTCGAGGACGGCATCCCAGCAGAATATTACAAATGGACCGGGGAGGAAGCACTGGACACCCTACACGCCGCCCTACAGGAAGCCGATAGAACTGCCTCTCTGGGTCCTATTTCTAACAGGGCGGTGATCACGGTCTTGCCCAAGCCGAAGAGAAGATCCACTCCTATGTG
Source organism: Calotriton arnoldi (assembly GCA_963921515.1). Taxonomy (NCBI): domain Eukaryota; kingdom Metazoa; phylum Chordata; class Amphibia; order Caudata; family Salamandridae; genus Calotriton; species Calotriton arnoldi. Next base: position 734,563 of record CAWUFW010007179.1, read on the forward strand.
GTAGTTACCGTTCCATCTCCCTTTTGAATGGAGATATCAAAATACTGGCCAGTGTCCTAGCTGCACACCTGAAGAGAGTCATCCCCTCTCTCATCCACCACGAGCAGGTCGGCTTCGTCCCAGGTTGAACTTCTAGAAACCACCTCCGCACACTAGCCCATACCCTGTGGACTGCAAAAGTTCTGCCGGAGGATGCGGTAGCCCTCTCCCTTGACGCAAAAAAGGCGTTCGACCGCATAGACTGGAACTACCTTTTCGCCACTATGAAACATTTCGAGTTAGGCGACAAATTCATCTTCAATTCTGCTTACTGTACGACTGCCCCGAGGCCCAGGTCAACTGCGGAGGGTTTCTGTCGGATACTTTTAAAATACAGAGAGGTACACGTCGGGGCTGCACCGAGTGTAACTGGTATCCCCATTGTGGGTGGTCTCTCTAAAATATACCTATACTCAGATGATATACTACTCACCCTCAGAGACCTACCACGCTCCCTACCGGCATTATTAGAACTCATAGAAGACTTTGCGACCCTGTCGGGCTATAAGATAAATTGGGCTAAAAGCGAGGCCATCCCGCTTTCCTCAGGCACCCCCTAAGGCCGCAATACATGGCTACCCTTTCCGGTGGAAGTCCTCACGGCTCAAATACCTTGGAGTACTAGTCAACAGAGGCCTGAAGGGAATGGTCACAGATAACCTATCACCCCTAATAGCACAAATGAAAGCAGACTTCGATAAATGGTCCCTATTAGGATTCAGGTGGTGCGAATGGTCACGCTCCTGCGCTTCACCTATGTCCTGGGTATACTGCCCATAGTGATACCCCTGCCAACTCTGCGCACAATCGATGCACGAGTACGGGCCTTCATCTGGGATACTGCCTGCCCCCGTCTAGCTGCATCCAAACTCCTGGCCCGTGGCTCTTGCGGCGGCCTGGGCTTACCATCGGTAGAACACTACACATTAGCCTTGTACCTCTCCCAGCTCGCCTATCTGTACCCGGAAACACCAGATCCCCCCCCGTTGGGTGACAACAGAAAGATCACTCCTCAATCAAGGTGAAGGTCTAGGCCTTTTGTATGGGGATACTATCCCGCACGTACCAGTTCCACACCCAGTGTTACAGGCCACACATAAGGCATGGCACTGTGGCACTGCCTTCTAGGCATCAACCACCGCCTACATGCCAAGGCACCGATCTGGGGCAATGACAGCATTAGAATAGACAAAAGGAAACTTCATTGGCCCGTATGGAAAGCCCTGAACATACAATCCCTTGACCAGGTGATACTAAACGGCGACCTAAAACCCTTCGCTACGTGAGGAATTTGGGTTGTCCCCACAGCAGGCCTGGTGATACCTGCAGCTGCAACACTGCCTGCAGCGCTGCCTTGGCCCCCGGCCTTGGGTCCTACCGTCCTCTCCGGTGGTGGAATATTTGTCACTATGAGGCAGGCACAAAGGTGTCATGTCAGGACTCTATAGCACCCTAACAAACCATCTGTTCTCGCACCCCCTTCTACACAGCCTCCATGTCAAATGGCAAGTGCGGCTACAACACACAGTTCCGGTGGAGGACTGGACAGAAATCGTAGAAGCCCTGGACAAGGGAACTCGAGAAGCCCGGTTAAAATGTTGCCTCTTTAAAACCCTCCACGACTGGTACTGGACTCCAGTGAAACTGCACAGTGCCGGCCTGCTACCACATTCCAAATGCTGGAGATGTCCAGACATGCACTGTGACCTCCCCCACATGTCCCTCTGTCCAATCTTTTTGGTCCTTTGTGGGGATCACCCTGGGAGCGGTGATCCCCCTTTGCCTACCTCTCCAACCCCCAGTTATTGTCCTGCATGATACTAGCACCACCCCAGACGTCACACGACCACAGCGCCACCTCCTTCATACAGCACTGTCCACAGCCAAGTTCTGTATCCTATGGAAATGGATGGCGGCGATGATCCAAACGGCGTAACACGAACATGTCATATACGGCTTGCAGGACCAGACGGAGGTATTTACACAGACATGGGCCCCCTTCCTCAGAGAGACCACGCATTAAGGCCCTGCAGCTCCGCCCAGCCCGGCTCAAGTTGTCAGCCCAATACCCATAGCTAGAAGACGTGCCCAACTCTCCCCTCTCCCCCTTACCATCATTGTTTACTCACCCTACAACATCCCCCCCTCACTCTTCCCCCTGGCTCTCACCCTTCCACCCCTCTTCTCTTCTTGTCACCACCCTTGTTTCCTACAACCTCTCTCCCCTTCCCCCACCTCCTCCTTCCCCCTTGCCCCATCCCCTCCTCCCTCACCCCTTTCCCCTCTCCTCCTCCCTCACCCCTTTCCCCTCTCCTCCCCCTGACTATTTGTCCGACACCCAGGTATCATCTGGACGCGAAGGCAGACGCCTCCCTTGCATTCTCCCCCCCCCACCCTGAGGCGACAGCCATTACCCCATCCCCGTATGTCGGCGTACAACCTTTGCATATAGGGCTACGGACTACCCTGCCCTTTTAGCTTTGTATCAAAATCTCGTGCACCCTGAGACTGAGGCACGCCCCCCTCCACCCCCTCCCCTTTTACAACATTACACGCCCATCCCTTCAGTTTCTCAACCATCAACACCATCCGATATCTACTACCCCCCCTACACCCGAATCAGACAAGGGGCGGCCCGACCTTGCTCACCTCCCACCCTTCCTGCCCCTCCTCCCTATCCCATGATGTCTATCGACATCTCCCAACACAAGGTTTCTCCCTTCCTTCCACCCCGTGCATGCACCACCGCTTCCACAACACACACTGTCTGCCTTACGCTGGCAAATACTCCTGCAATATGAAGCCTCCCCACAGGTTGTCTACCACCTACTCCCCAGCTATCCTGACCTGGGATCTGGTTATCCCCAACCTCCTTCAAGCTTCAAACCGATGCCTGCAGTCTTAACCTGAAGGGTCCCCCCGACTGCGACCGGAGCATGTAAGAAAACCCAACGCCAGAAGACACCCCTGCACTCGATGCACAGCGACCTCGAGTGGCCCATCCGTCGGTGTCTAGGCATCTCCCAAGATCCCAACTCACCTCTCCAGCCGGTGGTTGCCTTAAGGAAGTCTCCCTGCCCGAGCCTGCAGCAACTTCACCGAACCGAAGGTCTCCATTGAAAACCACAGGGTCCCCGATGTCTTTTTGGCACCCTGCACTCAACCGCCCCAGTGCCACTGGTGGTGCAGCTCCTGTGCTGGTTGTTGGCCCCTGCAGTGCTGACTTTAACCCCAGGAGCTTTGCTCCCACACCCGAGAGGCCTGCTTGTCAGCAGTCCCTAACCGAAGGCCCCCTTTGCCCCATTGACTAACATTGGGCCCATGCACTCTGCACCCAGACTCCCCAGTGCCACTGGTGGTGCAAATCGAGTGCCCATCTAAACTTTGGGGAACCTTGGTACTAACCCCCAAATTCTCACTCGTAAGTCGTGTACTTAACTGAGAAACCGCTAACACTTTTTCTCCCATAGGAACCCATGTTATTTGATTTTGGGCCTAAAATATTTTAAGTGTAGGACTAATGTTTTTATGGAGAAAACATAACTAAACTGCAAAGTATAAAAAGTCTTACTTACCTTGTATTGTGAGATCCTTAGGTGTGGTATCTAGGCATACCACCCCAAGTACTCAAAGTAATCTAAAAGTAGCTAAAAAGTATTCTAAAAGTAATTATTGTATAATGCAAACTGTTTTCTGAATCAATACCAAACTGTAACTATTACAAAATTCAATCATAACTGAATTTCATTGTGAAATTGTGCATTCCAGATATATTTTACCTACCTGTACCAAGTCCTGCTTGGTTCTAGAAATAAAATACAAGTATAACTTTTTTATACTTACCCAATTGGTCTGGATTCAGTCTCTGAGCATGTGCATCAGTCTTGATTGAATGAATACAATAAAGGCTTAACACACCCTCTGGATAAGCCTATGGGCTCGCCCACGCTACCACAAAGAGAGCTGTTAGTACTTACCTAATTTAGCCTCTGCTATACCTCTGGGGACTCTCTGGACTCTGTACACACTATACCTTACTTTGGTATAGTATATACAGAGCCAGCTTCCTACATTGGTGGATCAGCGGTGGAATTTAAAGCCTTGCATTTATTGGACTAACTTAGTTAAGCTCTGATCACATGACAAGAATCCAAAAATTGTCTTTAGTACAACTCATTTTTTGAATTGACTAATATTCCAAATTTCTAAAAGTTTTGTAAGGGCCTTGTGTTAAGTCCCTGTAGCCTTTTTAGAAAAAGTAAAAGTCACTGAAGTTAGGGGGGAAGTATCTAGAACTGTGAGTGTAGGTCTCCTAAAAAGAACCCCGCTTTATAAATATAATGAGCAACCCAGGGATTATGGTTGAGGAGCTGGACCTCACCCTTCCTCCAGTTAAGGCTTCTCTGTAAGGCTAAACAAATAAGAACTGGGTCCAACCCTACCCGGGTACAACTCCAGGAGTTCCTGGCAGGGCATGCAAAGGACCACCCCACGGTAATAGGTGAAGACCTTTAAGAGAATGGGGAAAGTAGTGAGGATGACGAAGTCTTCGACCACCCACCTCAACTACTTAGGGAGGAAGGAAACTTTGTGTCCTACCCTCCATATCTGAGAGGTACAGGGTCTGGCTCCTACAGAGGTAGGGCCAACTCCATACCAGACAGTGAGGACAACTTCACTGAGGAGGCTCTCCTTTTAGCAAAGATGACCAAAAGACTAGACCTAGAGACTAAGCGCCTAGTTCTAGAAAAAGATAGCTCCGAGATGGGCCTAGGACCCATCAATGGTGGCAGCAATTTAAGAAATCTAGAAAAGGAAGAATCCTATGATCCTAAAATCCCCACAGGGATTGTCCTTAAATTTGAGGATGGTGATGACATCACCAAGTGGTTCACAGCCTTTGAGAGGGCTTGTGAAGTCAGAAAAGTGAGGAATCTCACTGGGGGGCACTCCTTTGTGAACTGTTCACTAGTAAGTGCAGAGACAGACTTCTGACCCGTAGTGGGGCAGAAGCAGAGTCCTATGAACTCATGCAGGGCACCCTGATTGAGGGATTTGGACTCACTACTGAGGAGCACAGAATTAAATTTAGGGGGACTCAGAAATCCGAGAGTCAGTCCTGGGTGGAGTTTGTAGACTACTCAGTAAAGACACTAGGTGGCTGGTTGACTGGATGTAAAGTGCAGAATTATGAAGGACTTTATAATTTGTTTATGAAGAACACATATCTGAAAGAAACACGTTAGTTACAGATTCCTTACCTTAGAATTACCCCCAGGCGTCAGACTGGATCCGGAAAGTTTTTTCGTCAGCAGTACCTCTGCACGTCGGAAGGTGGCGTCGGTCGGCTCCGCGTCCGTCGTTGGTGTCGTGGTCGCCGGGATGACGTCGCGGTAGCTACTTAGACGCCGCCCTCGCGCGCTGCCGTCAGTTCTTTCTTTTTCCGCGCCAGCCAGCGCAGATCCGGAGAGAGCGGTACCTCCAGTCACTTTTTGACTGACTTTTTTGAGCGACTTTTGTCGACGTCTTTTTTGAGTCTACGACTCCTGGTGCACGAGGGATGCCCGGCTTCAAGGCCTGCAGTTCCTGTAACCGGCTGATGTCGGTTACGGATCCGCATCGCGTGTGCCTCTTTTGCCTGGAGCGCGACCACGACCCCAAGTCATGCTCCGACTGCCGGTCGATGGCGCCGGGAGCGGTCCCGAAAGCTGCTTGAGCGCCGGCAGTCGGCTCCGCGCTGTTCGAGGTCCTAACTAATGTTTCTTACAGATATATTGTTACCGAAGGTAAGTAACTTGTTCTTTAAGTAAATGCCTCAAAAAAAAGTTGCATCAGTATCTGGTAGACCTTGGCTGAATTTCTCCCCAAGAATTGTGAAAGAAGGCGGACCACTGGATCAAGACAAGGGTAACCAAGACAAAAGACAGAAAAAAAAGAACAAAAAAAGGGTAACCAAGACAATCACTGGGTGTGACCAAAAGAAAGGGGTCAAAAAGCCTCCCCAGGGGAAAGAGGGTGAGAAACCAAAATCCTGGTATGGTGGTGGGCCTAAGAACTCTTCCCAGCCCTCTAGTGGGTACAAGGGGAAACATTTTGATCGTGCAAAGACCTGGTGTTTCCACTGTAACTAGAAGGGACGCAGAACTGGAGATGCTACTTGTCCTAACAAACCAGCCCCTAGTCCCCCACCAGTTTCTACTGGTATGGCAAATCTCCAGATGCGATCAATAGGGTGCCCAGGGCAAATCAGGGTTCACACTGAGGCTCTTTTAGTCTCCGAAGCAGATGGAGGGTTAGCCACTTTGGCTGTCTGGCCCCCTAATTTAAAGAAATACCTGCAGTACCCCTTATTGAATGGGACTAAGATAGAAGCCCTGAGGGATACAGGTGCCAGTGTCACTATGGTGAGAGATACACTGGTTTCCGCAGATCAATACCTAACTGGAAAAACGTATCTGTAGGAAAGTAGGATCTGCTTTCATGGTCACCCCCACTTTTTGCTGGTGTCATTATGTTTTGCTGACTAGTCTGACTGGGATCCTGCTAACCAGGACCCCGGTCTCTGTGCTTCTTCCCTAAATTGGACATGGTGAGTACTTAGGTACACTCCAGATTGGCTACTGGCGTACCCTTGTAAGTCCCTAGTATATGGTGCTAGGGAGCCCAGGGCATAGGTACACCAGGGGTCTCCCATGGGCAGAAGCATGTATTATGCCACCCATGAGTGACCACTCAAATTGTGACTACAGGCCTGCCATTGCAGCCTGTCTAAGCTGGTGCTAGCACCACTTTCTGAGGTCACTGCACTTAAAACCTGTAAGTCATCGCTAAGGCAGGCCTTTCGATCCTGAAGGCAGGGTGCTTGGTTCTAAGTGTGATGGTGCCCCTGCATGAGCAGGACACCCCTACAACCTTCGGAGTCAATTCTCCCAGGTTGTAAGTGCATCAGCCATTAAAATACATAGAGTGGCCATGCGTCATTATCTCTAAACTGGCTGTATCAAACCCTGTCGTGTTTGGTATCAAACATGTTGTGGGAGGTATGATTCCATGCACTGTAAAGCTCCTCCGGGAGGCCCTCAGTGCTCCCGGTACCAGTCTTCTAATCCCAGACAGCAAACTATGGCTGCTGCCGACCAGAGACACAATTCTGCCCTCCTGCTGCTGAGCCAAGCTCGAGCAGGGGAAGGCAAGACAATACGTTTCCTGTCACAGGGAGGTGTGACCACCTCCCAGACAGGACTTAATGTATTGGGACAGGGTGGGTGTGCTTGCCAGCGCCACTAGACTGCTTTGAGGGGGAACTTTTGGTGTCCTCCTTGCATTCTCCAGTTGAAACCATTTCAGGGAACGGTTGGCTCCCGCTCTGGCACGAAACTGGACAAACGACATCGGAGGATCCTCCCCACTGTCCAGCCCCTCCTCTGGGAGGGACCCCTGAATCGTCCCAACCCTTCCCTTAGGGTACTCAAGGGCTTACCTGTGGGTGGGTCCCTAGATTCATCGTGGGACAAGATTCAGATCCGAAACCAAAACAACTTCAACTGTCTGGGCACTTTGGACTTCGCTTTAGGAACCAAGACTGCAACTAGAAAGACTCCTGCTCCTGGTCTCATTGTCCTGCAAGTCTCCTGCAACATCTGTGCCTGTGCTCCATACAGGTTCTTCACAAGGCCTGTGGACATCCAAGACACCCGAAGGAATCTCCCTTGGAGTGAAGGAGTTAACTCCCCTGCATCTGCAGGCACCGCATCTAAGCTGACCGGTCTGCTGTTCCTGAGCTCCTACGGACTCCGAAAGGTTCAGCAACACAGTTGGTGGGTCTGAAACTCCCTTGAGGCCTGCACTGTCTTCCTAGCAATTTGGAAGCCAGTACCACTCGTCAGAACCGTTGGAGCAGTACCCCTGTGCACCGCATCGACTTGTCGTTGCTAAGGCTTGTTGACTCTCTCCTACAGAGATCTTCGGGCTCCAAGAGGTTCCAGCCTCAAGCATCTCCTGCAGCCAAGATCCTCACCTGCACCGCATCTTTTGCACCATGGGCCTTCATCATTTGGTGAGCTGCTCGAGGTCCTCTTACGACTCCTGTGCCTCCGGCCCATGGATCCTCTCGAGGGTCTTCTTTGGCTCCAGTGGACTCCCCTGCTTGCTCGGGACCTGCTCTGACTTACCTTCTCGTGGTGAGTCAGTTGGACCTTGCTGGTCTCGACACTGCACCATTCTCGACGACTACGTTGTTTGCTGCTGCCAAGGCTTGTTGTTGCCCCTGCCGGACACTGACCTCTTGACTCTCTACATCTGACGTGGGACAGCTCGTGAACAGCTCCTGGTCTTGCTCTGAGTCGCCTGGTCCGTACAGCTGCAACTTCAAGGGCACCGTCAACTCTCCTGCATCCCCGACATCGGTGGGCATTCGTCTTCCGTGCCTCCTGGTAACTCCTGAGTGGCATAGACTCTGTCCCCTCTGTTTGCAGGCACTTCTCATCTTGAATCCACCTTTGGGTTCCACCGGACAGTTTCACCTTCTGCGCCAGCGGCATCTTTTCTGAAGTCCTCCATTGTGGTCTACGGTGGTTTCCGACGTCACTTCGCACCTATTCACCTGGCTTCCCTGGTGTAAGTATCCTGGTTCCTGGGGTATCAACGGCTGGGGGGGCTCTCCAACCTTCCATATTCCACAGGGTTTCTTCATGGTCCGCTGGGAAGGGTCCTTCTTCTGTAAAATTGCAACCACAACTTACCCATTGATTTCTATTGAGCACATGGTCGTGTTACCACTCTGCACACAACCTCTGTTGGGTTCCTAGATTCTCACCTTGGGTGGTTCCTTGTGTCCCCGGCTCTTCTGCGTCTTCTGGGTCCATTCTCGACTTAGGTCATGGTTCGCATTCCACTATTTTAGTATATGGTTTGGTCTCCCCCTGGAGACCACTGTGTATTTGTGCTACTTACGTATTTTGTTGACGAAGTATTGTGTGTATTGTTTATCTCTCTGGGTAGGAGATATTGCAATGTGTTGGTGAGTGTTTATAATAAATACATATTTTTATAACTACACTGTGTGGTTCTTTTTCACTTAACCTATACCATAAGATTAAGTACTGGTAAAACAAGCTGCTTTGCACTCCTTCTGGACTAAGCCTGAAGGCTGATCTCCACAGCTACCACTTAGAGAGCTTTCTAAGGTTGTCTAAGACCACTAAAATCACCATAAGGGTTGTCTGGATTAGTGCAGGGTGCTACACTTACATAAGTGAGCATCATATACTAAGCCAGCCTCCTACAGTATCCAGTTACCAATGCTGACAGTGTCACCACTAACCATGCCATGGCTATGGTGATATTAGACGGGGGGGGGGGGGTTGTTGCTGGCCTGAAACAGGTAATGGCCTCTCCAAAACTCACAGTTGCCTGTCTGCTTGGGAATGATCTGGAAACCTCAGCATGGGCTGAGGTAGAAAGAAAGACACATGCAGCCATGCTGCAAATCCCTGGGATAGTGTGTGTAAAAACAAGAGCACAATGCCTAGCACAGGGTGAAAAATGAGTGTTGGAGCCTGAAATGATGGCCCAACCTCCCAAGAAGAAAGCGAGGAAGACTGCTGAAACAGCTTCCACACAGCAGAAAGATCAGAACCCCTCTCCTCAGGGCCAGAGGGAACTAAGCCCATGGAGCTTGAACCTTACAAGGTAGAGCTTTTTGGACCAGGGGGGCCCACTAGGGGACAGCAGTGCCTTGGGCAGCAGGTCTGCCCCAATCTTGAAGGCCTGAGGCAGCAAGCTGCTGCATAGGAGCAGGGAGAATTGAGTGGCTCCCACAAGGTCTATTGGAAGGAAGGACTCTGGTACACTAAGGCCAGAGACCCCAAACTTGGTGTCACTAGGAGAGTGGTAGTGCCTCAGTTGTATAAGGAGATTCTGCTCACTTTAGCCCATGAAATTCCCCTAGCTGGACACCTGGGCCAGACCAAAACTTGGGAAAGATTGGTCACCCACTTCTATTTGCCCCAGATGTCCCAAAAAATAAAGGGGTTTGTAAGCTCCTGTGTCACCTGTCAAGCCAGTGGCAATACAGGAGGGCACCCAAAGCCCCCCTTAATTCCACTACCAGTGGTTGGGGTACCCTTTGAGAGGGTAGGAGGGGATATAGTGGGGCCACTTGAACCTCCCACAGCCTCAGGAAACAAGTTCATACTAGTAGTAGTGAATTATGCTACTAGGTATCCTGAAGCCATTCTCCTTAGGACTACTACAGTCCCTGTGGTAGTCAAAGCCCTCATTTGGTGTCTTCACCAGGGTAGGGTTCCCTAAGGAGGTAGTATTAGACCAAGGTACCAACTCCATGTCTGCATACTTAAACCACATGTGAGATAAGTGTGGAGTGATCTACAAGTTCACAACACCTTACCACCCACATACCAATGACCTTGTTGAAAGATTTAACAAGACATTGAAAGGAATGATAATGGGACTCCTTGAAAAGCTCAAAAGGAGATGGGGTGTTCTGTTTCCCTGCCTGCTTTTTGCCTACAGAGAGGTGCCTCAGACGAGAGTAGAGTTTTCACCCTTTGGACTTCTGTTTGGCCACCCTGTATGGGGACCACTCTTCTTGTGAGGGAAGGATGGGAGAAACCCCATCATGTACCAAAGCAAGATGTGGTGGACTATGTACTAGGCCTTCGTTTCAGAATAGCAGAGTACATGCAGAAAGCACCCAGACACCTTGAGGCCAGCCAGGAGCTCCAGAAGCTCTTGTATGACCAAAAAGCTGCACTGGTAGAATTCCAACCCGGATAACAGGTGTGGGTTTTAGAGCCAGCAGCGCCAAGGGTCCCTCCAGGACAAATGGAGTGGCCCTTACCCTATCCTGGAGAAAAAGAGTGAGGTCACCTAACTGGTAGACCTGAGCACTAGCAGGTCCCCCAAAAGGGTGATACATGTGAACCGCCTCAAACTCTAGTGTGACAGGGCTGATGTAACCATGCTCATGGTAACTGATGAGGATCAGGAGACAGAGAGTGACCCTCTCCCTGACATCCTCTCCTACGCCCCCAAGATGGCGCGGTAGAAGGAGTTGTCTACTCAGACACCCTCTCTGCCCAACAGCAGGCTGATTGCCGACAGGTTCTGCAACAGTATGCACAGCTCTTTTCCTTGACCCCTGGTCAGACACCCTGGTGTACCCATGATGTGGACACTGGAGACAGCTTGCCTGTCAAAACCAAAACCTATCGCTAGTCTGACCAAGTCAAGGAAAGCATCAAGGCTGAAGTCAGCAAGATGCTGGAGTGGGGATCATTGAGCATTCTGAGAGTCCCCGGGCCAGTCCAGTCGTCCTAGTCCCCAAACCTCATCCACAGGGTGGAAAGAGATAATTTAGGTTTTGTGTGGACTACAGAGGCCTCAATGCTGTCACCAAGACAGATGCACACCCCATCCCCAGAGCTGATGAACTGATAGACAAGTTAGGGGCTGCCAAATACTTAAGTACCTTTGACTTAACGGCAGGGTACTGGCAGATTGGCATGCCCCCTGGAGCAAAGGAAAAGGCAGCATTCCCAACACCTAATGGGCAGTTCCACTTCACTGTGATGCCTTTTCGTCTAAAGATATCCCCTGCCACCTTCCAAAGGTTGGTGAATCATGTCATTGCTGGGTTGGAAGACTTTAGTGCAGCTTATCTTGATGATATTGCTGTGTTTATCTCTTCCTGGCAGGATCACCTGGTCCACCTGGGGAAGGTTTTACAGGTCCTGCAAGCTGTAGGCCTACCTATCAAGGCATCCAAATGCCAGATAGGGCAGGGAACTGTTGTGTACTTGGGCCACCTTGTAGGTGGAGGCCAAGTCCAACCACTACAACCCAAAATCCAGACAGTACTGGATTGGTAAGCTCCAACAACCCAGACCCAAGTCAGGGCATTCCTTGGCTTGACTGGATACTATAGGAGGTTTGTGAAGGGTTATGGGTCCATTATGACTCCCCTCACAGAACATACCTCCAACAAAATGCCCAAGAAAGTGAACTGGACATTTGGCTGCCAAAAGGCTTTTGACACCCTAAAAGACGAAATGTGCTCAGCACCCATTCTCAAGGCTCCAGGTTACTCCAAGCAGTTCATTGTGCTAACTGATGCCTCTGAGCTAGGGATAGGAGAGGCCCTATCCCAGACAAATGATGATGGACAAGACCAGCCTGTTGCTTTCATAAGCAGGAGGCTACTCCCCAGGGAACAGCATTGGAGTGCCTTTGAGAGGGAGGCCTTTGCTGTGGTTTGATCGCTGAAGAAGTGGAGACCATACCTGTTTGGTACTCACTTCCTAGTTCAAACTAACCACAGACCTCTCAGATGGCTGATGCAGATTAAAGGAGAAAACCCAAAGCTCTTGAGGTGGTCCATATCCCTACAGGGAATGGACTTTACAGTGGAACATAGACCTGGGACTGCCCATGCAATGCAGATGGCCTTTCCAGATTTTTCCACTTAGACAATGAAGACTCTCTTGGGAAAGGTTAGTCTCATCCTCTTTCATTTGGGGGGTGGGGGGTTTTGTAGGAAAGTGCCCCTTTTTGCATGGTTACCCCCCACTTTTTACCTGACATCTGATGCTACTTGACTTGATATGCCCTGGGTCCCTGCCAATCAGGTTCCCTGGGCCTGTGTTCTTTCCTAAACCTGTACCTTTGTACCCACAATTGGTACATCTCTGGCCACAGGTGAGCCTCTTGTAAAAGGTACCATGGGTACCAAGGGCACTGTACCCAGGGAAGACCTCTAAGGGCTGCAGCACCTATTGTGCCACCCTTCGAGGCCCTGCACCTTAACACCCACAAACTGCCATTGCAGACTGCGTGTTTTGGTGCAGAGAAAAGTGAAGAGTCGACATGGCACACATCCCTGTGTGCCATGCCTCCATACACTGCCTGAGGCCTAGGTAAGTCACCCCTCTAGCAGGGTGGACTAGCCCTCAGGTGAGGGTACAGTGGCATGAGCCCTGTGCCCCATACAGTATCAAAGTCCATTCTTAGAGATTGTAAGTGTACTAAAGCCATAAAGGGGATATGGTCTGGGAGTTGGTCATTATGAAACTCCACAGCTCCATAATGGCTTTACTAAAACCTGGGAAGTTTGGTAGCAAACTTCTCAGCACATTGAACCCACACTGATGCCAGTGTGGGATTTAAAGTAAAATGCACACAGTATTAGAGATGCCCCCTGAAAAACTACCAGCCCTGGTGTGGGTCCTTAATGGCTGCCCGCCATTTGCCACCACAAGACAGCTTTCTGGACCCCTGGATAATGAACCTCCGTTCTCCGGGTCCAGAGACAAAGCCCATCCTGGGCAGAGGTGTCATGCCTCCTCCCTCAGGCTGGGCTGGGTGCATGAAGGGGACGCTTCAAAGGCCTGCCGTCTTTGGAAGCTGTCCCTGCCTTTTGCTGCCCCCAACAACTGGCTCCCACCTGTGCTACCCTCACTTTGGGCGGGAGAATCAGCGGGAAAACCCAGCTAGGAAGAGATTTGTGCCCACCTTTGCCAACCCCACCTCTCAGGTGGGGGAGGCGAGGTGAAGAACACATCTCAGTCCCCTCCATCTTGAAGATGATAAGACTCAGCCAATTAGGGAGAGGCTCATGCCTCCTCCCACTGGGAGGTGGCCTGATAGGAGGTGTACCCACCCCAAGGAAGGAACCCATTAGTCCCGACCTGCACACCCCTTTCAACGCTCCTAAATCTAGTATTTAGGGGCAACCCTGAACCTTGCCTCCTCAGATTCAAGGAAGAAAGAAGAAGGACCGAAGAGCCGTGCTGCCCCAGGAAGAAGAGGACACCTACTACTTTGGCCCCAGCGCTACCGGCCTGTCCCGACTACGACATGCCTACAGTGAAGAAACCAACGTGTCCAGCAGCCGCCCAGAGCCTGGAGGACCTGCCCTGCACTCACCTTACAGACTCTGTGTCCCGTGAGCACCGGATTTGCTCAAGAAAGACTCCAAGACCAGAATCCGGATTCTGGCGACTCCGCAATTCTGTACCACTCTGCACCCGGTGCCCGCGGCCCGAGTTTTAGTGGCCCACCACCACGAGGAGGTCTCCCCAGCGATCCTGACCTGGGATCTGGTGATACCCGACCTCCCTCAAGCTTCAAGACGATGCCTGCAGTCTGAACCTGAAGGGTCCCCCAGACCGCGACCGGAGCTGTTAAGAAAACCCGACGCCAGAAGACACCCCGACACCCCACGGCCTTGGATGGCTCAACTGACGGTGTCTAGGCATCCCCCAAGATCCCAACTTACCTCTCCAGCCGGTGGTCGCCTTCAGAAAGTCTCCTTGCTCGAGCCTGCAGCAACTTCACCGACCCGAAGGTCTCCTTTGAAAAGCAAAGGGTCCCCCAACATCTTTTTGGCACCCTGCACCCGACCGTCCCAGTGCCGCTGGTGGTGCAGCTCTTGTGCTGGTCATTGGCCCCTGCAGTGCTGACCTTAACTCCAGGAGCTTTGCAAGCGCACCCAACTGGCCTGCTCTACAGCAGTCCCTAACCGAAGCCCCCCTTAGCTCCATTGGCTAACATTGGGCCCCTGCAATCTGCACCCGGCCGCCCCAGTGCCGCTGGTGGTCAACTTGAGTGCCAATCTAGACCTTGGGGAACCTTGGTCCTAACCCCCAAAAATCCCATCCGTAAGTTGTGTACTTACCTGAGAAACCGCTAACAATTTTTCTCCTTTAAGAACCCATGTTATGAGATTTTGGGCCTAAAATGTTCTAAGTGTTGGACTAATGTTTGTATGGAGAAAAGATAACTAAACTGCAAAGTATAAAGGGCCTGATGAATGACCCTTTTTTGCGGTTGCAAACGTGAAATCAGCCCGTATGCAACCGCAAAATAGGTCTGCCCTATTTACAAACCCTATTTTGCGAGTCGGTAATCTATTACTGATGCGCAAAATATGGTTTGCGACTCCCTATTAGGAAGGGGCGTGCTAAGGGCGTCCCTTCCTAATAGCGACCTGCACTTCAATATAAGATTGTTTTGCAGCCTCAATTGCAGCTGCAAACCACTCGCAGTTTACCACCCATTTCAAATGGGTGGTAAGCCACTCGCAAACGGGAAGGGGTCCCCAGGGGACCCCTTACTCTTTGTGACTGGCATTGAAAATATTTTTTAAGAGCATGGTCCCATGGACCACTGCCTACTCTTAAAAAATTAAACAGTAACGTTTCATTTTTCTTTTTTAAATGCATCACGTTTTCCTTTAAGGAAAACTGGCTGCATTAAAAAAAAAAAAAACTTTTTTATTGAAAAAGTAGTCACAGACATGGTGGTCTGCTGACCCCAGCAGGCCACCATCCCTGGGAGTGCTAGCCATTCCCAATGGGGTCGCAAATTGAACCTGCCTCATGAATATTAATGAGGCAGGCAATTTGCGACCCCATTAGGAATAGCAAACAGTGTCTGAGACGTTGTAAATTCCTACTTGCGAGCCGCAAATTGCGAGTCGCAAAAAGACGCAATTTGCGACTCAAAAATTGGAAGGGTCGTACATCTTGCCCAAAAATTCTTACTTACCTTGTATTGTGAGATCCTTAGGTGTGGTATCTAGGCATACCACCCCCAATACGCAAAGTAATCTAAAAGTAACTAAAAAGTATTCTAAAAGTAATTATTGCATAATGCAAACTGCTTTCTGAATTAATATCAAATTGTAACTATTACAAAATTCAATCATAACTGCGTTTCATTGTTAAATCCTGCATTCCAAGTATATTTTACCTACCTGTACCAAGTCCTGCTTGGTTCTAGAAATAAAATACAAGTGTACCTTTTTTTATACTCACCCAGTTGGTCTGGATTTAGTCTCTGAGTGTGTGCATCAGTCCTGATTGAGTGAATACAATAAATGACTAACTGCTCTCCCACACTACCACAAAGAGAGCTGTTATTACGTACCTAATTTAGCCTCTGCTATACCTCTGGGGACTCCCTGGACTCTGTGCACACTATACATTACTTTGGTATAGTATATACAGAGCCAGCTTCTTACACTAACACTATTTTTCACTGATGTGGGTAAAAACTAGTTTGCAGTTGCTTGTGTTACTACATGGAGGGAATCCATTCTGGCAGTTTCGGCTGGTCTGCACCAATTGGAGCAGCACTAGGAGCGATTTGCATATGGCAGTTCTCTTTTTAGAGTAACATAATGGCCAAAAATGGATGGACTGGATGTGGCCCAAACGATCTCCAATAGCTAAGATTAATTCAAGCATTACTTCCATCACTTTCTTTTGTTGCAAGGTCAAGGGGTCAGCACACTTTTTTAGTAGTTTTTTTATTAATGTTTCAAAGACAAAGATTATGCAGGGCAATTGTATCTGTTGGAATAAAGGCTAACCATTGATAATATTGGCTTTGATGGATTCTTTGCTCTGTCTGCAGATTATTTCCAGCTCTCCTCTGCTCTCTATCCTTGGGGCATCTGCTGCCTCATCTGTTGGTAAATATGAATAAATTATTGTGTTCTGCACCATTTATGTGTTTTATGTCATCTTATGCGATGTGTGGCAGGCTACAGATATGCAACACCTGGGAGATGTAGTCCACACTGAGTTCGGTGACAGGATGTTGAAAGAGTTACAGTGAGCCCACAATCAATTAGAAAAATAAAGTATCCATCTAAACTAATGCTATTGAATCTATCTTACAAATAACAAGTAGGGTTTGTGGCTGTAAATTCTAGACCTTTATGATTGGCGGGATGTGACTAAGCCACTGCAGACGGCTGTCACTGCTCACTAAGCTCTACCGCCCATCCCACTGTATCTGTGTAGACAGCATGAATTGAGCCGCAGACCCATTGCAGGCCTCACAGCTTTGGTTGGCTGCACCAAGGCATCTGCCGTTCTTGGTGGCCGTGCCGGTTTCGCTCAGATGGAGGAGCAGCATTAATGTCGACTGCCATGAGTGGCAAGGGGCCCTATTTGGATTTGAGGTGGCATGAAAGGCCTTGGCATTCCCGGGAAGTGCCAATGGAGTGAGGACATCTCTGCTGAGATGTCGGTTGAAGCCGCCTTTGCTGCAAATCCTTTGGACTCAAAGGCTGTGGACCGTACCAGTGGAAGGGAGCACAGGCGCATTGATGACACGTGCAACCTGGTTGTTGCTGCGGCACTGGGCCTGTCTAACCGCACCAAACGTTTCCTCGTGATGGGGGTAGCGAAGTTGGCAGTGGAGGAGTCGTCAGTGGTCCCCGAGATTGATGAAGGGTGGCGGCATGCCCCGATGGAGTTCCGAAGAAGAAAAAAACAGCTTCCACTTGAGTGGTTAGCTGATGGTGATCTAAGTCATCCGGCTATGTGTGAGGGCGGCGTCTGTCTAGGACCTTCTAAAATCCAAGACATCAAGCAGTTTTAATTATCTTATCAAGGAGACTGATTGGCCCTATCTCCGAAGTGCCCATGCGAGGTCAGTGAGGATGGTGTTCTGGACTGTGGCTTGTGCCCAGGGGCTGCTTCAGTATGCAGGAATCTGCTGAGTGGACTGGGGAGGTAGAAGAGAGGCCGTGGCTACTAGTGCACCTTTTGTTTCAATTGGAGGTGCCACTTGTCTTGGCCTGCTAGAGGGGCCGGTCAGATTGGGTGGGAAGTACTATTACCCCAGCTCTTGGATAGTTTGGTGTAGAAGTTTGGCCATCTCCCCTACCTTGGACTGGCACTGTGTGATCTTTGTGGATTTGGGGATTGCTGCTGGTCGAGCCATGGAGCTGCTGACTCGATGTAGATGGGAGGGACCACTCTCTCTTCAATGTTGTCTCTCTCCTCACAAGGTTCTCTGTCTGGAACTGTAGGTACGGTGGTGTTCTACCTATGGACTGTTTGTTTTTGTCGCTTCTGGTGGACCTGTGTGACAGCCCTTGGATCCCCATTGGGGGGAGGCCCTGGGGCTGGTGTTGGAAATTTAGAGGGGGTGGTTCGTGGTTCAGCTCCTGCTTGGCGGTGAGCTGTCTCAAGGACCGAGTTCCTCTGCTGCCCACTACTAGATGTAACCCCTAGATGCACCTCATGGGGAAAGATAAACAGATGTCACAATCCACACAACGGCATATTGATGAGTTTACAAAACCGACCCAGAGCCCCGATGGGGATCCCTTTGCACAGTCACAATCATCTATAAACTCAACTCTGTGGCGGCGATACTATTGGTGATCCAGGAATCGAGAACGTTCCTAGAAGGGGAAATTGGTGAACTCAAGTATTGATCTTTCCCTCCTTTGCCAGGGTTTATGGAACACTGCAGATAGGGTAACAGAGGATGAAGACCGAATCTCTGAAGTGGTGACACCATTTAAGGGCTTCTATGATAAAATTGCACATCTTTAGAAGACCGTGCAGCATCTTGAGAGTCGGGCAGATAATTCATTATGCTGTGGCTGGGGTCCTGGATCCAAGTGGAAGATATGTGTGTTTGCTATTTGGTGGAGTGCGTGCATAGCTCCCTGGCCCCTCACCAGCTGCAGGGGGTTCCACTGAGGCCGTTCATTGGTCGAATCTTGAATTTTGCAGACAGGGATGCGATCCTGTGAGCTTCTTGCAAACACAACAATCTCATATATGGCTCCTCCAAGATCATGATATTCTGCAATTACACTTTGCAGATGCAACAACAACTGCACTCCTTTTTGTGTGTTACCAGAAAGCACCTGGAACTGGATTGAGATACATCCAGACTGGAGGAGGCGCATTCCAGCTAAAGGGAAGATGTCTGAGATGGAGAGGTCCTCTGTGACCTAGTCACAAATGCTCTGCAGAGGCCTGAGAAATAGATTTTGTGGTCGTTCTGTGGAGGCTGCTGCTAGCAGTCTGAAACGCCATCGGCTGACATTAGGCTCAGAGGACCCCAGTGTAGTTGCAGTCGAGGATCATTAAGGGCATGGTTTAGGTTTCAACCTGCTTTCGCAGGAACATTTGTTCTCTCTTCTTACTAAAATGAACTTTGGCCCCTGCTATATCAGCTTTGTCAAGCTATTATATACTGCCATTATGGCGCATGTTCGCATTCGAAGCGCTGTTTCTAAGTCCTATAAACTGGGGGATTTCCTATACGGAGGGGTTTCCCTCTGTCATCCCTGCTATTTGCGTTGGCCAAAGAGGCCCTGGTGGAGTGGCTGAGGGTTGAAGTACGGATTAAGGATCTTGACTAGGTGTGAGGTGTGATGAGCAGTATTGCATTATACACAGACAATGTCCTCATTTTTCTAGATAACCCGCAGTGGTCAGTGTGGTATTGTGTGAATGAATGCACGCGAAGTGCGCTTCTGCACTCGCGTTGTTCGATCCCTAATGTGCCTGTGCACACAGTGACACGAGTGCAGGGTTAGCTGCACTCGTGTCCTGTGTGCGTATGATGATTTGAAATGCTCCTGCGTGTTGTGTATGTGGCGGGTGGGCATCTTGTGCCTTGTAGCTTTTTGATTGTGGACGGGATAATAAAAGGGCGACGGTTGGCGATTGCGGTATTCAGAAGCTGTGAGGCAACTTGTACAGTTGGATGTGCCTTAACAAAATAAAAGAAGAAAAATAATGTACCTTGTCTGCGTGTATCTTCCACTATTTAACAGTCAGACTCGAGAGCCCTCCAAATTCTGCAGATTTTGTTCTGGATCACTCTGAACTTGAATTGAAGTGATGAAGTCCTCTATCTACCCAAATAGGGAAGTACTCAAACAGTGTCCTGAGAATGTTACTTGCAGGTGTTCATGGAGGGCTTCCGGTACTAGGTAGTACACATAACTGAGGATGACCTGGGATGAAAATCGGCAGCCTCAACTCAATAAACTAATCAAAGACTCTGGCCTTTTTCACCCATCTCAATGCTGCTCTGAGGAGGTTTCTCTGGAATCATAGGCCACCCAGAATTATGATGAATAAATGCTTTAAATCCACATTTGACGGCGGGTTAGCTACATCTGACATTATTTCTTATTGCAAAGCCACACCCTTAGTCATTCTTATTTAATGGTGGTTTCGGGGACTAGACGGTCCAGCTCACTCATCCAGTAACTAAGCTATTCAGGCGCTCCCAATTTCACATGTCTTGTACTGGGGCTTGCCCCCTCCTTCATTTCCACTGGCTAAGTTGATGGTGTTTCAGATTTAGGTGGAGATGCTCCAGGACCTGGGCTGTAACCAGCGCTTAACACTTGAGACCCCCTTATGGAATGGGCTTTGGCTTAAGCAGATCTTGGAGCTGCGGGGCTTCAAGGGATAGCAACTTTTTAGTATCTCCTGTTTAGGGGCTCTGATTACTGGGGTCACTATTAAATATGATCAAATGATCAAATATGATCTTCAAAATCAATTTTTACGATATTTGCAAATTCGACATGTGCTCTTTCCCTATATTTCAGGATTGAAGAGGCTCCTGGAATATAATCTGTTGGAGGTGCATACACAATTTGGTGAACCCATACAGCATAAACTTTCTTACATACATAAATCCCTTGTCGCACACCCCCGACTCGTTCCCTTGACCTCGCTCAACGTGGGCCTAAGATCTTTGTCATCTGACAGACGATGATTGGCGGGACGTTTTGGGATCCCAGCAATAGGCAGATGTTGCAGCCCAGTTTAGATATATACAGTTCAATACAATCATCAAGTTTATCTCATAAGTTCTAAGTTGTGGAAAATGGGGGTGTTCACCTCAACGCTCTGCCTACATTGTTCTACCCCACAGAGGGACTTCTTTCATACAGTTTGGGGCTGCTGAGTGCTCAAGGCATTTGGGATGGGAGTATTGGCATTCCTTACTAGGGTATTGGGGTTTCCCCTCCCTAATGGTCCCAAATTAGCTGTAGTACATAGTATTAATGACTTAGAGGGAAATAGGGATCTGCTCAGGATTGGCTTGGTTGTGGCCAAACGCAATACTGCCAGAGCTTGGAAAATGCAGAAGCTTCCTCATTAGTGGAATGGAAGAGGTGTCTGGATAGGTGCATGATCCTGGAGAAATCAATATTAGTTGCACAAGGTTGCCCACATAAGCATGGGCTCAATATTGAGGAATTATGCTTGAGCCTTGTCCCATACCGTCCTGGTCTTTGGACATTGAGGTTTGCACCTACTGTACTTGATGGGTTGGGACTGCAATGGTGGCTACGGGAGGTGATTGGGAAAGTAGACGCAGTTCAGTACCTATGGCTTTTGAGTCAGTGTTGTCTGATATTGTACATATTTTTCCTTGTTTGGATCTGCTTTCTTGGGATGATAGCTTGTCATTTTGTTTGTGTTTTGTGGCATTAATGTTAATGAGAATAAGATGTTTTATATTAAAAAAAAAAAGATTTGTGGGAGTGCCGAAAAGATGAAGGAGGAGTATACTTGGGCAGATACATATGTGGATGGATGGCAGAGGAACTGGGGATTCCAGCAGGGGAACAGATTGGAGGCGGAGCTTCCAACTGATGACATCAACCCACAAATGGGGTGAATCGTTCAGGCCCTACCATTAATGTCCCCAATGGATGAAGAGTGTAGAGATTGCTTCCTAGAGGCAACAAGTAAAAGATGAAAATTGCAAATGGAAATCCTATCTTTCTCTTGACATTTTGCATGCAATGAGAAGTGAAGGAGGGATTTTGCTCCCTTTAGACAAGAGTCTGATTTATTTACATAAATTTGAGAGACAACTAACATACAAATCGTTAAAACAGACTAATGATGAAGACCAGTGTAAATAAGACAGAAAGGTCCTCTGTTGTAGCGTGTTCTCCTATATTGTTCGTGCTTTCACATATATGCAAAGAAATGTGCAGCCAACGCGTTTTGTCAACATATGACTTCTTCAGGGCTGCAAACATGTCAAAGGAATATGTATAATTATATAAAAAGTTGTGATTTATAAACAGTTTCCATACAAAACATCCCACAAAATCACTTTGTTTAAAAAAAGAAGATAAAAACATTGGAACACATGACAATGACTTTGCAAGAATTATACATCCACACATCAAATACAAAATCACAAACCCAAATAGTAAAGTAATTCAGAAATCATCAGACTATAACAACTGAAATTATATATGCCAACACATGTACAATAACAAATTTCTTTAAAAGGACAACTTGTTGCTTCACGACAAGAAATGACACAAACATGTAGAGAATACAAGACCAATTCTTATCCCTAGCATGAGACTGAAAAAATTCATACCAAATGTTGATGATGATAAAGAGGAACTGGCCAGAGACCTGTTCTTCTCTAACAGTGCCATTCACATGACTTTACCCCGAGTGGCCCTGGCAAAGAAGGCCTTAAAGCAAATTTAATCAAATTAGAGAAACTCAAGAAAAACTAGTTATCTAAGTGGTGAGACGTGGTTAGACTAAAGAGATTTCTCAAAAAGAAGAAAGTCCCAAGGGGACTGAGAATCCTGACATTTCTGAATTACGATGATTTGGATCCAGATTTACTGCAAGAATGGGAGGAAAATGTACACAATTCTTCTTTTACCATGACGAAAATTCCTATCCAACATGCCGAGAGGAAATCATTGAAACTCAGAGAGAAAATTAAGATCTTAGAAGGGGAAATTAAAGATTTCAACTTAAAGGAAGTCACAGAAAAAAACTATCTGATCCTGAAGGATCAGATTCAACAACATCAAAAAACAGTGAAAGAAAGAAAGATTAGCAAAATTGCCTGGGATGACACGGACTATGACAATGGGAGAATCTTCACGTTCGCCTGCAGGTTTAATGACATAACAGTCTTGAAATCGGGTGCTCAACATCTGTCTGACCTTAGGAGCCTCTCAAGTGTGAATAGTAGCTCAGTCTCCTCAATTGAGGAGGCAGGCCCAAGTGGAACCACAGATGGGGCTGCCTAGCCAAGTTGCTCTTCAACTTTTTTTGAAGAGGTTAAAAGATACAGGATAGGCAACAAGCAACAGAAGTCCACTACAAGACAAGGAGAGGGGGAGAAAAATCAGAAAAAAGAGAAGGAGTGCTTACCCGCAACCAGAAGAAGAAGCCGAACAGATAATGGCAGTCACTGAGGTACCCGCTGATGCATGAATGTTGTCTGTCAAGAATGATGCTAATTTGGTAATCAACCTGTCTGATCGTTCTCTTAAAGAACATGAGATTTCAGTTTTGAATAAAGGTCTTGGTTTTTGCCCCATAATTCGTGGTGTGTTTACTGATGTACATGTTGATGTTTTTAAGTTTACATGCAAGGCAAAGCTGAAGTGTCATTTCCACCTACATGAGTTTAAAAACCACTACAAAGTGTTGGGCCCACAATATCTGATTTATCTGTCGCACAGCTGAAAGATTTATCGGTTCTCCCCTCTCTTGATAGTGATAATGATCCAACATTGCAGGAGGGAGCGATGGACTAAGGAACTGAGCAAGACTATACATGTGATAATGGGTTACATGAACATAGCAGCTTTACTCCACAAGGTTCCCATCTTAACAGCATTGACGTCTTTTACAAACTAGTAACAGAAGATCTCTATCTTCTAGAAGGCAACCTATTGAAATCCCCCAAAAGACTCTATACTGACAACTTATCTAAAGAGGAAAGGGCGGCTCTGACTGGTCTAGGTCAAGACACCACATCGGTAATTAGAGAGGCCGACAAGGGGGGGTTGTTGTAATAAATAGGGTTGATTACGAAGAAGAGGTCTTCAGACAACCTAAAAACAGAACATGCTATCAGAAGTTGCAGGCAAATTCATGTACTGCTGCTAAAATACTTCTCAATGAAAAGCTGACACATTGGAGAGATTGTGGTCTGCTATCAGACTCAGAATTTGAGTTTTTGATGGTGAAGTTTCCTAGGTTTCCTTGTCTTTATCTCCTACCTAGGGTCCACAAACAAGGGGGTCCCCACCAGGACGTCCCATAATCTCAGGAACAGGCTCTCTCACTGAGCATATATCCCAATTTGTGGACTCTTTCATGAAACCACTGGTAGTGGATCTTCCCTCCTTTGTTAGGAACACCACAGACAGCCTAACCAAGCTTGAGGATTTGGAATGGGACGATTCCATATGGTTGGTAACTCTCAACATGGAATTGCTGTACACATGCATAAAGAAGGAATATGGATGTATGGCCGTCAATGTTTTTCTATCAAAGAGGAGGGCTTACTATCTCGAGCATAATCTAATGCTTTAGGAAATGATGTTGAACTGATTCTTACTAATAATTTCTTCCTTTACAGCAAGGAATGGTTCCACCAACTCCAGGGCAAGGCAATTGGCTCTAAATTTGCACCTTCCTGTGCGAATTTATATATGGGCTGGGAAAATCACACATATGCCTGGGCTACAGCAGCGGCAGAGTGGACAAAATAGATCCACTATTGGGGTTATTACATAGATGACTCATTATTATGTGGACAGATACAGAAAACCATATGAAGAGCTACCTTAGCTACCTGAATGACAACCCTTTTAATGTCAAGTTCACATTGAACATGTCTCAAAGTATAATACAATTATTTGATGTAGAATTGTATCCGGAGGGTAAGACAAGACAGAGTACACTGTTTAGAAAACAGACTGCTGCAAATACTATTTTACATTTTAACAGCGCACATTCCTCATGCACCAAACATGCTATTCTGTTTGTTGAGATGATTAGGAAGCAGAGGAATTGCAGGGAGGACACCCAGTTTGAGCAACATGTTGGACAAATTTTCTTAAGATTACAGAACATGAGGATATAAGAAACCAGAGTAACTAAGGGTGGCAGACAAGGTTAGAAAGGTGAAAAGGAGTGATACCCTTATGGTGAAACAAAAGGGCAATGGTAAATCATGACGTATTTAGAAACCTACACAAGCATTGGCCACTCTTGAAAGGGGTCCCTGGAGTTGGGATGTTGCTTTCAGACAAACCCTCGGTGACTTACAGGAGAAGTAAAACCATTAGAGAATTTCTTTGTCCTAGCTATACTTTACCAAAAACTGGAACGCAAACCACTTTGGTCAAGCGTCCCAATGACCTTTATGTATGTGGGGAATATAACATATGTCACTTGGGTTTGAATAGAACAAAGGAGTTTATGTACAACACAGAAAAAAGACATGATGTCAGGTGGTTCATTAATTGTCAATCATGTTTTGTTGTGTATATATAGCAAACACAAGGAGGTGATCGACGGAGCGCTGAAACTTTTCAGACACTCACCCCAGTCACAGATCTGGGTTGAATCCATCATCGTTCTTTAGTTGATGGGTTCAACCCAGATCTGTGACTGGGTGTGAGTGTCTGAAAACCTTCAGTGCTCCGTCCATCATCTCCTTGTGTTAGTGGTCTTCAGTCCTCCCCAATTTTAGATTTGCTTTCTCCACCCAGTATGGCAAAAGAGGCGAGTTCCTCTTTTGCTGAGGTATTAAGGAGGGCTAGTGAACTCAAACAGGGGGGTACTCTACCTATCTAGTTCTATGAACACAAAATGTCGCTGATGAAGCAAAAAGCCCAAGAACTAGGAAGTGAATCCACAAGAAAACAGAATAAAGAAATTAGTATTTACATATCAAAATTCAATTTATAACTGTAATATACATAATGTCAAAGATCAAGTAGCATGAATGAATCAAATTAGGACACTTCCCACACGGCATTCATTCAACACTCAATCAAGCCAACAATCATACTCGCATGTGCTTCATACCAATCAATCAACCATGCACTAAAAGTGACAACATAAACATTCATAGCAAAGCAGTCCCCATGTAAGTCCAGGTTGACAAATATACAGATGAATGACCAATGTCTATATGTCAGAAAAAGGAGAATCAAAAATATATACAGATATAACAAATATCTCTGGTGATAAATGAGGTTATTACAATAAGAAAACTCAATAGGCCTTTACAAATAAATACATAACATATCACAAAAGATTCATGGGGGGGCTATGGTAGTTGGAAAAGATCCAACTAACAAAATCCAGCGCCGTCGCGCGTTTCGGTGTAGACCCAGATGTGGGCGTCACTTTCTTCAGGGCGCACAGACAGGTGCATAGACAACAGTGGGAGGTGCCTGAGTCGGACGATCGATTCTAGCGTGTAGACGAAAGGCAAGCTGATGGTGCATAATGGGCTGACAGTCTCAGCTGTAATCGTGATGCACAATACACGACTGCTGATGAATCGCAGAGTCGCACAGAACCCTAACGAACGGGCCGAGGTTCAACGCCCGTCGTGTAGAGAAAATCCTTCACACAGGCAAACAGTGGAATGATAAACAAATACGTAGAAAAGAGTTCCTTATGGGATGTAAATCGTTGAGGCCCGGGAACGTACTTAGGCTCAAGTGCAAGTCCTCAATGCCACGTGAGACGATGAATATCAAAAGTGAATGGTTGAATATACTGCTCTCCCAGACGCGGGTGAAAGAGAAGAAAGCCGCAAATCGAGCGGATATGCAAGGATATCGATATAACAGATGCGGCCGGGCAGATCAAACGGGTTGGCCAGGCCAGGGATGGTTTCTGTGTAAAAAGTATTAAGGAGGGCTGCCGTTGATTTAGATTGCCAGCTCCCCTCAGGGGAATTGTCCACAGACCCTTTGGTGGATGTTCTTCACCAGGGTAAGACAGGAGTGAAGCCCTTACTTCCTTAAAATGAGTCTCTCCATGACATATTGTTAGTGGATTGGGCAAGACCCGTAACAGGAATGCCTGTAGACCAGGCTATATCCCATTGGCATCAGCCTGCCCCTGGGGACACTGATTGTCTCTTAAAACATCCCTCCACAAAAGGTTTGGTTGTGCAAGTAGCTACAGAATCTGCGGACCCAAATGTCCTCCCTCTGGTACCATCAAGCACTGAGTCCAGATGACTGGAAAGTTGTGAGAGGAATATTTTCTCTTCTGTTAGTGCGGAATTACTTTCTTTGAATACTCCATGTATTCCTGACAGTTTTTCTCATACGTTATAGCACTCAGTGGAGAGTTTGCTGTCCTCTCTCCCAGAAGAAGCCAGAAGTGAACTGTTACAGTTGCTGTGTGATGGCTGAGAGGTAGTGAAATTCGCCATAAAATGTGGTATGAACTCCATTGAGTCCGTGGGTAGAGCTGTGGCACAGCCAGTTGCACTGCGGAGACATGCCTGGCTGCTTCAGTCTGGGTTGCCAGAGCCTGTACTGAATAGCCTGAAAGATATGCCGTTTGATGGTGTACATTTATTTGGTGTACTTGCTGATTTGGCTTTGCGACGATTTAGAGCTGCACAGTGTGATAACAACACTTTGACATGTCTTTGAAGTCTCTGCTTTCTTTCTTTTTCTTTCTTTCTTTCTTTTTCTGACTTGTGTGGATGGAAGTGCTTATTCATCACTGGGTTGCAATATGTGTTCTTCTACTTGAACCCAGTGTTGTGTTTCTGCTTACTGCAGGAGTTTATGGTTGTCTAACTAAGCTTGCAATTCTTTCCACATTTTTGCCTGACCCTTACTCTGGTCAGTTTTGATTATGGTAGTGTATTTATTCTGCAGTACAGATTTGTCCTTTACACTATATTCCACAATATGTGGCTTTCTGGATTACTATTACTGCCTGGCGCACAAGTTGTGCCTTTTCCTTCAACTCTGTCGTTGACAGTTTTTCAGCTGTTTATTTCGGTTTGGTTTTTGATTGCTCTCTGATTTACAGGTCTTTCAGTTTGCTTTACTCTGCAGAAGAGCTCAAGCGTTGATAACTTCTTGGCATGTTCCGTACTCTATGTGGAGTATCTTTTGTATGCTGTGTCAGCATTTCTATATATATATGCTCAGTTGGGATTCACATCTTGTGCACTGTTAGACCCTCATTTGGGGGTGGAGAGTTCTACCTTCTGTGTCTGGTGATTTCTCTGACGTACGATGTCATACATTCATCAAGTTTGATACCCCTTGTTAGGTGCTTTTGATATTTGTACCTCCATGGGAGTCTCAGTGTATATGATCTGCTTTTTGATGAGAGGATTATGTACTACGACCCTCTCATTAGTTTTGGTTAATATGATGAAGTGTCTCTTATATTTTTATATGGTATTTGTGTGACCTTATGCTTCATTTATGGGCATATGTCAATAAGCAGAGGTGTCATTGGTGCCACAGAGAGTATTTATCCCAAAATTCCTTCAGGTATTTTCACAGAATATAGCTGGTACCCTACATTATTAGTTTATGTGGCTATGGCTTTTCGCCTGTTACTTGCCTTTCGTTTAGGTGATAGATGATGTTATTTATGATTGATGGCAAAAGTTCTCTACTTTTGCTTTCACTATATATGTTCTTTGTTGGCCACAGGATTATTATCCTGTGAGCCTTGAAACACTTTGTGTTTTACTCTTCAGGTTCTGTCTAATAGCCATTGTTATTTCATTGGCTCTTTGTAGGAAACATTCTTATTGATTTAATTTGGAATGTTTATGTGGGAGCTCTGAGAAGGCAGTTAGTGAAACTGTGAGCTGCTGGAGGTTGCTGTTCCTTGAGAGAGAATAAAGAAACCTGAATTTACACTTGTGTGGTGAAAATTACTACATATTTTTGCGACGAGTGACTGCACAGGGGGCAGACACCGGTAACCTCCACCCCTGGAGAGCTGAGATGAAGCTCCATGAAAACGTCTGGCAACTGTCAGAGCAACTGTTTTTACATGGACTCAGCTGGTCTATAAAAGTGTGCCACAAAGTGGGAACTAGCGTATGGAATTGGTGAATTGTGACATTGGTGCCTTGTGAAGGTGTTTCAGCGTGTACCAGTGCTGAATGGATCAGTAAACGGACGACAAGCTGTTTTTATAAAACTGAGAAGAACCGATTTTTGAGTGCTTGGGACAAGAAAGATTATGAAGAATTACTTCATTGTTCATTTCAGGCAGCGCGGAGAAATTGAGACTAATAAGCTTCGTGATTGAGCTTAATTGAAATAATTTATCTTATTTCTGCGTGTGTGCTCGAGTGAATTTCCTCGCGCATATAATTCAAATTGTTTCTGCGTGTGTGCTCAAGCGTATTTTCTCTCCTTGCGCACACTGAAGTTCGAAGGCTCGGGGCTCCTGCTGTGCGCTCGAGCGCATTCCCTTGCGCACACCGATGCTCATGGCACCTGCTGCCTAGCATGTCTCTAGAGACTGTTCCGGCTGCCTAACCATATTAACACGTCTGCTTTGGTTGCCGTTGCCTCGCGCTTAAGTAGCTCTGTTCCTGGTGTCCATGTTACTTATTAAAGGCACCTATTAAACCAAGCTGCTCATTGCCTAAGAACAAATAAAGATAAGAATAAATAAAGAACCTACATAACCTTGAGACGTCTGCTTCGCGTCGTGACTGTTGCTTGAAGGAAATCCAAGTGTGCAAAACTGAAGAAGGACAAGCTGAAAAGTACAAAACAAGAAGAAAAGAAACGAGGACTATTTTCTTAGTGCTATTGAGGAATAAGAAAAGAGGACTACTTTCTTAGTGCTATTGGGGAATCTTGCAGTAATCTTGCACTTTGATATTTGGGAGCGTTATTATTATTTTAGATTGTTATTTTAATTGGTTATGTTGGTTTATTGTTTTAGTAAATTATATTAGTTTATTATTTTAAGTTTGTTTTCTTGAATCTTGTTTTCAGGATGGCTGATCAAAGTATGATGGCACCTCCTACATTTTTACCTGTGCCTGGTGAGCAAACAATGTCTGTGGAAGAGGTGGTAAAATATGTTTTTCACCTATATGGTTGCGACAGGAGGAGACAAATATGGACCTATTAAGAGATAAGCGATTCTCTTGCACCATTTAGGAACTAAGGGCAGGAGAATATATGACGATTTGCCTGAAGCATCATTTTGTGTTGGAGATGGTCAAGCTGCAAATGTTTTTGATATGTCTTTAATGATGCTTGATAAGTGCTTTGTATCGAAGATAAATAATGTATGGCACAGGGTCGGCATGGCACATGTCAATTTCATGATTTAACGCACAGGGTCAAGACTGTTGGCGAAGGATTCAAGACTATTCAAATTGGCATATAGCTGTGTCTGAAGTGCGTGGTGGCAGAAGTGAAAAGCTAAGAGAAGTTAATGATGGATTCAACGCCAGATCTGCTGAACTGGAAGAGAGTGATTAAATATATAGATCCATAAGTACATGGAAAGTATATAGTGCACTAGGTAAATGTAGATTTTTCCCTCTGTCTATCCCTCCGCTATTGTTCGCCTCCAAGTAACTGGCTAGATTATGCACCAGACGTCGAGTTACTCTCATGTCTCACTTTGCCACTGAATTCACAGCTAGCCTTTATGGTCTGAAGAGCGGCTGTTAGCCCAAAATAGTGCTCCCAGCATGCCATCAGGGTTTCCGGCTCCAGGGTACAGACATGTGCCTCTGGCTATCGTTCGGCTGTCCTTGACCGATTCCAAATGATTGACTACACCGGTCCAAGACTTGAATCACTTGCATATTTCTAGCTGTGTCTGAACTGGGTGTCGGAGTAGTGTGCTACAGGAAAGAAAAACGCTGTTGCAACGACTGTTTGTCTCGAATGCCTGTTAAGGATAGTTGGTGGGATAAGGATGGAGAAGAGTAATGTTAAAATGGATATTTGTGAACTTTCTGGATTTGCTTTGACTGAGGATGACTGGCGTAGAGCTGCGGTGGAAGATGATGAATATAGTAAATTGAAAGATCTGATTGCTGGAGATTGGAATCAAGAAGGCGAGGATAGTCAGGCAATGAGACCATATGGTGTGGTCATGGATGAATTAAGTGTTTGTGGATTCAAGGTGTTACGGGCTGGCTGTGTGATTCCCCGGAGTAGTTTAAGAGCAAAATTAATTGATTTGGGACACAAAGGACATTTGGGTAGAAGTTTGACTAAGATAAGGTTGAGACAGTTTTTCTGGTGGCCAGGAATGGATAGAGAAGTAGAGGATAAAGTGAGAGATTGCATGGTGTGTGCCAACAGTGATAAGAGCAAAGTGGTGAGAGAACCACCCTTGTGTTGTAAGGAGTTACCTGAGAAACCGTGGGAACATTTGGCAATGGATTTTATTGGTCCAGTGGAGAAGGTGGAAAGACAGGCCCGGTTTTTACTGGTCATTGTTGATTACCACAGTAAATGGCTTGTTGTTAAGACTATGGAGTACATAACGAGCAGAAAATATGATGAGAGCTTTACAGGACATTTTTATGGAGGACGGGATTCCTAGAGTGTTTACCACCGACAAGGGGGTACAGTTTGTTTCATCTGAAATGGTAAGACTTTTGGATCACCTGAGGATCAAACACGAGAGGGTAACATTGTTCAGACCTCAGGCTAATGGTTTGGTTGAAAGAGTAAACAGTTTAATATAATAATGGAAAATATTCAACTTTCTTTGGCCAATGGATTGTCTTGGAGAGATGAATTGAACAAGATGGTATGGGTTCACAGAGTGACTCCACACTCCATTACAGGTGTTTCACCCTTTATTGCTATTAAAGGAAGACAGCCTGCTACGAAAGAATCACCTATGTCAGTGGTTCCCAAACTGTGCGCCGCGGCACCCCGGTGCGCCGTGATGAGAAGCCAGGGGCGCCGCGCCGCCGCGGCGCACAATTTGGGAAATTAGGGCCTAAGACGAAGGATGCGAGCTGTGTTAGATGCAAAGATTTTATATGAAACCGAGGTCATCGCGTGCGCAGCTTTTCGCGCTAGACAGGATGTAGGAGCGGACAGCGGGGCGCTTTTCACACTTCGTTGCGGTTTTGCTAATGTTGGCTAAAGTTCTGTAGCTGCCACTTTCACGCAGGTACTCATAAAGAATTCATATCAGTTCCTACCACAATGGAGAAAATAATAAATGCCGTTATGTGTCTAAAAATGTTTGTCAATTTTTTCCCGTCTTTCTCTTTTGTTCTTGTTCCGGGTCAGAGTCTGATGAGGAAAAGTAAGTCCCAGGGACTAAACGCCAGCGACGGTGGTCCCCACCTGCAACCATCAAATTAAGCACTGATCTTTCTCAAGTTTTTATTGGAGCCTTTCTTTCTATAATTGTGTATTAGAAATAAAACTGTCCTTTCAACATCACCTCTCCTAGACCTGAGCTAAAACATTCAACTAGCTGTATGACATGCACACATTGCTACCACAGGAAAACATGTTTAAAGTTTATCAACCTTCAGCTCATGGTGTTTCGGGGTGTCGGCCTCCAGATGTGACAGTGAGGATACAACCTTCACCCTTACACAAAGCCTGATACCTCCCCCAGCTCACCGAAAAAATCCTCATTGAAACAAAGACCCCATGTCAACTACAAGGTAGACCTCTGGTGTCACAGAC
Source organism: Calotriton arnoldi (assembly GCA_963921515.1). NCBI lineage: Eukaryota > Metazoa > Chordata > Amphibia > Caudata > Salamandridae > Calotriton > Calotriton arnoldi. Next base: position 766,907 of record CAWUFW010007179.1, read on the forward strand.
TGGCAAAAGGGGTGTGCACCCTGCACCGGTTCCCACCCAGTCTCCCTACCCAGACTCACGACCCCAAACAGCCACATACAATAGGGGCACCATCTGTCCGTTGGCGGCAAGACATCACCACCCAAATGGCCTGGGGGAGAGGAAAATGCCTCGTTAGAGGTTTCCTCTGTAGGCAAGAGCTGTGATGAAGAGAGCCGGGAGATCTTTTTGAGAATCTTGGGTGCAATCAACCAAACCCTTTAAAAATGCGTGGGGGGGGTTGAAATTCCACCTTCACAATGGTTTGGCCCAAGAGCGCCGTACTGCCGCCATACACATACGTGCGTGCGTATGTACGCGTTGTGCGTGCTTTTAGGTGCGTAGTCTCCGACTCTCCGTCGTAGTGGCATACGCAGCTCGTAGCGTTGTTGCTGCCTGCCGTGTTTGGCCGCCGTGTTTGGCCGCCGTGTTGTGCCTCGCCTCGTGGGACCCTCGACAAGGAAATCGGTAAGCCTAAAATACATTTATACAGGCAGAAGCCTATAAAATATGCCTTTGGGCATCTCTGCATATCACAAATGCACCGGGAGTTGCCCCAGAGAAAAAGCGGTCAAATACAAACAAATAGTAATACGTCGGTTATTGACCAGACATACATCACCTATGATGCCCGTCTTTATGCAGGTAAGCAAGGGGGAAGCCTTCCTCTCCTCCATAATCACTTGGAGAGCTGTGAGAGGAGTGACGAAAATGGGTGAAGGCTTGAAATCCATTTGCATGAGACAGGATGCAACTGTAAACTGAGCGATACAATCTTTAATAGTCTTGATCTCACAGAAAAATAGAGGCCAAATTGCCACAAATCTTGGGAGGGGAAGCAGTCATTTTCACACCGGGTAGATTGATGAGACTGAAACTGAAACTGCCTGGAAAAGAGTAGTCGAGGAGTTAGAGACCTGAGAAATAGAGCTTGAAATAAAAGAGGTATTAGTAGCAATAGGAGACAATTTTTAATGCATGTATTGTTGAAATTTCCATGGTGCTTTAGAACCTGACGTGTGTGTGTGTGCATGTGCGTGTGCGCACCTATACAAGTTTGTGCTTTGCTAAATGCAAAAAAAAATGTGTTACACGGGTTGCAGACCTATTTGTCTTTCCATGGCCTTTACCGGATGTGCCTACCTCCACCCTGCCCTACTCTAAAGAATGATGCTTTGCTGTTTAGCAGATCATTCGAGTTGTTTTGTTTAGCACTATATACTTCATGCTGGTGGGTTCAAGGAACATGAGCAAACACAGAGGTGAAACTAAGGGCCTCATTTCGAGTCTGGAAGAGCAGGAGCACCACCATAACTCTGTTATCTTCTTATTTTGTTACACATATGATTATAATACCTTCATTGCATCCCAATTAATTTAAGGAAGACAACAGGAAGTACTCCAGAGGTCAGGCTTTCATCCCCCGCACCCGCCTCCGGTAAAAAAATGGTGGGGAGCCACGGCCAACTGCCAATTAGGTCAAGGGAGCCACAGTGCAAAAAAGTTTGGGAACCACTGACCTATGTGGTTGCAATATAAGAAGAGAGTCTGGGTGGATCAGAAAGCCATGAGATCCAGAGTGAGGGAAAGGCAGAGTGTGAGCAAACGGATGTATGATCAAAAAAGAGGGGTGAAATCTACTCATTGGAGATGTGGAGATTGGATGGTAACAAGGAGTGGAGGCATTGTAAAAAAAAGGAGAGAGTAAGTGCTCTCAACCTAGTAGAGTGGTTGGTTTAAAAAAATGTGGTTGTATTGGAAGGTGGTAGGGAATGGAGTTTTGGTAATCAGAGCAAAGTTATTGGTCACAATCATTCTTGATAATGTTGTCTTAGTCATGTATAAATCAGTCTTACTTTGTATTTTATCACATATTTGACATGTATCTATTTTTCTGTATTTTTACATAGATTTAGTTGTGTTTCTTTGTAAGGGGGAAGATATGTAGGAAACATTCTTATTGTTGATGTAATTTGGAATGTTTATGTGGGAGCTCTGAGAAGGCAGTTAGTGGAGCTGTGAGCTGCTGGAGGTTGCTGTTCCTTGAGAGAGTATAAAGAAACCTGAATTTACACTTGTGTGGTGTAAATTACTACACTCTTACACCTCTTCCTGTATACATGGTGATCTCTTCGGAGACGTAGTCTCTCCGTCCATTCTATTCCTTCTACATTGAAGGGTACTTAACATTCTTGACTCTTTTGGGGTTGTTATAACGCCTTGTGTTATTACTAAAGATTTCTTCTTCGTGAAGGTCTTTTACCTCTACTGAAGTACCTTTTCTGCTCTCTGAAGGCATTCACGTGGCCATGAGGGGACTAGGTGTTTGCCTCATAGCCTCTCCTTTTTCTGTATGACTTTTATTCTCTATTCATATTGTAACATTGTGCTAACCTTGGGTTTTGCTAGGCTTCAAGGTTTCTTTTTCATTCTTTATATCTTCTTCAACTTTATACTCTATTGCTTGCTAATGCTGTCTCAGGCAATTTGCATTATGCTAACGTTTTGGATGGCTGTTGCTTTCCTTTGTGGTGCACTGGCCATGTGCTATTATGCAGTGGCAGGTCCTTCGTTATGGCAGAGGAGCATTACCCCACTAGGTGGCAGCAGATTTAAACATATGAAAAATTAAATGATTATAAACCAATTTTATTATCATTTTATTTTTCTTCTTACCTCCTTCAGGAGCGAGCTGCGTTAAAGGGCGGGGCGGGGCCATGCACTCTATGTGCAACAGTGTGGCCGAGGGGTGATGGGCACTAACAAGTAAGCATGATGGTTTGGCCGGACGTCTAAGACCGGCAAAACTGTCATTCACACTTAGCATTTCTCCACCAGGCTGTGTTGTACAGCTGGGTGGAGAAAAGTCATACGCTCCCAGGCACTGTCTGAGCGGCAAACCAGGCCACTCAGACCAGTCCCAGCGCTGCTCTAATGCTGGGAATACTAGGCATCTGGGAGCCTGTGCAGTGTGCACCAGCTCTGGAGTCGAGGATCAGGAGAGGAACAATGCGGCGACCGCTGCGGCAGGTAAGTAAAGTTTTATATTTTTATTTATTTTTTTGTCTGTGTTTAGTTTTGTGTCCCTTTCTCCCCCCGCACTGTCTCACCGCTTCCAATCCCGAGCAGCCGTACCTGCTATTATGTCAGAATTCTCTGACTGACTTTTCTTTCAATGTGTTGTATTTTTCTTTTGTCAATACATAGGCAGTTATTTATTTTACTCCTATGTGAGTGTATATTTTGGAGCTATCCCAGCGTATTTGTATTGTCCCTATTCTAATTTCCTAGGGATATGACTGGTTCTATGCCACTAGTTGCTATTGGCGGGTCTGATGGCTTAGTGGTCTATGCGTCCACTGTTGGGACCTGTGTTTAACCTTATGGTCACAGGTTCATATCTTGGCAGGTCCACTCAGTCTTTCATCCTACTGAGGTTGACAGAATGAGTACTAGTGATATGGATTACAATACACATCTGTTATTCAATGTCAAGATACCCCTTGTGGTGAACGTGTGCTTTACAAATGGACATTTATGTTATTTCGGCTTCCACTCTTTTATGCTTTACCATGGATGATAAACCTCTCTCTCTCTCCATGGCATGACCTGCTGATCTGTATTTCTTGAGTATTGAACACGCTGTTCGAGTCTGTATACGAGTACAAATAGTTTTTATTATAGAGTAATTTGGCAAATTGTCCTACTATCATGGGAAATGCTCTTCCCATGCTTTCTATGTCTTTATGACCTTTCTAACTGCGGTCCCTTCCGCAGTGCTTATGCGGTGAGCATGCATGGATCCGGTTCCCCTTAAGGGTGTGAATAGTCTTCTTTTCATCTTGTTGGTTGGCTTCTACCATAGTTGTCTTGCTAACATAGATAATGTTATTCCCATGCTTTTTAATGTCTTGTCATTTTACTTATCTGTGGATCTTCCACAGGTTTTTTAAATGGTAAACCATGTTGTTTGCGGGGAGACAGAGAGGACGCCTCCGGGAAGAATGGCTGGAAGCACTGAAACTAGACAAAAGTCTAAGTAGGTCCTTCCACCTCAGCCCTCCCATGGAGTGTTTAGGGGAGAAATACAGGAGTTACTCTCAGTGGTACTATACCAAGAGGGAAGTATCCACCTACATAGTGTTTTTTAACCCCTCCCCTGATCTAGCGACAGGATTTTCCTTCCATTTTTCACTAGTTAAAAGGAAGTGAACACATAGGGTATATAACCCTCCCCTTCCCCCCCTTTTTAGGTCCTGAAGAATGCTACGTACCCTTCGGGGACACCTCAGCAGAAACATGTCGACCGCATTTTATAAGGTGAAGGGAGAATAATATCCCATACCACCGTTCACTTAGTTTTTAACCACCATACATTTACCATTTGAATAAAGAATAGCACATGGACTAATGTAATGGTTTTTAAATCACTTATCACTCCCCCACGGCCATCACTTAGATTTAGAAGTGCATCCCTGTCTCCAGGTGTATGCCCGCCCTCTATCAAACCGAGTTTTTAGAGGGCGAGGACAGCCGATGATGAAGCATGACACCGGGCGGTGTGTGAGGCCAGTCCGTAACTTTTTATGAGATGCCCCCACTGGTAGTGCATCTCTTTAGAACTCTGTAGATAAACATAGGAATTGATTCAAGGGGAAGCCCACTTTTGTGTATTCAAACCATGTTGTTGCTCACCTACATTATTATGAAGGGCCAGTCTTTTTCTCTGGTTCTAGACCAGTTTTGTTCTAAGTTGGAGACTTTTAGTGGTCTCAGCTCGCAGGCCCTCCTCTGGGGATAGTATGCTTTGGTATTTGATTCTAAAGTAAGGAATCTGCGGCTAGATGTCTCTTTCAGATGAACAGGTTACCTACAATTGGTAATGCATGATCTGGTAGAGACAGGATCTAGCTGCAGATTCCTTACGCTCCTCCCATCCTCTCCACTCTGCGAACTGAGTTCTCTTTGGTTTCATTGATTCCCTTATCAGACTTCACATACTGAATTAAGCCCTCAGTGATTATTTAAGACTGAGTCCGCTTTGGTCTTAATGATTTTGTTAACAAATTCACAATTATCAATTCAGTGATTTCTTTTTTTGGGAGGTCATAGCAGTAGGAAGAGGCTTTGGGATGAGTAAAAAGGGATGTGGAGGGGAAGAGTCAGAGGGAAGAGTTTAGAAAGGCTTGTTTTGGGGGATCGGTATAGTAAAAGAGGTGTCAGATGATGCAAGGAGTGGTAGAGTATGGGAGAGTCTCGAAAGGGTTATTTTGGGGATCATAGTAGTGGTATGGGGTTTGGGATAAATGAGAGAGTGGATGTAGAGGATATATTGATAGAGGTATAGGGTGAGAAATAGGGTAGTGCAGTGGAAAGAGTAGTAGAAAGAAGTTTGAGATGAATCAGAAAGTTGGGGTAGAAGATATATTGAGAGAAGTATAGGGTGAGAAATAGGATAGTGATTATTTGACACACAGGTGTTTTTTATTTTAGCACATTGTTTCAATAGGCCATTTCTGTATGTGGCTCCACGTTTTGAGCGTGGAAAATGGTCACGGAAGGCAAGGGGGTTAAATGGACTCTGTCGACGTCTCATCGCCTGATGATGTCGATACGGAGTCGCACGGTGCCCTCTTCCAACGCACGGACATAATGTGGAAAAAAAAATCCAGATCCAGTCTCACGCCTGGGGGAGGATTCTAAAGTAAGGAGTCTGCGGCTAGAACCTGTCTCTACCAGATAATGCATTACCGAAGGTAAGTAACTTGTTCATGTAGGCAGCACCATACAACGACTTAAAACCCGTATTCAGGAACACCATAGAGCCTTTATATCAGTTGGCACCTCATACTCGGGGGCAATAAGGCCAACTTTAAGTTTCATGGTATAGATACAGTATTGTTAGACCCAAGAAGAGGTGATGGAGAATTACAGCTATGACAGTTAGAAGCAAAGTGGATTTGTAACTTGCGTTCAGTAAACCTTGGACTGAATTCTGACAATGAGCTGCATCACTTTCTTGAATAGGCCCTTCAATAGATGACATTTCCATGTTTTTAAATAGGCCCTTGAATAGTTGACATTTCTATTCTTCTGTGATGGGGTTGTCTAAATATAACATATGCTTAGAGATGTTTTTTGGCAATTCCAGGCGGAGTCTTAATCAATGATCACCCTTGTAGTGCACTCGTGTTTTCATGCCGCGACTGCCATAATGTTATGGAGGCATGGGGGTGGTCCTCTTTGGTATACCCTACATGTCATACATGGGCATGTGAGACCCGTTTTATTACAAGACTTTGTCTGCTAAACCTCCAGAAAGCTAGCACACAATGTAACCATTTGACATCCTACAGTTTGGGACTTTAACATGTGATTTTATTGTGTCCTCACACGCTTCTTTCGTATGCTATTAGTTAGAGTAACCTTAGCTCATATACTTTGGAGAATTTAGTCTTTCCTGTATATGCATTGAGGTGGCTGGATGGCGTGATGCAGTATACGATCTGGAAGGAAATGTATTTGATGCCAACCCAGAGATATCTATTAACACAGCAATGTTTGCTCATTCGCTGTACTTGGAAATGCTAAATATAACAGTGAGCTTTTTCTATAAACGTATCGAGGGGTCTTGATGGCGTTATACTGCATGCTACTGTATGGATAAGTTATTCTAAACTAAACTTGGAGTTATGAGCCAGCTTGGTGACGTTTGTTTACTTACGCAAGTTAGAAAGGGACTTAGAAATGATTTGTAATCAGACGAGTGAATGTAATCTATATTGAAATAATCTGGCAATGAGCAAGATAATGATATTTTGAAGTGCGAAATGTGAGTGTACATAAGTTGCTGCTCAAATGGGGGAGCTGGACCGCGTACGTTTCTTTTATATACATTTATAAATGCTTCTGTAATATAGCCAATGAGAAGGATGAACACAAGGGCAGATTCTGTTCTAGTGTTCCGGTTGTGGGGGTTTGGCCTATGGGGACCCAGCGAGTACTCATGACATGGTAACCCAGCATTCGAGTCCTTTCAGCGTGACTTTTAATCTTTTTTGTGATTACAGGTCGCAGCATGTACACGTGCAAGATACGGTTAAGGAGTGGGGCGGTTTACTTGTCATTTGTGGCGTTAATTTGGGGAGACCTTCTGAGCGGGCAATTTGAACACAAATGGCCTGAGTTTGGACTGTTTTGGTGGGGACGGTGGATTGGAATTGGATAGTGGAAGAGTTATGGATATGTACGTTTGATGTATTTTTGTGTCTGTGGATTTGTTATTAGACATTGCTGGATACTGTTACCGATGTATAGAAAGATACGGGTGAGCCACGTAGCTGCATTGTTTTTTAAGCGATACAGGCTAGCTGTGTTAATGAAACAATTAAATGAGTTTAACATATGATTTAAGAGGTAGCAGTGGCCCTGTGGTGTCGAGAACCTTTTACAGCGGCATAGGCTACATGTGCAGTCCTGTGCATACGGGCAAGTCACGTTAATGGGATGCTTTAATGGGCTAATATGATTGACTTATGAAACATGCAGTGGTTTTTGTTGTGTCCGGTTAATCTTTAAACGACACACGCGACATGTACAATTGTATACATGCAGTGGTCACTGCTGCAATAATACTTTCGATTAAAAACAAACCTGGTGATCGTGAGGTGCTGGGACCTGGCTAACCCCCGGTGCTCCGTGATGTTTGTTTTGTATTTGTAGTTAAGGTAAAATGCGGGACGCTTGAATCATGAAGTACGCGGTGGTCCTGTTGTGTCGGGATATATTGTTTGACATGGTACGCACTACATGTACAACATTGTACATGTAGTGGTAACTATGTTCGGTTGTGGAGATTTCCGATGGCTGTGAGGTGCTGGGTTTTTGGTGAACCACCAGTGCTCAACTATGTCGGTTTTTCACTTTTAGTTGAGGTGCTCTGCCTTTGGACTCCATAGAGAATTGAGGCACCCTGGTGAAAGTACGTGCTAATATTGATCAAATATGGGTGAATGAAGATCTCATATGATGGTTGGCAAATACGCTCTTTTATATGGCGGAACTTTAGTAACAAAGAATGCTCAATTTTGTCTTTATTATTAGCTGCAATTGGGTGTTGAAAGGGTCCCATGTGTGAAACGCTGACGACAGACTGGCTCAATTGACCACCAGTGTTTCTTTTTGCCGGGTATTTTATATGGTTAATGACTGAATTCCCGGGAAGCACAATTGTGGGAGCGTATTAGTTTAAGTTGGATAGTTTTTTTGATCACATTGTTTTCCCTAACTAGTGGTGTCTTGCACTTGGTCTTACATGTCACTCATTGTTGCTGATTCATCCCCGGTGCTGGTTGTTGTTACGGGAGTAGGAGTGACATACTTTGTTGCTCATGATGTCCTTGAATTATGTTTTAGAGCAGTAATGGATGCCTGAACGATTGAGTATTGATAGGGTGCGCTGGAATTGGCGACCCTTTGCTTGGATACTCCTGGATGGAAAGGGTTTCCTGTCATCCTTTTAAAAACATTTTGTATGATATCTTAGTACTCAATTGTCATGAGATGTCGGGTTAGGTACCCTATTTGTATTTTCCCTCTTTTCTGTCTGTGTTCTCTTCCTCTTTCCTTTCATTGAGTGTCCAGAGTGAGTTTTACAATGAATAACAAACTGATGGTGTGGATTTTTTTAGTTTCTTTCTAAGGATACAAAACTTTTTTGTATTCTCTATCATGTTCGTGTCATTTCTTGTCCTGAAGCAACATCTTGTCACAACTTTTTATGTATTTATACATGTTCCTTTGACATGTTTGCAGCCCTGAAAAAGCCATTTGTTTGTGTAACACGTTGGCTGTGCATTTCCCTGCATATATGTGAAATAAAGAACAAACAATAAAGGATAACGTGGTCCAACAGAGGACCTTTCTGTCTTATTTACACTAGTCTTCATCATTATTCTGATTTAAAGATTTGCCTCTCAAATATATAAATGCTTCTAATGTGCGACCAATGGTAGCTGGTCGTAAGAGGTGGGCAATTGTTTTGTTCCTCATATAAAGTGACCACAACAGGCAGTCCAGCATTGAGATCCCTGGCTGCCAGAGTCTGTTCAATAAAAGATTTACCCTGCACACCTCCGTGTGGTACATGAAGGAATGAAATAAATGAATGCTCGTGGCCTCTGGATATATTGAAGGGGTCTAAGTCCCTCTCACAGAGAACCTAGTGCTTGCTGCTTTTTATTGTGCTTATGGAAGCCATATCACCCTGTGGGAAACTTACTAGGCCACCCTAATGAGAGCAGGCACTAGTGCCCCATGCTCTGGAGGGCACCCGTTTACTTGGGGAGTAGTGAACCTGAGAGAGCTTAGGCCATTGTGGTCCTGGCAACCTGTCCCACTCAGAGGAACCTGGGTCGTTGAATCTTCATTGATTTTATTCTTTCTTATTTTGTTCCACCTGGTTGGTTTCCTCAAGATACATTTTTTTTTCTTCGCCTGTGAACATTTCTGGGCTCTCGAGGGATATCTAGAAAAGGTAGTGTAGAAACCTCCTGATGTGGGGTGTTGCGAGGCCCTGGTATTCTGAAAAGCGAACTACTGGGAGGAAGCAGTAAATAATTTGTGGACAGTTATTGATAGTGGACAAACATCCCCTCCATAATCAGCATAATTTCCCCATTGGCTACTCAATTCTTAAAGCTACATTCGGTGTTTGTGTGTATTATAGCATAAACTTTAAGTTTCAAAAAGAGAGAAGTAGTGGGTGTGACATTTTTGACGAGTTGTATTTTACTGTGCAAAATGTACAACTAAATACTGTGGCACATTTCCTTTTTTTTTATTAGACCAGAACTGGAAGAGGAAAGAAATGCTCTGATCCTTCAGTCTGCTGCCAATAAAAAACAACTAAAAGAGATCGAGGATCAGATTCTGGAAACTCTGCAGTCGTCTGAAGGGAACATATTGGAGGATGAGAGCGCTATTCAGATATTAGACTCTGCCAAGCTCATGTCTAATGAGATCACGAAGAAGCAACAGGTAAATATGCGTAAATTCTGGGGGAAGAGAGCAATTCAGGCATATGTGGGTTGCGGAAGCGCAATTTGAACTAAACAGCTCAAAAGGCGCAAGTTGAGTTTAGATCCTGCAGTTATCTCTGCACAGATGACATTGCCCATAAACAGGTGCCGAAGAGCTCAAGGTATGAACATCTGCACAGCGAAGAGGATGTCCACTGGTCATGCAGACTGCATTTATGTGCATATTCTTGATTCCCGGAAAGACGCGCACATTGATTCACTCAAATGGACTCACTATTCCACTGCGTCTCATCTGAAGAGGGGCTGTATCATAAACAAAGTGTGTCTGCGCACATATTGCTTGGCTCAATTCCGTTTTGATAGTTACAGACTTGTTTCTGTGTTTCATGTGCCTTACCATCATTTTGCATGTGTGATCTCTTGTGGTTACCGCAAATGGTCATATTGCATTTAACATTAGTTAGTGCTCATGTTATGAAATTGTTCTAACTGCTGTTTTTTAAATATGTTCTCAGTTATGAAAAACGTCCTGAATGTGTGCTAGCTGATGAAAAAATAATTCTGATGGATACATCTGCCTGTGGATTCCTCAACTTTTGAATTGCCCCCATGCGCAGCATTCCACGGAAACGTTTCTCTTCAGCTCTCCTACGTCGATGAGGACGTCACAATGGAACGGCTCTGCACGCAACTCCTTGTGACGTCATGGGAGCCATAAGAAGATCTTGTCGGCATGCTGACGTCAGTTCCCTTTTTTCCGCGCTGTCGAGGCATATCGTTTTTTTCCAGGGCTCTCCATTTCTGGGAGTTTCTTTGTTGCAAGTCTACGGGTCTTTGTAGCAATGACTATGACTGCTCAGAGGAAATCAGAATTCAAGCCATGCAGGGAATGTAGGGTTCAGATGTCCATCACAGACCCACATGAAGACTGTTTTGTGGCGCTTCTCATCGGACCACGACGTCAGGGATTTTTCGTCATGCAGGTGCATGAACCCCAAGGCACTGAAGGAGAGGGAGGCCACATTGTTCATGGCCAAAGCCAAGTAACAAAAAAGGGGTTGAAGAAGGTCGATGTCCCTATCCAAGTTACCTACACTGCATACTTCGAAGTCGTCGACGATGCACAAGAAGAAGCGGCGCCATGGGTCTCGGCGTCGTTTGTCGAAAGATGTAACGCCGAAGTCGGTGTCCCCGGTTCCCCGGCATCATTGGAAGGATGAAGTTTCTCCTTCTCCTGAGGTGACTCTGGCCCCGTCTACGAGAGGGGTGACACCACCGGCTCCAAGAGAAGCAATGCCTCCACTGTTGCCGACCACTCCACCTCTAGCTCCAGGGTCTCTTGCACTACAACCAGAGCTGAATGTGCTGCCTCCTCGAGCGGCTTCAGGGCCTGCAGTACCAGATCCAGGGTATCCTGCCTTCCCGACTCCGGGTACGGATCCGTTGCATTTTCTGAATGTGATGTTCAGCTTGTTTGCCAAAGCGGCGAACCCTACTGGTGCGCCTGTTGGCCCCATGGGTCCGCTGGCATACTCTGTGGGAGGTTTGCCACCTCGTTTCCCTTAGGCACCCGCGGTGAATGTAGGCAATAGAAGTGTTGGCGAAGTGAGGAGAATCATCCATAGCGAGATAGAGAAGAAGAAGAGAACAGGAGACTGGCTCCGATTGGGATAGACGGAGCATATCAATAAAAAACGTGGATGGTTGTGTACCACACGGAGAGGGAGGTAATTGTACCTCGAGCGCAGAGATGCAGTTTTGGTGCCATAAACCCATTTAGTCCTGTCTCTGTAATGATTAATGTATTACCCTTGTCCTGAGGAGGCCTAAGAAGAAAAGGCTGAAACGTGGTCACGTCGACACTTCTAAGGAGGAGTCATGACACTTCTAAGGAGGAGTCATTGGAACTATAGTGATCTTTTGAATTGTGTGGTGATACACTAGAGTTAGAAAATTTGTCTACAAGCCTGAGGTGTCTCGCCTTGACTACCTCTGAGTGGTTCGTCCAGAAGTTTTGGGCGGACACTAGTGAGAATAATATTCTAGGGTTACTGTGTAATGTATTACTGTGTTTTTGTTGATGTATGTTGTGATATGTGTCATTTTTTGACTTCTTTTCTGCTTCATTGATTAGGTGCCATTGAATATGTGTGTTGTAAAAATATTGTGATACATTCATTAAGAATAACAATAATTGTGGAGAGGGTAATTAAATGTGCTCTACTCATATAATGCTTTGTATTTTTTCCTTCATACCATTTTTTCCTGTATAAAAGTACGTCCCATACCCAGGTATAGGAGGGTAATTTGGGTATACCCCTGTTGATTATGGCCACCTCGTTTCCCTGAGGCACCTCTTATGCCTTTTATGCCGATGGCTCCAGGGATTTGGCCTCTCCCGACGCCGAGATTTTCGATGCTGATACAATCTCTTGAAGGGCGAGTGCCACTCGTTGGATCTTCCCCGGCGCCTCTGGATTTGAACTGGCGCCGACTCGACCGGCGTCGACTACTGTCCCGGTAGACCTCACTTCGATGCCGATCCCGAAGTCACCTGCGCCGCGTCTGGCGCCTCCGACGCTGGTTCTAAGGATGAGGTCTAGAAGAGAGGCACAGAGGTTAATGGGAGAGGAGGATTACAAGGAACAACATGAGGAGGCTGAGGAAGGGGAGATTGTGGACCCTGGTCAGGATTTCGAAGGTCTGCAGGAAGCTAGTGGCCTGGATACTTCTCTTGAATGGGAACTCTTGTCTCTGAAAGGTCTCCCAACGTAGGAGGTGACTTCTTATCACTCTGTGATCAGGAAGGCAGTGGATTTGCTGGAATTGCCTCTTACCACAGCAGAATTGAAATCTAATATTTTGACAGATGTGCTCCATTCCCCTTCTTCTATCTCGGAGACTTTACTCCCTTTCAACGAGGCTTTGACTGAGCCCATCCTTGATGTGTGGCAGAAGCCGATGACTGCTCCTGCGGTGTCCAGGTCTGTGGCGAGGAGGTATAAGGTGGCTCCGGGGGATCCTGCTTTCCTGTACACTCATCCATCACCGGAAAGTTTGGTCATCCTGGCTTCGTGCTCCTCGAAGCAGTCTGCAGGGTCATTCCCCTCTACACCTGAAGATAAGGAGTCCAAATGCATGAGCAATCTGCAAAAAAGGTATTCTCTTCAGACAGTATGGCTCTCGAATCAACAAATGCTACAACATTTTGGGTTGCTACATCCATGCACTTATGACCTCGGCAAGGGAAGTGCTCCCAAAACTACCGGAGGATGTTCAGGGTCCTTACAGATGCTCAAGCCCGGCAAGTCATACAATCTGGTCTGGACTCTGCTGATTCGGTTGCTAGAGCGATGGGATCGTCTGTGGCGATCAGGAGGCACGCTTGGTTACAGGGTTCGGGGTTCTCCCATGATGTCCAAGCTACTCTGTTAGACCTGCCTTTCGAGGGATCTCGCCTATTTGGGGCCAAAGCTGACTCGGCGCTGCAGCGCAATAAAGACAGTAGAGCCACAGCAAGATCTTTGGGTCTCCAGTCTCAATCCAGGGGCTTTGGATATCACATGTTTGGTGGTTTTGGCAGGACTTTATCCTTTCATGCCAGGCAGCAGCCGCAACAGCAGCAACAGCAGGCAAATCCCCTATACAGATCATACAGGGGAAAGGGCAGATGTCGTCTGTGGGGTGCAGCACAGCAGCCTCCTCCTCCTTCTCTTCTGCCCCTCCAACTGGTGCGGCAGGGAAGTAGCTCTACCTCCACCATCCTAGAGCATGCTTGTCCTGTGGGAGGACGGGTGTCCCATTTTCTACAACATTGGAGGTCTGTTACTACAGATCTCTGGGTGTTGAACATTGTAGATAATGGGTATGCCCTACCCTTCTGTGAGTTTCCCCCTCCTCACCCTCCCCGTCAGGGTTTGTGCTTAGAAGAGCACCTCCTGCTCCTCCAGCAGGAAGGTGTGATCGAGGTGGTTCCGGGGCAGGAAAGGGGTCAGGGATACTACTCCCAGTACTTCCTGATTCCCAAAAAGGACGGTCGCTTGAGGCCGATTCTAGACCTCAGGGTCTTGAATTTTTACCTCAAACAGGAGAAATTCAAGATGTTGACCCTGGCTCAGGTTCTTCTTGCGCTGCAGAAGGAAGACTGGATGGTGTCGATCGACTTGCAGGATGCGTATTTTCACATTCCCATCCTGAAGTCGCATCGGAAGTATCTTCATTTTACGGTGGGGTCTTAACACTACCAGTTTGCGGTCCTTCCTTTCGGTCTTGCTTCCGCACCTCGGTTCTTCACAAAGGTTATGGCGGTGGTAGAAGCACATCTCAAAAGATCGGGGGGTCCCTGTTTTCCCCTATCTGGATGACTGGCTGCTCAAAGCAAAGTCGCCAGAGATCGTGTTGCATCATTTGCAAGTAACAACACAACTGTTGTTCAACTTGGGGTTTTTGATAAATGCACCCAAATCTCATCTGGTGCCCTCTCAGTGCAACCGGTCCATGGGGGCAGTACTAGACACTACTGTGAGTCGTGCCTTCCTGCCTCTACAGAGGATTCAAGACATCCAGGCTATGATTCCACTTTTTCAGAATAAAGCGGCTGTTCCAGTCCTGAAAGTCTTGCACCTGCTCAGCCTGTTCGCTTCCTGCATACTGTTGGTCAGCCATGCACGCTGGCATATGAGGGCCCTTCAGTGGTGCCTCCACAATCAGTGGTTTCAACACAACGAAGATCTCAAAGAGGTGGTCAGGATCTCCAGAAACACTGCAGCGGAGCTGTTATGGTGCAGGGTTCCAGGCAACGTGTCTCAAGGGAAGCCACTTCAACCTTCTTCTCCGGTGGCCACAGTGATAACAGATGCCTCCACTATAGGGTGGGGAACTCATCTGGGGGATCTGGAGGTCAAAGGCCTTTAGTCTCCAGAGGAAAGATTGTTTCACATCAATCTTGTGGAATTACGGGATATATGTTTGGCTCTCAAGGCCTTTCTTCCCTCCTTTTGTGGTCAGTCGATTCAGGTCCTGACAGACAACACTACCGCAATGTGGTACATCAACAAACAGGGAGGAGTAGGGTTGTATCTTCTTTGCAGAGAGGCTCTGCGACTCTGGTCCTGAGCTCAAGACCATCAGATTTGCGTGACGCAAATCATCTGGATGGAGAACTGAATGTGCGCGCGGACAGTCTCAATCGGCAGTATTCGGCCGATCACGAGTGGGGTCTCCATCCAGAGGTGGTCCTTCACATTTTCAGGATGTGGGGTTTTTCTCAGTTGGACGTGTTTGCCACTCACAAGAATACGCACTGCCTGTCGTTCTGCAGTCTCCAGTATCCGACTCGGGGAGCGTTCGGGACGCATTTCAGTTAGATTGGGGCTCACAGCTTCTTTACGCGTTTCCTCCCATACCCTTGATTCCTCGAGTTCTTAGGAAGTACGCCAAGACCGGGCCCATGTCATATTGATCGCCCCGGATTGGCAGCAAAGGGTGTGGTACACAGGCCTCCTTTACCTCTCATCGCACCCTCCTCTCCGTCTCCCTCTCAGGGCAGACCTCCTTTCGCAGTTGCAGTGGCAGCTTTACACCCCCACCTCTAGAGCCTGCACCTTCATGCCTGGAGATTGAACAGGGCAACCTGAGCTCTTTCTCTCTCCCACCGAATGTGGCGGATGTTATTTTATCAGCCAGGAGACACTCCACCAAATCTGTCTATTCTTGTAGGTGGGCCAAGTTTGTTAAATGGTGTGGAGAGAGATCGATTAATCCTTTGCAGGTCCATTTGTCTGATATTCCGAGTTTCTCTCTTTCCCTAGCACAACAGGGTTGTGCAGTAGCTACTGTTAAGGGCTACTTGTCTGCCTTGTCGGCTTTTCTCTATTTACCAGATCAACCCTCGTTGTTTAAATCTCCCATAGTTAAGAGATTCATTAAAGGTCTCACAAATAAGCTTCCGCCACTCCTTTTATCATGCCTCAGTGGGATTTGAATTTGCTTCTCACTTTCTTGATGGGTTCACCCTTTGAACCATTACATAGTTGTTCTTTAAGGCTTCTAGCATTTAAAACAATATTTTTGGTTGCAATCACTTCCGCTAGGAGGGTGAGTAAATTGCAGGCTCTTAGCTCCAAGCCTCCTTTTACATCATTCTATGCAGATAAGATAGTTCTTAGGGCCAGAGCTGCTTTCCTGCCTAAGGTGGTCACTCCTTTCCACCTAGGGCAGTCCATCACCTTACCCTCTTTCTACCCTCCACCTCACCCTTCTAAGGAGGAGGAGAGACTTCATCGCCTGGACCCTAAGAGGGCGGTCAGCTGGACAGAACCAGGGACTTCAGGTTGGACGACCAACTCTTCATCAGATATGTGGGCAAGATGGGGGGCAAGGCAGTCCACAAGAGAACGCTGTCCAGGTGGATCATCCTCTGTATCAATATCTGCTACGCCTTGGCCAAGAGGGAGCCTCCTGAAGATATTCAAGCTCATTCTACCAGAGCTAAGTCTTCTTCTTTGGCTTTAGCTAGAGGTGTCCCTGTTGCAGACATCTGTGAGGCGGCAACTTGGGCCTCCCTCCACACTTTTGCGAAGCACTATTGCTTGGATTCGGAGGTGAGGAGGGATGGCCATTTTGCATGTTGTGTGCAGCAGGATTTTTTGGTATAGCAGGCAGGCACTTTCCGCCGAGAGCGAGAGTGCTTGGCGATTCAATTTAAAAGGTGAGGAATCCACAGGCAGATGTATCCATCAGAAGAACAAGTTACTTACCTTTGGTAATGCTTTTTCTGGTGGATACAGTATCTGCCTGTGGAATCCTCACTGACCCACCCACCTCCCCGTTGCCTGCCTGCTTATACCGAAAAATAATCAATGTATATCTTATGTGATTTATTGTTAGAATCATGTGGTGCTAGGCACTAGGAAATGTCAATGATGAGAAATTTCCAGTTTTGGCTGTGTTTGTAGATTCTGTTTACTTGTGAAAATGTTGTCGATTCACCCATTTGCCTCGCAGGCATGGAAAAAATGGGTGGAACTGACGTCAGCACGCCAACGAGGTCTTCTTATGGCTCCAATGTCTTCACGCGGAGTCGCGTGCGGAGCCGTTCCATTGTGATGCCCTCGTCAACGTTGGAGAGCTGAGGAGAAAAGTTTCTGTGGAATGCTGTGCATGGGGGTAATTCAAAAGGTGAGGAATCCACAGACAGATACTGTATCCATCAGCAAAAGCGTTACCGAAGGTAAGTAACTTGTTCAGTTGCCCTACACTAATTACAACACATCCATATCATGAAGGGGAGCGCTGTACCAGATCAGAGATGAGATCAGAGATGAGAGCCTTTTTTTATGAGATTACACTGTCAAAAGCGTATACATTTAACTTTGAATTTCTCTGACTAAATGGATGAGTTGCAGACAGCACAGCTCGGAAATAAAGAGGCAGCCACTGTTCACTGGTTGCAATCAGTGCTGTCTGCAGTTCCAGCACAAACTCTGAGAATTCCCAAGTTGAATGTATGTGCTTTAGACTGTACAAACAGATAACAAGCATTGGCAATGCCAATAGGTATGGCTTTAAAGGAATGTTGTATGGTGATGTGAAGCATTGCAAGTAAATAGCATGGGGATGGATATGTATTTGTGTGGAAGCAAAGAACTGTAGAATAATACTGGTGTAGGTTAAAAGCTTAGGTGACAGTTACACTGTCAAGCTAGAAGTAAACATCATTGTAGGTTAATGACTGCCTTCCTTCCATCTGTGCTGCTGCCAGAGGAAAAACACCATCAGTTACTAGTTGTCTATGACACTTCAATAGCTTTACAATGTCATGCGTGTGCCCCTGAAAGTTCAGGGTCAGGTAGCAGGATAAATAATCAAATGATCACAGCTGCATAGAAGCCAAGCACTTTTTTTGTAGAAGCACACAACTTATGCCCAATCAAAACATGTACTCCTGGCTGCCAACAAGAGCCAAAGCCCCTCTCTAGTGAGGCTCATATTATTGTCTGATGACAGCTTTGGTGTTGGCCAGCGTGAGGGAAATGCATCCGTGGTTTATTGTATATTATAAATGTCCATGTACATACTTATATTCATCTTTATTCTTCATAGCCATTGGGTGTTCTATAAACTTTACACTTGATTCTCCGAGCTACACTTATTTGATTTCAAATATATTTTCTGCATTCCAGAAAATTGTCCATAAAAATGTAACCAGACACACTTTTCATATTGGTTTATAGAACAGCAAATTATATCATCACACCGAAAAATAACTTGATATTAGCTTTTTTGCATTCAAGTTTTAAATATTATTTCTACCAGCCTAATCGATAAGATAATAGCAACTGCTGATGTGATTTTATTTTTCAATTTTCTTTAGATTGCCGAAAAAACAGAAATTAAATTAGCAGAATCTCGTGAGGGCTACAGACCAATTGCCAAACATTCCTCTGTGCTGTTCTTCAGCATTGCAGATCTAGCTAACATTGATCCTATGTACCAGTACTCGCTGAGCTGGTTTGTCAATCTCTTCATTAACTCCATCATGGACAGGTAAGAAGTGCTACGTGAGGTAAGATGACAAGTGTCAGGTGCAAGTAGGTCTTCTGATAGTGCAAAGTCTGTGATGGGTAAAGTGGCGGGCTCTGGACTGTACAGATGTCACGCCGGAGATGTATTGATCCTTAATGATCAAAAAGTTTTACAAATAGACATTCCTTTGCACTTTTTGCAATAAGGTATGTCCTCGTGCTGTGCATGGTATGCTAATTTTAATGCTATGTTTAATATATTGGCTGCGGCTAGCGGTGTAAAAAGCCTGTCTCTAGTTACCATTCTTTTATTACTGGAGGTAAGCGATTACTATGGGACACTGTTACTTTTGGATGGTCCAAGCTGTAGGGTGGTCGAAAGCTCCAAGATCAAACCCACACCCACACCAACAAACCACGCCTGCAACCCTGGCATCATCCTCCACAACAGACTCACCATGAATTTGCCAAATCCACGCAGTCGCCTCCTCTTGCTTCCACATGCTCCGCATGCTCCGTAGAATCTTCAGGTGTATCCCTTTCAACACCAGAAAGAACATCACACAGGCCCTCGTCACTAGCCGGCTAGACTACTTCTGCATCTCCTCTCAGTTCCTCAAAAGACTCCAGACCATACTCTACCTTCCTAAATGAACCCACATCACCCCCTCCCCCCCACCTCAAGAACCTCCACTGGCTCCCCAACCAGAAGAGATGTCTGTTTAAGGTTCTCACACAAGCCTACAATGCTTTACACAACCTGGGACCTGCTTACCTCAACCACCGCGTAAACGTCCATCAACCTGTCAGACACCTGCACTCCTCCGCCGTGAGCCTCGCTCACACCCCCTGCATCCGTAGCAGCCTATGTGGGGGTCAGTCCTTCTCCTACATTGCCTCCAAGACCTGGAATGACTTGGCCCTCCACATACGAACAGCTCCCTCCCTGGCAAACTCAGAAGCAAACTCAAGACCTGGCTGTTTTACTAAGACATGCAAAACGTCAGCACCTGGATACCTTCAAGGGTGATAGAGGTGCATTATACAAATACTGATTGATTGAAACCTAAATCTGTTCTCCTCACGTTGACATCTTCCCATAACCATTGGAGGACCGTTGTCTTAAAAAGAGTGGGAGTTGCAGTGCAGGGCAGGTACGCTGAAAGTACCCTCACATGTATGCATTTTGGTTACCTTTACTCTCCATTTACCCCTTGTTTTTGTTATTATGTTGTCTTGGAACATTTTGGGATTTCAGTGTTCTTTTTCTCAGCTAACACAGAAAGTAAGATACTGTGGTGTAATTTAACACACCGTAAAAAATAAAATATCGGACCAGACTCCAGGGCCCATATTACACTACATGCCCTAGGGGTGAAATGGGCATTGTGCTTGCTTTTGGAAATACAGAGGGGGCCGGGACCCTGGCAACACATTTTCTGTAATATGGTTCACACTGGCATAAAATGTGTGCTGTGACTGGGACAGAATATTGGCCTGTGCACGAAAATATAAGTGGCCCCATAAGGGAATTTGATAGCTAAAAAAAGTGGTCCATCTTTGCAAATTGGGCAGTTTTGAACATGTAAAGGCACGTTGTATAAGCATTTTGCAAGGTACGGAAGACTGAATGGAGTTGAATTTGCTGCAAACAATGTCTGTTTTAATATTAGGGGAATCAACAGTAAAAACCAGCCCACTAGACCTTAAAACAGGCCCAAAAACAGTTGAAAAACCGGCACACACACTGACCTGTCAGACCAGCCACCCTGGCACTGCCTGATTGCCCTATAGGCCAGTCACACCCTGGTGCCCACATTTTACCAAGGGGACTGTCGCTCATTTGCATGGGGGCATGACCCCATGAAAATTGTAGAAAATTATTACTTCTTGCACCGACACCGTATTACAGATGCAGGCACATGGGCAAACAAGCAGTTGTGAGACACACTGATTGCACCCCATACATGAGGTGGCACAGAGTCAGCATACCCCCCATAACCCCAGCCCCCTATATACCTCCATAAAAAAATTGTTGTCCAGAGATTTTTATTTTTGATTTGTGTTTTTGGATCATTAGAGAAGTTATTTAGCTTGGGTAGACATTGCTGATCCGGGCTGAATTTTGCTGGACGACAGTTTTAAAAATGGCGGATGTGTTGCAGTGAGGATGTATTATTTCAGGAACCATGAAACCTATATACTTCATTTTGGTGTCACAACATAGGTTTTGGGGGTCAAGTAGTCTTATAGAGACAGAAAATAACTCCTCAGAGCAACCCTTGTGCTATATTCCAAACTGGCGGCTATAACAGAGGAAAAAGAGACATATATAGAAATGAAGCAAATAATAATAGTTTTCAGTCTTTTTATGTATACACCAAATAAAGTTTATGATCTGATTATGAAAACAAAATAATGTTTTTCACCCCTGTTTTAAACACATTTTCATAGTTCACTTTATTTATTTGTTTCGGCAATCGCTTGTGGTACATTTACAAAATGTTGAACATTTGAGAAGAGCATATCTACAGGGATATCTTTTTGTAGCACAGGTCTTGCAAGTACATATATGTGTAAGTTCTGTGGGTAGAGGCTTTAGAAATTTCATAGGTTTTAGCACCCTATCAATATCTTCCCAACCAAATTCACACGGATCTTTCTCTACATATGCATGATCCAAATCTTTTACACATGTTCTGATCAAGTAGAACGCTCTTTTAATGTGTGCACGCACAGAATATGACGTCGGTGGAAGGTCACTTAGCAGAACTGATCTCTTGAACTCACTGTACCGAAGATAGTCAAATGTGTGACAGTCAGAACTCGTTTTCCACTCACGTGCACGGTATTTTTCTGCGTCATTATAGTCACATTCTTCTTCTTTCTCAGCAACTCTTTTTAGAAACTTGACGGATTCAGCAGTTAAAGCTCCAAGCTTTGTTCCATTTTGCTCATAGTGTCATCACCCGTAAGATAAGACGACTGGTCATCTCTAGGTGAAGTTTCTTGTACAGAATATGAAGCAGGATTAGGTGTCTTTTCTCGCCTGTTCCATAACATATCCATAACTCTGACAATCCTTGACTTATGAACATTGCAACAAATCTAAGTAGCACAATAATAACATATGTGTCATTTGACAGTACTATGACTCAATTGGAACCATTTTGAACAGCCCACTCAACATGTGGCACAACATGAAGGTCAGCTTTCTTGAATTTTCTGTTAAGTTCTTGAACAATATGGCCGTACCTTTTGAATAAATGTCTCTGCAGGTATTAACTCCTCATTGAAAATCATTACACTTGGAATAATTGGAAATTCAGTGTTCACTGAAGGATCAGCAATGTTTTGGCGAGTTAACATCTCCAAGTTCATCTTGTTCGATGTTAATGACCAGAATTTATCAAGTTGCACAGATGTATAGGTGTCGAATTTTTGATGCAGGCAAGGTCAATTGTTCCACTTGTAGACATTCGTCTGATTCAGTCACATTATTTGACAGATAATTCAAGATAACTGTCAAAGACAATGTGCAGTTCTCGCAGGGTGCACACTGACTTTGATATCTGTAGAACAGTCTGAACGACCTCTGCGAAGTTTTGCATGGCTGAAATCTTGACCATTTGCAATTGTGACATATAGTCTACAGCAACAGCAGTTTTCAATGAGGACACCTTTTCGAATTGAAATTCTTCAGGTGAGAGTTTTTTTTAGCTCTTGTATGAGTTTGTGCTTCACTGGTTTGGTTGCAGCATCTACAACAAATAATGCGTTTGTTGGAAGAAAATCATGCGACAGAATATCCTTGATAAATTCCCCCATTTATTTTGCTACATCTATCTATCTATGTGCTTGCGAAAGTTTATTTTTGTAACCTGTTTTGTATTGGCTGGTTGGACGAAACTCTTACTATGGCACTTAAAGCGTGGAAGTTTATCTTTAGTGATTATGTCAAACAGCTTTTTCTCTTTCAATACAAATCTCTCCTGCTTCAGTTCGGTGTATAGTTTCGATCCATGTTGCAGGACATCTAGTAGACGTGTCTTTATATCGTTATCCACATATTGTTTGGTCACAAAGTTGTGTAGTCGCACAGGGACAGTCATTTCAAAGGTGTTTCCTTGCTGCTGCATGAAATAAAGAAGGCTGTCAACATGTTTACTAATAAAACGGTCCCCTCTCTTTCCCACAAGTTCGTGGAGAGGAACATTTTTACGATGCTCCATTAATTTTGAATTTGTCATCTCTCTGAAAACATTACAAATTGAAAGGACTACATGGTAAACTAGCTGCCATTGAGCAACATATTCACTTTTACGTGTCTGACCAACAATTCCCTTGGAGCTTTTCTGTTATCTCTGGATTGTCTGTTCCAGTTTTATATCTGAAGTCACAGCATTGCACCTTCCCTTTCTGTCTTTCACCACAGAATGTCTTTGCATGAATTTTCTGTAGAGGTATGGTTTTTCCATCTTTAGTTTCTTCACTCTTTACAAATACCAGGACCCATATCTCAGGTAGTTTATGCAATAGAATTCCCGAAACACAGTAATCAGTTACTCCACAGTCTTCACGTACAGCTCTAAATAATCTTCCCGATCAGCATGTACCAAGTGTTTCACTAGAGCTATCATGTGTAAAACATTTCCCCAGTACTTGCAAAGTTCTGATTCTTCTTCACATTCTTTGACAAACTCTGTGAACTTGGTTTTCTGATTTTTAACTGAGTGTATTGAACATTGCCTGGCTTTGCATTATGTCTTTTGAATGAAGTGCACCCTGTGCCTTGTTCGCTTCTGAGATGAGATATGCAAAACCTAATTTGTCATTCTTGTTCCAGAAAGCATTCCAACGCAATGTTTCTATAGCCTCAGATATGATGAGCATACCTTCTAATGAGCGAACATAATGAGTTCCGCTCAATACTGACTGGACAGTTTAGCTTCCAAAGATTTCAGCCTCAATAAGTGCATTGTCTATGCCCCATCCACTGAGATAACTTCCTGCACACCTCAATGCAATTTTTGTCATGTGGAAAACACCCATCATTGGGTAAAGATCATCAAATTCCACTGGATTGCTCATAAAAATGTCAGCTACAATACGGAAAACACCTTCATCGCAGAAAATTGGCAGGATAGGCTGGTCTTCAAACTGAGCATGCACATTTTGAACTTTTTTGGAGCTCTGTTTACTGTTGCGTAGATTGTCACTGGAGATGGTATCACTGGTAAAAACCCAACCTTCGTCAGTGGAACAGTGTTCTGGGAGATCAGAGCATGAATCACAGCCCACGAAGGAACTGGCTTTTCTTCATCCTTCAGTCCGCACCGAATAAGCAATATGATAAATTCAGTTAAATCAGCTTTGCGTACCGCAGCATCAGGTAGAAGAAGATCCATGTCCTCAGCCACTTTGAAACTTTCTGGTAGACTGGGACATGTTGATAGCTTGTAGTGATTATGCACACGTTGGCAAGGCAGTAGGGTCATAAGTCTGCAGCTTTGTTTGTCTATGTCTACAGCTGTCACAGCTTGTTTTCCAGCAGCTACTTCATTGGTACAGTCTTGAAAAAGCACCTTTGCACTATCATGTGTGCTGGATGTTCCAGACAAAGAAGAGCTGTCTTCAAAATCAAAATGATCAAGAGCAGCAATTGTAAATCCTTTCCTGGTAAAGTGACTTGGAAGTGGTGTGCTGTCGGATTCCCAAGATTTTACAGTATAAGCTGCTAAAAAGTTCCTGCTCCGTACTATGTCATTATAACTTGTTGATACACCAATCCTATTCATTGAAGTGATTAGCTCTCTACTTTTGCACTTGTCATAGATTGTGTAGGCAGTCATCATGTGTAGCTGAGTTTTCTTTTTGTCGTGATATAATTCATAAAACATGCTATGGAAAAGACAGTACATTTGCACAGCATAAGCCTGTCGGTTCATGGGATTGTCTTCCACTTCTTCACTTATATCTTCAAAGCCATCATCAATGTAGTCAGCTTCTGTTCTGAACTCAAGAACTTTAGTTTTTAACAGTTTTGCTTCGCTGATATTAAACAGTGATGTAAAAAATGTTGAGACATCAGGCATTCTTGTTGACTCCCTTGATTTGCGGAACTCTGGGGCATCACAAAATTTGTCATTAAGTCCAAAATCTAAATCAGGACGTTTCTTAAAATGGTTCTTGCTGATTTCACTGCATCCTGTGATCTTATTTTGTAAGCAAGAAGGAGTCAAATCAGCTGAGAACACCGTTAGTGGCTCATTCTTTTTGTTAGAC
Organism: Calotriton arnoldi; assembly: GCA_963921515.1. NCBI lineage: Eukaryota > Metazoa > Chordata > Amphibia > Caudata > Salamandridae > Calotriton > Calotriton arnoldi. Next base: position 791,775 of record CAWUFW010007179.1, read on the forward strand.
TGATAAAAACAAATTCTGTCATTGTACATTCTCACCAGGAAAATCTTAATTTCATTATTATGGATCAATACAGTTTCATCAATGTTGACCATTATTTCTCTGATCTCACTGAGTGAACCCGTAGCCAGCACTCAAGAGTGGCTTTAAAACTTCATTGGCTTTTTCAAAGAGTGCAAACTTAACTGAAGGCTGGAGGTTACGTTGCTGCTGGGAGCTCAGTGTACATTCATATTTTCGAGTGTATGCATGCATGCAGTTCGGGTGGCCATACAAATCTGCTGCAAATACATTCACCTCACGGTTTAGATCAGCTAATCGGCTGAAAACTTCATCTTGGAAGAAACAAACTGCAGATAAAAACATGTTTGCCTTTTGAAACTCACATACTCTCTACTTTGTTCTTTTGTCAATCCCTTTGACCCTTGTTCTAGCTAAACCACAGATAACACATTGAAGAAAGATCTGTTGCTTTCGGATCAGTAGTTGGAGGTGGACGAGGGGTAGCCATCAATTTTCTAAGTGGATGGGCATTGGGTTTGGTTGTCGTCTCTTTCTCAGAAGACTCGGATTCTAGTTGTGAGTCACTGGTTTCTGCTATTTTTTGATAAATTTTTTCCAGGCTTTTTTCCATTGTATACGGCTTGTAGCACTGGTTGTTACAATGATAAAATATTTGATCCTCTTCACCCATGTGAACTTCGTCTTGCCGTATTCCTGCAGCATCTCAAACTCTCCTCTGTCAAGCCACAGTTGATGTTAGCTTTTCTTTCGGATTAGTTTGGCATATGACACATTTTTCTTTGTTGAAGGAGTCCTCAAATTTTGTAGTTAGCAACACTCTGTCAGGAGGTAAAGATCCTCTGCTACCACCTGCTTCGCTCATCTTTACAAATTTGAATCAACGGAAAACCTGAAACAAAAACAATAATAAAATGAATTACCAATATGATGGCTAAAACACATTATTATAGAGCTGCCTTTTTGGAAAATGTCGGAAGGGTTGCTCTGAGGAGTTATTTTCTATTTGAGCCCCCCCAAAGACCTATGTTTTGACACTAAAATGAAGTAAATAGGTCTCATGGTTCCTGAAATATTACATCATCACTGTCACACATCAGCCATTTCTAAAAAATGTCATCCAGAAAAAATCTGCCCGAAATAGCAAGGTCTACCCAAGCTAAATTACTTCTCTAATGATGCAAAAACACAAATCAAAAATAAAAATCTCTGGACAACAATTTTTTTACGGCAGTATATCAAGGGGCCAGGACTACCAAGGGTGACCCATGAGCTGTGGCCCCAAGCTACCCCCCAAACATCCCCACAGGCCAGTTAAGTCACTCACTGCACCTATCTGCGACGGATCCCTACCCACTCGTTTACGAGCTGAGCATACCGATGAATTGAAAAGCTGACCAGCGGTTTGAAACTGCTGGTCTGCCTTACGATACTTCACTCTCCAATTGCAGGCAAGAGTTTGGACCTGCACTTGGACAGCACATTTTTTTGTACATAATCAGGTATACTGTCCTGGTCAGTACCAGGTGCACTCAATAAAGTGTCACCGTCTTGCTAATTTCACTTAAGCTGGTTTACTTTTCCACAGAGTAAATAGAGTCTGCCCTTCTTTATTCGTAAAAAACCTCCTTTTAACATTAACAACAGTGCCCAATTTACCATTCTTGGGTCGCATCGCTGAGGAACATTTTGGGCAATATCTCTGCACACTTACCAAGAATATTTTTGCACTGCGATTGATGTACTAATCCTCCACTGTGCCACACATGATATTTGAAAGGATTTACGCAGTTCCATTGGCGAATCTGTCTGAATACCTGCAAATGCAGGCCTGAGAGGCCGGTGAGGTTCTCTAACATTGTTACATGTGGTGGGGGAACTTGTTTTAAAAATCGAAATAGCTTGGGGATATTTTTTATTGCTTGCTGCTAATTTTTAATCCTTCTTATTCTGTTACTTGCTCTAATTTAATGTGGAGTGTGTTATACTCCTTTTAAACTGCAAATTGTATCGAGACTCGTTTGGTCCCAGGCGGCCATTTTCTGCTACCCACGCGCTCATTGCGGTCAGCGCTCCACTTGTTGCACGCCGCACGCCCACTGCCTAATTTAAGGGGCTTGTGTCGGACGTGCAGTGCCGGTGAGGTTCTCTAACATTGTTACATGTGGTGGGGGAACTTGTTTTAAAAATCGAAATAGCTTGGGGATATTTTTTATTGCTTGCTGCTAATTTTTAATCCTTTTTATTCTGTTACTTGCTCTAATTTAATGTGGAGTGTGTTATACTCCTTTTAAACTGCAAATTGTATCGAGACTCGTTTGGTCCCAGGCGGCCATTTTCTGCTACCCACGCGCTCATTGCGGTCAGCGCTCCACTCGTTGCACGCCGCACGCCCACTGCCTAAGTTAAAGGCCATGGTCCGGACGCGCAGCGGACGCGCGCAGCGGGCGCGCGGATGGCGCGCCAAAGGCGCGCCAAAGGCAAGCCCGTCTGCGCCCGTCCGAGACCGAACGGGACCAGGGGCCATAAACTATGCTCAGAGCGTAGCTTCCTCAGGACAGAGGATTCTATATTCCTCTGAACAACTGTTGAATCTTCGTGGTAAGCACCATTCTGACTGTAGCGTACTCTGTCCTTTAAAAGACACGATCATTTGTTCTTGTTGCAATTTAACTTTTTGTACTAACCTTTTAAGTGAATCCAATAACACAATCACAGTTAATGCCCCACTTCATCAAAATTACTGTCTTTCTTCTAACAAACTTTTTAATTTTTGGAACATTAATTGTCGATCCCTCCCTAAACATAAGGAGGATATTTTTAATTTGTTAAGTAATGAAGAGCCTGATGCAATTTTTTTAACTGAAACATGGTTACACGCTAGTTCAGGACCTGATGTGGCTATGGCCTTACCTGCCAATTATGCCATAGTTAGAAAAGATAGAAACTTAAAGGTAGGAGGAGGCATTGCATTAATTTTTAAAAATGTTATTCTTGCAAGTTTGAGGACCTGCCTTTTGCCGGTTGTGAAGCAGCTTTATTTAAACTTACCTTGACTTCGCAGTTTACTCTTTCTGGTATGTTGATTTATCGGCCCCCAGGACCTGCTGGTTCCTGGGCATCGTCATTTCCAGATTTGATTGCCCCCTCTTACTCAAAATGGCTAATTTTACCATCTTGGGTGATTTAAATCTCCATCTTGATAATACTGAATGTACTATTAGCAGCACATTAATTTCGGACCTCTCTGCAATGAATTTATCACTTTGCAATAGTGGCCCGACGCACACGGCCGGTCACTTACTAGATCCTATTTTTTCTAATTTATCTCATATTCAAAGCTTTTCTGCGCTTCCATTATGCTGGTCAGATCACTTTGCGATCAAGTTTCAATGTACAGTTCCATTGAACTTGTTCATACCTGCAATTGAAATACAATCGCAATTTAGAAATTGGGGAAAACTGGATTTGGAAATTTTTAATTGAATTCTGTCCAACAATATTCCAAATATTGGTTTAATATCATTATCGTCTTTGGATACTATCTACAGCTGGATTTCTAATGCAGTTAGTCGCTGCCTTCCACTCTCTGTCAAAAAATTGTCTAATCATCGCCCCCTGCTCCCTGGTTTACTGAACAATTAAAAATTGAAAAAAGTAAATGTAAAGCATTGGAAAGATCTTGGAGGAGAGACTACTCCCTGATTCTAAAATCACATATAAAACTGCTCTAAAAAAATATCATGTTCTATGTAAACTAGCTCGAGCGGAATATGTTTCCTCTTCTATTTCCAAGGCACAAAATTGCTCTCGCACTTTGTTCACAATGGTGAAAAAATTGGCTGGCTCGGATACGCAGCCCACTTCTCCTATCCTAAATGAATTTCAATGCAACACTCTTGCCAATTTTTTTGTAAGTAAAGTGGAGCAAATATATCTGACACTGGATAAAATTAAGCCCTTGGTGCCTATTCAGTCAGCTTCCCCTCTTGAACCCACTCTTATAGTGGAACCTCCTATGAAATTGGAAAAGTGGGCGCCTCTTGATATTAATTCTTTAAAAAAATTTTTAGGCAGTATCAAATCAGGATCTCCCTGTGATCTTCTTCCTGCTCCTGTACTTTTACAACTTGAGCAGCCTTCATTGGAAATTATTATGGAACTACTCAATGCCTCACTTCAAGAGGCTTTGGTTCCGTCCGATTGGAAACATGCTATGGTCCTTCCACTGCAGAAAAAGGCTAATGCTGATCCTGATCAGTCATCTAATTTCAGGCCCATTTCCCTACTTCCTATTTTTCCAAAATTTTGGAAAAACATGTAAACTTACAACTATCCAGATTTATTGAATCTTCGAACTTTTACACCCCTCTCAGTCTGGTTTCAGAGCGGGTTTTTCCACTGAGACGACTCTCCTTGGTGTTACCGAAATGTTGCGTCAACATTTAGATACTGGTAACACAGTGGCCCTCATATTGTTGGATCTGAGTGCCGCATTTGACACGGTTTCTCATACCGTGCTAATTAAATCCTTGCAGTCACTTGGCATTACCGGGACAGCACTTGGCTGGTTGACTTCGTTTTTATCTAAACGGACCTTTCAAGTTTTTTCAGTCGAGAGCTACCTCTAAAACTCTTTTCTCTCCTTATGGGGTACCTCAGGGATCAATTTTAAGTCCCCTTCTGTTCAATATCTATCTACAACCTTTGGCTGTGATTGCAGAGGAGGCTGGGTTGTCTCTTTTTTCTTACGCTGATGACACCCAAATAATTTTTTCCCTTTCTGCGGGAAATCTGCAAGGTCCTTCAACTCTTCAAATGGGCTTGAGTAACATTGCATCTTGGATGCAAACCAATCTACTCAAGCTCAATGGTGAAAAAACGGAGGTCCTCATGAAATGGGACCCTTACCCTCGCCTACCTCTCAAGCCCGCAATCTGGGATTCATTATGGATAATAAATTATCCATGAAACAACATGCGGTAAAAACTGCAGCCACCTGCTTCACCATTTTAAAATGGTTGAAGAAAATCATCTGGATGCTCCCCAATGCTACCCAAAGGACGGTAGTCCAGGCACTTGTTACATCTAGACTGGACTATGGGAATATTCTTCTTTTGGGAGCAAACAAGGATGTGTTACGTAAGCTCCAGGTGGTGCAGAACTCTGCCGCTAGGCTGCTTTATAAAATCCCAAGAATGACTTCTATCTCCAATGCTTTGAGAGATTTACATTGGCTTAGAGTGGAAAGTCGGACTAAGTTTAAAGCCCTGGACTATATGTTTAAGATTAAGATTGGAACTGCCCCTCAATACCTACAAAAACTTGTCCGCCAATATCAGCCTTCTCGACTGTTACGCTCTACGACACAGGAAATATTTATGGTTCCCAGGATCAAACTCACAAGAATGGGTGGCCGTTCTTTTTCCTATCTTGGTCCTCTCTTGTGGAACTCTTTTCCCATAGCGATCCGCAAAGAAACACTTCACTTAAAATTTCGTAAATTAGTCAAAGCTTGGCTGTTTAACCAATAGTATTTACTTCTTTTCTATTTGTTGTGGTTCCTCTAGGCTGCGCTGGGAAACCCTTTTTGGGTAGCTATGCGCATTATAAAATCAGTTAACATAACATAACATAACAGAGGACAGTGCCTCTCCATCCCTGCATTCTGTTTACAAAATACCAGCACAGCAACCTCTGTTCTTTAAAATAACTGGGGCCACAATTTAAAAATAAAACAGCATGATGCAAAGGGACATCGAAAGAGCCTGCAGCGGTCTGCTGAATAGCTGTCTGTTCCTCCGATGCCCACATCCTACACGCACAAAGTGGAAGTGTCCATAATGGTCAGTTTCTACTTGTAAAATGCTTACACCCCCTTTGAGGTATCTTCTTCCATTTAGTGATTTTTGATACTGTTGAGGTCACAATTGTTACATTTCATTGCTGTTTGCAAAGAGGGGTCATGAACCATCTTCCTTGTCATTTGTAAAGTTATAATGTGTACATTGTGAGTTGCAAACAGATTTATAACTCGTAAAGACCTTTGGTACTCTGCGATTTTGTTTTTCTGCCATCGAAAAGCCTGCAATTTTGTGCCATGCAGGAGGGCAACCACAAAGCATTGTGGAGAGGACATTGCAGAATACAGCGCATGTCATCGGAATACATTTACCATAGAAGAAAGTGTGGCTTCTTTAAATCAGACCTTCACAAATGAAATTTTAAAACTTGCTGTTTCTCTTTTTTGCCAGGCTGTTGTCACTTGTACAATAGGGGTTCACCTTTCCCTGCAGTTTTCTTGTTCTACACATATTTGCAAAGTTGGAACAGAAATACCACACCATTATCTCATACTGAGTTGTGTGGCAAGTTTCAAATCGGTCACAAATGGTGTTTGCAGCACCCGATTTTAATCACAGCTTCCATACAAATTGCTGTTGATATTTGTGCGGTGAGGGGACTACTCTGGTAAAACAGGCTCTAAAGAACCCTTTCAACCACTACGTCCTGGCACTAGGTTGGGAGCTTGGAATGGGTGTGAAAATGAGCCCAATACCCTGCTTTAGCGGTGTTTCCAGGGGTGTTTTTTGATCCTGAATTCTGTTCTCATCTCCCATCTTTTATTCGGTGTGTTGATTGATATGAAGAAGGGATGCTGAATTACCAATGGTAATGGGAGTGAAGAAGTTCCGTTTGCTGTGCAGTTCCAAGCACGATTACTTGAGGTTACCCTCTCACAATCCCTGACAATGCCTGGCTGTGAGTTTGAGGATTTCTAGTTTTTATAATGTCAGGGAGTTGTTGTGTCGATAATATGATGTGGGCCTGGGGGATAATTGATGAGGGACCATGGAGCCTAAGATATGGAATAGCCTTACCTTAGCACATGTAACATATCGGATCACGTAAATATGTTAGATGACACCTTGTGGTGCAATAGCACTTGGTGAGACATTATTTTAGTCCACATGAGGTAATGTTACAGAGTGTGTTTTTTAAGATCATAGCTAGAGGGAATGATCTGAGATGGATTCTTGATCACAATCAGAAGTCACTTAAGTCCATGTCCGGCGTCTGTGAGCTTCTGTGCTGACTGCAGTATCCGTGTATTTCCTGGCATTTGGAATCCGTCTCGGAGAATTATCTCAATATTAAGCTGAATATTTACCTTCTTGGGAATCCTTACATACATGGGACCCTTTCTCCAAGATCACCACTCGGTCAACATTGTAAGGATAAGAAAGTTTTATATAGTAGGAACCTTCCGAGCCATAGCCACGGATGACTCCGGAGCTTAACTATCAAGACTTCAAAGACACAGCATTGATATACGCATTTTGTGACTTCCTGAAGAAGGCGGTTCGCCGAAACGTGCGTAGAGAGACAATAAGAAAACTTATTGTTGCCACAATCTCTACACCATAGGTTCTTTGTTAGAAAGATACATATCATTTGACAAAACTTGATGTAGATTTATATCAAAGCACAATAATTTTCCTTTCTTGATGCATTTGTGTCTACTGTTTGTATGAAGTGCTTGATTGTATGAGAATGTCTGTGTTGACGATGGTGTCGTGGATGACATGCATTGTTTTTAAGAAATAAACTAATGGATTTATTTATGCATTTATAAAAAAAGAAATTGGGAAATAATTATCTTACATAATAAACATTTCCAGTTTCATGTATAGTTATATGCATGTTCTCCTTTGTATGTATGTGCCTTTAATCATGTTTGTTAAATGAATAGTTTCCTAGGAACTTTCTTGACATTGATTTTTATCCCTGCCTTAGGACTCTAGTCATAAGCAGGGGCCCTTCTCTTGACATTGATTTTCACACACCACACAGCATCAATTTTAACAAATTATGCACATGAATATAAAATATTGTATTATTCACCATTAGCTTCAGGTAATTTACCTTTCAAAGTATTTATTAATGTAACTCAGTCATGTATAGTAATGTAACAATTCTGTTAATTGCAGTTCAGCAGAAGAGAAAAGTACTGCTTCTTTCTGTTCCTTCTCATTTTCTGCTTAGATGTTTATTTGATTTTGTCGTTTTCTACTTGTTTCAGTAACAAATCCAAAATCTTGGAAAAACGCCTTCGTTACCTGAATGACCACTTCACATACAACTTGTACTGCAATGTGTGCCGCTCACTGTTTGAGAAGGACAAGCTGCTCTTTTCATTTCTACTCTGCTGCAACCTTCTCATGTAAGTCGATAGCTAATTTTGTTTCGATTTTGCCTTATTTTTATATTACCTCATGTTAAATGGAGCATTTCAATGTGTTTATTTTGTAAAAATGAATTTAAACCGTATTACCCAAATGCAATTCCAGACTGGAACTTGACTTTCCAAGTTGTTTTTTTCATGGAAGGTTTCTCACTGGCATAATAAGCAAAGCAAATTATTTACCTTTAATTGACCAACGGTGATTGTAGATGACTGAACATATATCTAGGTTAGTTGGACTTCTGAGCTGATGACCTTTTCAATCTCAATCCAGATGTGTGCACTGATTTTGCTTTGAGTAGGGTATTTAATATCTTGCTGTAAAATCCATAAGTGCAACCTGTTTCAGTCATGTATTTCAGATATTTCTTAATTTGGCCTCCTCCTAGTTATTGAAGCATGTAGATCAGGTTTTCTTCTTCTCATCCAGAATTATCACTGAAATGGAAAACTCCTGGCATGCTGGATCAGCTTATTCAAGAACAAGATGCTTTTTGGAGGTGAATGTTATAGGGATGGTTTCAAAACATAGTGGAACAAAGTGGTTTACTTTTTCAGCAAAAAAGGACCCAAATAGTAGTTGCGTCCAACTTTAGACCTGATAAGAGCAAACAAATGGGCAAAGAAGGTAAGATTCCGAATATTAGTTTTTCATCACATTTTCCACTTCTCCAGCAAGGGGATTGGATGTTTGTCTTATCTACCAATCTGCAACAAAAACTGGAATGTCGTAGGTATCGAAGTCTACAACACACATTTTAAATTTCATAGCAATTCATCTTCTAGGTACACTAAACTTCAATCAGTCCCTTTTACTAGACCAGCATGAATGGGTCTTGAATGGCAATGTGTTTAAAGACATCTTGTCAGATTGGGAAATACCAGAGATTGAAACGCAAAGTGTCCCATTTATGACTACAGGTTTCCAGGACCCTTCTGTCTGGGACTTGACCTTACAACAACTTTGTCAAAAGAATTTCTTTATGCCTTTCAACCAATTCCTCTATTCACCTAGGTGATTGACAAGATAATTTCAATTGCTTCAGATTGGGCTTATCGCTGGGGGTACCCGCACCTTCTCCAGTTTTCTCTGCACCCGCACAAGAATCTTCCAATCAGACGAGATCTTATGCTGAGGCTGCCAAAAAGAAATCTCAACCGCAGCCTCCAGTCACTAAACTTGACCACTCAGCTCCTGATATCTTTAAATACAAATGATGCTACCTGTTGATTGTATGCCAATGTTGAAAGAGGCGAAACATCAAGAAGGTCTTCTAATCCATTCAAGAGGTTCTGCTTTTGTAGTATCTGTTCTACTTGTTATCAATATTGGAGAGAATCACTTTGTCAAAAAGGAAATGTTACTTGTAATCCTGGTTCTTCGACATGGGTGTTCTCTATGATTCAAAAGTGCTCCCCACTCCTTCTGCGACTTGTCGTCCCAGGCTGGAATTTGTTATGATCTTCCATGGGCATCAAAAATGAACTTCTGAACCACATGATGGTAGAGTACAGCCTTCTGAAATTCTAAAGGTGGCAGGGCCACAGTTTCACAGCTCTATGTAGTTAAGGATTGGGACACCACTTCCTGTCTTTTGTTTTTGCTATGTAGTGTTATGTAGTGCCATTTTCATCCAAATATTTATTTAATGTTTCAATTTGGCTAATTAGATGCTTAAAAAAAATCAGTAAATGTTGCCGAATTGGACACGTGTTTTCTGGAAAACATATAAATATGTGACATGTGTTCCCAGATCTCACAAATGTGCAAAGGTATTCTACCTTTTATGAATCTGTAGAGAATTCCATGGTGAAGAACAGGATTACATGCACATTTTCCACATTGACCAAACTTGGTCATGGCCATCAACATATTTTGGGCCACAGATCAAAATGTATGTAAATCCATTTTTCCCTGTGTTCACCACAGTTTTCACTGGATATCTGAGATGTGAACCTGCAGTAGCTGTGTTTTGGTAAACGTGCCAATGCCATTTATGTGCTGGGCATCACCATATACAGTTTGCGGTTTTGCAATGCCAGTGCGACATCAGAGACAAGTAATTCCACTGGGACCATGACAAGTTTTTTGGGTCAAGCGCTATAGCTGAGATATTTAAAAAAAAGTCTAGAGAGGGAACACATCCATCAAACCCATCAAGCTGTGACAAAAACACTATTCGCAAGCAGGACCTTGCTATCAATAACAGAACCATAGCTCAGGTATTTAGATGTTGGAAAGCATTATATCTGATTTTTTACAAAATAATGGGCCAGATGTACGACCCTATTTTGCATGCGCAAACTGGTTTGCGACCCGTTTGCGCATTCAAAATCTAATAGGGCCATGTACAATCCCTATTTTGCGAGTCGCAAATGAGCGCAATTTGCGAGTCGCTAAATGACATGGTCGTACATCTGGCTCAATATGTTTTTTTTCACCTCATTGTACCTGAGGTGTTAAGTATGAAGCTAGTTCTACAAGTACATGGCTAAAAGATCCTTGCACTGGTCTTTTATAAAGAGAAGTTTCCACTAATTGGCAATGACAAAATTATCCTTGCACCTGAAACTAGTTTACTCTTCTGATGTGCAAAAGTCCAAAAGTATTATTTTGCTGCGCATAACTTGACATTAATGCATTTAAGTCAGTTGATTGGTTCATAAATTCCATGCAAAGGTGAAGGAACAACCTTGTATTTGTCTAGGTTTGCTACTTTAAACCTTGTCAACACACACTTTTTTCCTCGCCCCAAAGTGATCGTGTTTCTTGAAGGTCACATGTAATTTCGAAATAACATTTTTATGTGCCTTTTCAATCATATATTTGTTTGGAGGTGTTTGTATGCTAATTATGACTGATTCACTTCAAGGTTGAGCAATAGCTGCAAGCTCATTGAAGTAGAGTGTACTCCTGCAAGAAGCACTGTACAAATAATAAGCAAAACAATGATCCCAACACTGTTCTCTCTTACCTCTTTTTATGTTACTGATCAGCAAGACCAATCCATACAAAAATCTGACGCCCATGTCCAAAGTCGAATTTGCTAAATTTAGCTGCTTGATTAATCCTAAAAGGTATAGGAAGTACATTCAACAGACTCTTGTACAGGTGTATGCGGAAAATATCTTAAGCATAGCCTAAAACTCTAAAGTCAAAGGGCCTTATTTAGAGTTTGGGAATGGGGAACTCTGTTAGAACATTGTGGATATCCTATCTGCTGTATTAAAAGTGCCATAGGCTATAATGCACTTGTAATATGGCAGACAGGACATCCACCACCTTTGTGACTGAGTATCTTCTCAACCAAACTCTAAATAAGACTCGAAGTCCATCCTAAACACATTGGGCCTGATTCACAAAGTTAAACTGAGATGAAAGTCTAACTTTACCACTTTCTGTATTCACAAAGGGCATTTATGAATAGTAAAGTTAGACTTTTGTCCCCGTTAAACTTAAATTTGGGTCTTAAGTTTAACTGAGACCAAAACTGAGACAAAAGTCTAACTTTACTACTCGTAAATGCCCTTTGTGACTACTGCAAGTCTTTTGTGAATCGGGGCCCCTATCTTCTCTTCTGTATATAATTAACAGATACTTAAATCTCCTTCTTTATTCACTATCCCACCCTATTAGGCAGACTCCACAAATTGAAATGTTTGTAGGATATGTGGCATGAGTAATGTAAGACACAAGATCTACATCCCTGTTGTTCCTAATATTGATTGATGTTCACAGTGTTGCTTTTCTCTGGTGCTACCAAAAGTTCATATTGCAGAAATAATTAAAGTGATTATCTGTAAAGAGATGTGGTGCCAAAGACAACCAGCCCATCAGTTGATGGGCTTTCGTGACAGATTAAAGTGTCAGTGTCAGATATGCTGCTTTTAACATTACCATTAACAGCCAATACAAATTTGGTGTATTTAAACAGTCATCTGCCATACTAGATTGTACATGTACTTTTTAAAAGGTATGTTTTTGTGCATTGTGGTTCCATGCAGGGCCAAGAAGGAGATTGAATATGCAGAATTTATGTTCTTCTTGACTGGGGGAGTTGGTCTAGAGAACAAACTACCAAATCCAGACCCCTCATGGCTGCCAGATAGGAGCTGGGATGAAATCTGCCGTGCTAATGATTTGCCATCATTTAAAGGACTCAGGTAAAATATAAAGATATTGGTTCCTTCGTATAAAAATGTATAACCCCAAATATTGGGCGAATTCGTCTCACGATCACAGTGTTGTGCTTTACTAATTTCTTAATTTTATTGATTTTTACACGTATGTACTGCAGAAAGCAATCTGTTCACTGATCTTCAGCTTGTATATATATTTTTAAAATGGAAAAATGCAGACATTAGATCTTCTTTTAATTGCCTTACCTTGTTGGCATTGGTAAAGTCAAGGCTAGTAGCAGTGCAATGTTGACAGCAAAAAGACATTTAAAAATGCCAAGATTCCCTAATAAAACTTCATTGCTGCATATGTGCACATGAGGTAATGCCTTGGGGGTTAGCTCTTTTTCAGTTTCAAAACTCAAATTTGTGCCTTTTTCCCCCCAGACAAATTTCTTCAGTTCTTACCTGGTAGAATGTGTGCATGGAAGAGTTGTCAGATTAGTCCGAAATCTACTTAGAAGTTGTAAGATTAAATTGGACACACCAAAAATCTGTTTGCACCAAGTTCCCACCTACTTGTAATGAGGGTCTTAAGCACAAAAGCTTTACACGCATTCTAGTGTGAGTGTATATTTATACGGTAAATAAATGTAGAAATGTTGCAAATTCATAGTTTCACCAACCAAAATATAAGTATGAATTTAAACCGATGGAGCTGTCAAAACACGATGGACCTCATGTACAAAAAGACTGGTAACAAATTGCCAACAGACTAGTTGCAACCTCTTTTTTGCAATGGGACTTATGTATTGGTCGGTTGTGTTGCAAACATTTCAGTCACAGGACTTTCCCAATGAATATTAGTGACCCCTGCAATTGCCTACAAACACATGGATGTTAGTTTGCAGACCACCATTCTTGTGCTTGCATTCCCAAATGGGAAACCTTTTTTTGTCAAGCAGCCAAGGTTTCTGGATGCCAACACCATTCACAAAGGGTAAGGTGTCCCATTAGAGCACCTTGACCTATGTGACTCAGATACCATCTATTTTGAGGTGTTGGTAACTGATCAGTGGTTTGCAACCGCAAATGCAGTCCCTAACCATTGAAACATAATATACCAAATCGAAATTAGGAAGGAATGCCCCTTACGCACCCCTTCCTAATTGCAATTCATTATGGGTAGGTTAACCCAGTTTATGAGTCCGACATGCTTTTGTGGCTAGCAAAATTGGTTTCATATATACCAAAAAGCCACTTTTTTGTTGTAGACCGTGTGATTTTGCTTTACGCCTTCATAATGACTTTGTACATCAAACCCATAAACCAGGATGCAAAAAAATATGGTCTTATGTGGGATATCTGAAGTGCAGTAGTCTAATGAACCTGTAATACTGTTGTGCTGCGATTATTCTTTGGGTTGTGCACAGTACCCTGCAGTGTAACAATTTACAAATGTTAGTTCTTTTAAAGCCAAATGAAAGGTATGATGTGTACCATTTGAATCTGAAGACTGGGGGCTTCAACCTACATACAACAATGGCAGTTTTATGTGCAAAAACCAAAGTTATGTTTACTCTGTCAATTTAATTATCTGGCAGATTTTTGAATTTTACAAGCAGATATATCTGCATCTCACTTTTTTATGGGGAATATAGAACGGACCTGTTGAGTTTGCAGTCTTAGCTGGAACCGGGAGTAATCCTAGGTGAACCAAATCTCCTCGGTTTATTCCGAATTTAATTAGTTAGTTATCTGAGTAGTAGCAGTTTGTTTTTTTCCTAAAGTGTGGTAGACTACGTATTTTTGCATCCAGTAGTACATGCTGCAAATATTTAAATGTAATATCATGCCAGAGACTTTGTAAAATAGTTTGCGTTACTTGTATGTGGCACGATTTATTTGTTCTGCTATGATTGAGTTTAGAAGAATCAAATTTGTGACATGAGAAAATTAGCATGGAAAACTGCACACACCTCTGACACCTGCTTTTCATTTCGCGTGCTGCCAATTTCAAGCTAAACTTGTCATGGGATCAAAAACACTACAATTCTCAAAGAGTCATTTGTTGTTCTTTAAAATACCAGCAGTTGTGGAAGGTGTCACACGACATGACTATGGTATTTATGTAAACAATTAGCATTTGTTCACACTTATACTTTTCACACTCAGATTTAAATTGTTCGTAATTTGCTGTGATAGTTTACATCAAGTGTAGCTCTTAATTGCCAAGTGGATCCATGTATATACATATAACCTCTTTGCTTTCAAGTCTACCTTCTTAGTAAAGTCAAGGACTCAAATCACTGACCTTTTAGGGTTTTGATGGAGGAAGATACCACTAAACAACAGGGTCAAAAACCAGATTTTAAAGTGAGTTTTCTGATATTATTGATAGTATTGTTCCTTGAATCCCTACCACTTCCCACAATAATACAACTAATTGATGGAACTTGAGGACACATAATATACAATGGTTGGCCTCCCACAGAGGAAATATCCCACAACTTCCCCAAATGCACAAGCCTAGCCTTTAATTAGATGGCAGAGGTATCCCTTAGGGGACTTCCAGGGTCAGGCATTGTACAGCAGAGTTATTTGCCAAGTGACAGAGAAATTGGAGCATCAAGCCTGATACAACAGATGTGTGTCTAAGGTTACACATCCTAGAGTTTTAGCTTTAGGAATTATAGCAGTACCCAGGAATAAATAGATCTTACAGATGTTAGTTTTCAGTCAGCAGAACTGTTTTTAAGCTTATCAAACTGCAGAAGCTCAGGCCTCAGACAGCATATCTACCCTTCAAAGGACTAGAAATGCAAGATATGGCTTTAAGCCATAAATAAGGTTACAGAGATTGTTAGCTATTTGATTTAGGTAGTTCTATGTACAAAAATACCAAGGATTCCCAGCCTGATGACTTAGAATATTTAAAGAGCATGAAAGATACTTAAGCTAGAGAGTAAGAGCTACAGGTACATAAGATCTTGTATTCATCAACCAGTTCTGTACTTGTGCTGAATTTTGGCTAACACTGATTCTGCCTCTTTTTCTAACAAAAATTCTCTTCCACAAAATGAACTGTATGTGGAACAAATCTGTTTTTGGGCACAGATGGCTGATATAACCATTGAGATTCAGATGTGAACTAAATTCCATAAAGTCACTTATTGGTCATAATGGTTGTTTAATCATAATACATTTTCTGTTCTGTTCTCTCCCTTCCCCACAGTGGGCAAGGGTCCAAAGGGACACATGCCCAAAGGAATGTTGAGTTAAGGTAAGTATAATTGACTTAAAACTTAACATTTTACATTCTGGACTTCACTGGGCCTCTCTAATTTCAGAATAACTTTCGGGGATGATGGTGTTTTTAATATACAATAACAGTTTCATACATAATTACATTCTGGACTTGACTGGGCCTCTGTAGCTTCAGAATGACTTTCGGGGATAGTGGTGTTTTTAAAATGCAATACCAGTTTCATAAATAATTAAAATATGAGACTTGTGTATTGTTCAATGGGTGATCTTTGCTGATAGTGGAAGAATGGGTTCCTAACTTATGTTGATGACACTCAGACGCTCAATTCTCAGTTCTCAAATTCTTCTTTGACTAATAACTAACAGTGATTAATGTGTATTTTTAACCAAACCTTCTCTTGAGAAAGAGATTACGCTTAAATTGGGAAACTTCTGATTTAGCACTAATGAATTAATATGGAATATGGGTGATTTCGGCATTAACTTCGTCACTGACTTATCAGGTTACCATGAAATTTGTGAGCATTATAGAGTGTTGGGTATTTGATGTGCCCAGAGTGTTGTATAAGAGCTAGAATACTCTTTTTGAAGGAGTCTATAAATTTGAGGTTTGACTGCCGTCTCCCTTATAGCAAAAACATTTTGTTAACCTTCCCCTATAGTCTTTTGTTAAAAACATTGCTAAGAATTATGGATAACAGGGACCATTTGTACAACATTTTGTCCTAGAATTTATATTTCTGGATCATCAGGTGGAACACAGAAAAATGGTGCAAAGGCTTACTTAGATTAACAATATTTTCCAATTTTATGTAGGGTCATTTCTAATAGTCCTTGAGGCCAATTATAACTAAACTGGTTCATTAGGTCAATATTTAATGATACTCAGCGTATTTTGCAGTGAAATGTTACATACCCATTAAGAGATCAGGGAAAAGTTATACTTCCCAGAGGTGGAGGCCAACAGAACATTTCATATATTAATTTGTAGATTTAGATTAAAGGTTTTTTTTCCAGAGAAATTAGGAGGAATAGGGCCTTTATGTTAAATTTGTTCAGTGGGAAAATAGAAAAAGTGTATTTTACTCCAAGCGGGCCCCTGTGATTATTGGTATTAGTGCAGGGGCATCTGCCATTTTGGCAGTTAGTTTCCAAAGAGTGAGGAGAACTAGAAACCACAAACTCCCATTTCTAATGAAAGATTATGGTTCACTTACTTTAAAAAAAATGTTGCCACATAATATGGCCTGCTCCCTTACAAGGCTGGCATGTCAGTTGAAGGTGCAACATTCCTCTGTGGAAAAAAATGTATCATCATTAAAAAATCACAACTCTCCAGGCCTGGATGACATTTCAACTATGATGTTGAAATCTGATGCAGACTAGTAGTTGTGTTTTTTAAATGTTTTTAATGTCTGAATGGAAGAAGGATTTCTCCCTCTTTGGCTACTGGGGTGCGCTATTTCCCAATATATAGGAAAAGGAAACCCCTCTTTTCCAGAGTCATATTTTTGCCTTCCCTCATGACTCTGTTAGTAAACGTTTGGCCAGATTAATGTCTCATCGGCTAGTAGACTGGCTCAAAGAAAATGAAATACTATTGGTGGTGCAAGCTTGCTTTTAGAATTTTCTTTTGATCCACAACCAAGTATTTATCTTTGCTCAGTAGATTGACAAATAATTTAACATCTCGATGGGGAATCTATGTATGGCCTCCACTGATCTGTCCAATGTTTCTGAGAGAGTCCCAAATATATTACTCTGGGAAAATTTTGAAAGTTTACATATTCCCTTCAGTATTTTTGATGCTGCTAAATTATTATATTCTGTCTAATTGGAGTTTGATCCATTGTGAGATAGACTTGTAACTAATAATAGGCTTTACAAAGTAGCATATTTGCAGCAATTTTATTTTAACATCTTTGTTGGTAATTCCATTTGGTGTGATTGGAGCCACGAAGGGTTGAAAAGAAGAAATCCAGTTCATTAATGCATGTTGACGTTACCTTGGTAATTGACCAATATTAAAAGGGCTTGCAAGCTCAGTTTAATTCACTGTTAGCTTATTGTTTCAATAAATAGTTTTGGGAAAATGCTCTAAAAAATGTGGGGGAATGAATTTCTAGGAAAAAAGATGTGAATGAGATTACAATGGTGTAGCTCTGAAACAGGTCAATTATTTCAAATATTGAAGCTACCAATTTCAATCAATCAAAGAAATGTTTATTTAGACCTTAGTCATCATAATAAATATATTTGCAATTAAGATCTCATCATACAATTTATATATAAAACAATATTAAAATTGATCTTCATCATACGTATATAAACAAATAAGATATCATCATACAATCTTAAAAACAAGACCAGATTAAGAATCTGGTAAAACGCCTTTAACGGCGACCACAAATCTTCCAAAGGCACATGTCACATCCACGGTCTAGGTCCACTCTCTCCCCGCTGCTCCGCTGTGCCGTCTCTTGCCTCCAGACCCCGACCTCCTCCTTGGGAGGTTTGAGGCTGCTGCCCGCTCCTGCGCCTGCTGCCCGCTCCAACTGGGACCAGACTGCCTCCAACCACCGTAACCTTTCTCAGCCGTTTTTTTTCTTAATTTTTCCCTGTTGTGCCACTGCTATTGTGCCCATCTGTGTCTTGCTCTAATTCCACCACTGTTTTTATTTTCTCGTGCCTGCCTGTTCCTTTTGCCTTTCACCGCTGATGCCCCTGCAGCCCCTCCCCCCCCGGAATTCCCCCCTGGAATTCCCCTGCTCCCGCCTCCCAGCCTCTCCTCCCTCCCACCTCCCCAACTTAATGGCGGCCGCTGCGGGGGAGCACGAGTAAGACCTCCGACCCTCGGTCTAGGACCACTCTCTCCCCGCTGCTCCGCTGTGCCGTCTCTTGCCTCCAGACCCCGACCTCCTCCTTGGGAGGTTCGAGGCTGCTGCCCGCTCCTGCGCCTGCTGCCCGCTCCAACTGGGACCAGACTGGCTCCAACCACCGTAAGCTTTCTCAGCCGTTTTTTTTCTTAATTTTTTCCCTGTTGTGCCACTGTTATTGTGCCCATCTGTGTCTTGCTCTAATTTTCCACCACTGTTTTTATTTTCTCGTGCCTGCCTGTTCCTTTTGCCTTTCGCCGCTGCTGCCCCTGCAGCCCCTCCCCCCCGGAATTCCCCCCCCGGAATTTCCCCCCAGAATTCCCCTGCTTCCGCCTCCCAGCCTCTCCTCCCTCCCACCTTCCCTACTTAATGGCGGTCGCAGCGGGCGCACTGTCGGCGCGCCAAAGGCGCGCCTAAGGCAAGCCCGTCTGCGCCCGTCCACGACCCGACCGCGGCCAGCGCCAGGAACCCTGGACCTCCCACTACCCATCGCTACGACACCACCACCCTGCTCGCACTCAACCCTGGAAGACTTAGAGAATGCCAACAGGCCTCGCCGAACATGACCCACGGCCAGTTCTCCTGCCTCCACTGCCGCCAGACCCTCACCGCCACCCCGGCCTCCAACACCGCCGACACCAGCACCGGCGACACCCTAAAATGCATCCTCCTCAACGTACGCTCCATACATAAACACGCCATGTAAATCTGGAACCTACTCGACTCTCTTACGCCCGACATCGCCTTCTTCACAGAGACCTGGACCAACGCATCCTCCGCCCCCGACATCAGCACCGCCATCCCAGACGGATACAAGATCCAGAGGAAAGACCGCCCCAACCACCCAGGAGGGGGCCTCGCCATCGCCCACAAGAGAACCCTCCGCCTCACCACCTCCAGCGAAACCTTCCCCTCCGCCGAACACCTGCACTTCCCGATCCAGACCACCCCCAAAGCCACACTCCGAGGAACCCTCATCTGCAGACCCCCCGGCCCCAGAACACCCTTCGCCACCACCATCACCGACTTCATCGCACGCCACGCCATCGCCTCAACAAACTACATACTCATTGGAGACCTGAACTTCCACCTCGACAACCCCAGCGACCCCAACTCCACTATCCTTTGTGACAACCTCGCCAGCATCGGACTTAAACAACTCGTCAACACACCGACCCACAGAGCAGGACACACCCTCAACCCCATCTTCGCGGCAGGAAACAGCGTCCATTTCAGCCTCACAACGCAGCCGCCATGGACTGACCACCACTGCGTACACTTCGCCATCAACAAACCCAAGGCACCCAAACCAGCCCCACGCCCACCACGAAGGAACTGGAGCAAGGTTACCGACGAGCAACTTAACTCCACCCTCACCCGAGACAACCACACCTGGGCACCCGATGCAAACGGCGCAAACGGCGCAGCCACAGAACTCCACACCTGGATCTCCAACTGCGCAGACAAGCTCGCCCCGCTACGCAACCCCGACAGACAACACCCCAGGAAAGCCGCCTGGTTCACAACCGCTCTCCAAGAAGCCAGACGCACCTGCAGACGCCTGGAGAAGAACTGGAGAAACACCAAGACAACCAGAAACCACACCACCGACAAGGACGCCATGACGGACTACCACAACCAGATCAGAGCCACCAAGAGGAACTTCATCCACAACAAAATCCTGGCCAACTCCAAGGAACTTTCAGTGTCATTCAAGAATTCAACAACCCACGCAGCGAAGCCACAGACATCACCCCATCCCAAGACCTCTGCGACAAGCTTGGAACCTATTTCCACCTCAAGATCAAAAACGTCTACGACAACTTCATCGACCATCCACCAGGCGCCACAGACGGCCCCCGCCCCCCAGAAACACCAGCCAGCCCACCATCTCCAACTGGACACCGATCACGGCCGAAGACACCACCTCGACCATGAAAAGCATCCACTCGGGGGCCCCCACCTACCCCTGCCCCCTCACATCTACCACAGAGCCGTGGCCGCCATCGCACCCGAACTACAACGCACCATCAACACCACCTTCAAAACAGGCACCTTCCCAGATGACTGGAAGCGCGCAGAAGTCAGACCCCTGCTCAAGAAGCCCACAGCTGACCCCACTGACCTCAAGAACTATCAGCCCATCTCGCTCCTCCCCTTCGCAGCCAAAGTTGCAGAGAAAACAGTCAACAGGAAACTGACACGATTCATTGAAGAGAACGCCGTCCTCGACCCGTCCCCATCTGGATTCCGAAGCAACCACAGCACAGAGACCGCCCTACTCGCCACCACAGACGACATCCGCACCCTCCTGGACCAAGGCCACTCCGCAGCCCTCATCCTACTCAACCTATCAGCGGCCTTCGACACCGTCTCCCATCGCACACTAGTCGCCAGACTACACGACGCAGGCATACAAGGAACAGCCCTGGACTGGATCCGATCATCCCTCACCGGAAGAAGCCAAAGGATCAGACTCCCACCCGTCCTCTCCGACCCCACGAAAATCACCTGCGGAGTCCCACAGGGTTCATCACTGAGCCCCACCCTCTTCAACATTTACATGGCCCCCCTCGCAGCCATCGTCCGACAACACGGCCTCAACATCGTATCCTACGCCGACGACACCCAGCTCATCCTCTCCCTCACCAAAGACCCCACCACTGCCACACTCAACTTCCAGAAAGGAATGCAAGACGTCGCAGTCTGGATGACCAACAGCTGCCTGAAAGCTCAACGCCGAGAAGACAGAATTCCTCGTCCTCGGTACCACCCCTTCTGCATGGGACAGCACCTGGTGGCCGACCGCCCTCGGAAGCCCACCTACCCCCTCAGACCACGCTAAGAACCTCGGCATCGTACTCGACTCATCACTCACCATGAACCGACAGGTCAACGCCGTCACCTCCAGCTGCTTCAACACCCTCTGCATCCTCCGCAAGACCTTCAAGTGGATCCCACCTGAGTCAAGGAAGACAGTCACCCACGCACTCATCACCAGCAGACTGGACTATGGAAACGCACTCTAGGCCGGCATCAACAAGTCCCTACTCCGCAAACTCCAGACAGTACAGAACACCGCCGCCAGACTTGTCCTCGGCATCCCCCGACACGAACTCATCAGCCAACACCTACGAAGTCTCCACTGGCTCCCCGTGGAGAAAAGAGTCACTTTCAAAATCCTCACTCACGCCTACAAATGCCTACACAACAACGGACCCAAATACCTCAACGACAGAATCAACTTCCACGTACCCAAAAGAAACCTCCGATCTTCCAACCTCGCACTGGCTGAAACCCTGCGCATCCACAGAGCCAGAGCAGGCGGAAGATCCTTCTCTCACATTGCAGCCAAGACCTGGAACGAGCTACCGGCAGACATCAGACGCGCCCCCTCCCTGAACACCTTCAGGAAGACCCTCAAGACCTCAAGACCTGGCCCTTCGGCTGAACAGATCTGCAGACCCCCCCCCCCCCTCAGCGCCTTGAGACCCTCACGGGTGAGTAGCGCACTTACAATTCCCTGATTGATTTATTGATTGATTGACATGCCAGCTAAAAGTGCCTCAGCTTGCCTATGATCTCGGATGCCGTGTTTGAGGAAGAGTGGCTTTAAAATCACTTTCCATAGTGTCTGAAACTTTATACAATCTATGAGGATATGCAGGCAGTCACACTTTACCCTTAATCCACAAGTGCATTTTCCGAGTGTGTCCATCATTACCATTTTTGCTTTGCTGTTACTATGCCACAGATTTAGACCAGTTCTTAATTTTAATATCTTGGATCTGAACTTGCGGCTTGGCAATGCGTCCACATAGGAAAACCACTCCTCATATTGGCATGTGTTTAGCACAAATTAGACAGATGGCTTCCCCTGTAAATACTGTATATCATGTTCTCAGGCTTTATTTTTAATTGATACATATAGTTCGCCCTTCGTGGTCCCTATCTGCAGATTATGGCTTCCTATATTCAGAACCAACCTCCTACATACTCCATCCAGGTGTTTTCTAACACCCTTGGCACACTTCAGTTCACTGTATGTGATCTCATTTTTGCACAGCAATATTAGCTTTTGCCCTTCTCCTGCTTCCAGGAGTAGCCAAAATCTTACCGCCTCAGCATATGCCTGATTGCTCCAAGATGTTAATCCTGGTTCTATTCTTATTGCTTGAGTCGTTGAGGACCTCAGTAGCGACAACAGGCTTTTCAAACATTTCTCCTCTTCATATTCCCAGTTCATTTTACTGCTTAGGGTTAGCAATTCAGCTCGATACTGGAATTGTGGGCGGATCATAGCTGCATAGGCAGTGATTACTGGTCTTTGGGACATATCTCCATAGCCGTTATTGCATTTTTTAAGACCACTTATTGATGCCAAGGCTCTAACTTTGAGTGAATCAATATGTTTGTTCCATATTAGTTTCTTTTCTAACCATATCCCTAGATACTTGTATTTGTTGACTGTTTCCAATTTAGTAGGTCCTAAGTACCATTCAAAATTAACAGATTTTTTTGCCAAAGCCCATCACCTACGTCTTATCGATATTTACCACTAACGTTTTCTTATTACCATACTCCATGAATAAATTCAATGTCCTTTGTAGGCCTTCTGCATATAAGAGACATGCTATACGGGTACCATCCGTTTTTGGGCCAAGACCCTTTGATGTGGCTAATACTGATGGTCGGTCAGCAATGAACAGGGAGAACAGGAGGGGGGCCAAGACACGTTGCCGATTGGGATTTTCCGGGTCAGTCTTCCACCAGTATCAATAATTACCTGAGCCCAGTTTTGTGAATTCAATCCCTTTATAATAGCAAGGAATCTCCTAGGGATTTCCAATTTAGTGAGCATTTCCAGTAAACATTTTTGATCAACCAGATTGAATGCTGCACGGAAATCTACCAAGCAGCAAAATAAGCTGCCCCTTTGTTCCATAGACTTTAGTGCAAGCAACCACAGACTAAACCAATGGTCTATAATAGAATGTCTTTCCTTAAACCCCCCTTGTTCTAATGGGATGATAATGTTCAATTCTGCCCATTCCTTAAGTCTGCCTAAAATGAATTTTGAAAGCAGTTTTTCACCCAAGTCTAGAACATTAATCAGCCTATAATTTTTGGCTTTTTTGTGTCCTCCATGTTATGTTTATTCTTATAATTGCCCCCTTCCAATTTTCTGGGGGCTGGCTTGTAGATAATATTCCCTGTATTGCCAAAACGAAAAGCTTTGCCCACCAATTGTCCTTTGTATTAAATATGGTATAAGTAGATCATCTGGTCCTGCAGTCCTTGTTCATTTTAAGTCCAGCATGGTGTCTTTGATATTACGCAAGGAGAACCATTCTACTCTGCAACAATCTCTTCCTCTACCTCATATCTAGCTCCATACATTTCCTTTAAGTGTTCTACCCATACTTCTTCCTCTACAGCACATCTCATTATCCCCTTCTCCTTTCCTGAGCCGTGTTGCACAACTAAAATTACTAAAATGTGCTGCCCTTTGTCGGTGAGTATGGTGCTCTGGAGTTACAGTGATGAAGCTTCTTAGTAAATTTGATTGTCCTTGTGGATGCTTCTTTTCGCCACTATTTTAGAAGTATAGGAGGGAAAGCTTGATCCCATCACTTCCTTTTGGGTCAGAATATTCTGGAGGGAACTTCAGACATAGCTTTCTGTGCTTAGAAGATAAAATACAGACGAGGGCTTCTGGCACACCTTCATATGCTGATAATAGGAACTGGTTTCGTGCATCATAGGATCATCATTGATGGCAATACATGTTAGAATATTTCCTTGCTATGTGCAGGGACCCAGGAACACTTAATGCACACATTAACATGTCCTTTATAAAAAAAAGTACTCTCTACGGAGCCGCTCAAGGGCTAATGTTTCCAGAATTTACACTCCTGCACTAAAAATACCGCTACAAAAATATATTGCAGTGCTATACTCCTAATCTGCTGCTAAAAATGGTAAAATAAGACTTAATAGGCATTATATTTGCATAGTAGAAAACAGAGGCCAGCTGTCCCTATAAGAACCCTTGATGCTTCCTTCTCCCATAATCTATGTTCTGGCACTCCCCGCTCAGAGACAGTTCTTTTTTTTCCAGATCGGGAGAGTGGGACCTTGAAACACTGTGGATGTTGTTTTTACCCAATTTTAACAGCTTTTCATTCAGAACTTCTATTTTCTCATTATCATTCGATGTTTTTCATCACTGGAAAATATTTTCAGTCTTTCTTTGGCTTTTCCAGTCAATTGTTCCTGTCATAATGCCTTCACCGTTTACTCTTCATGTGGCAGGAAAAAAGCAGCTTTGGACTCCCATCAAGTCTGTGTGGTCTGCTTCCCAAATTCACATTCCACTGATAAATGGGACTTTTGTTTTAAAAAAGTGTCCAAAAGGACACTTAAAGATCACGAGGCGTCAGACTTGGGGGAAAGCTTGAAGATCTCAAGGCCAAAGAGAAGGTACATCTAAAAGGGCCACCAGAGAAGGTTCTTCTACTGTGACTACAACCTCTTCCCTTTTACGTACTGCGAAGAGGGAGATCCAGAAAAAACAAATCCAAAACGGAAGAAAAAAGAAGACATTGCCATCTCTGCTACTCCAGTTGCCATTGATTCCTCTTAACATCAAAGAGGTAGCTGTTAGGAGTTGGATATTTTGTTGTAGTTGAATCACCACCACTAATCAGGAAGACCTGACCTTTGACATCAAAGCGCTTCCATCATCTGACATCACCTTTTTGATTAATGTCACTATTAGAAGTGGCCATCATTTCAGAAACAGCACTGGTGGCTGCCACGGATAGTATCAGACGCCAGATGAATCAGGGTAGGGCGGCTGTCTTGGTGCTGCTGGATCTTTATCAGGCGCCAGATGAATCAGGGTGGGGCGGCTGTCTTGGTGCTGCTGGATCTGTTGGCAGCCTCTGACACCGTCCCACCCATGCTTCTGGTACAACGTCTTCATCAGCCAGGTGACAGAGGGAAAGCCCTTAATCTCTGCCATTCCTTTCACCAACCGGGTGCAGGTTGTCAGCTGTGTTGGCTTTAAAGCTAAGGCCTTTAATCTTCCCTGCGGGGTCCCTCAGGGGTCCTCGTTGAGCCACACTCTTTTTTAATCTGTACGTCCCCCCTCTCACAGAACTCATACATTCATGGGGTTTTCAAGCACTCTCATATGCTGATGACACAGATATTATCGTATCCATCTCTTACAACTTGCCCTCAGTAGCTAACATGTTTAATCTGTGCATGACCAAGATTAGCATCTGGATGAAAGAAAACTTTCTTAAACTGAACACGGAACAAAACTGAGGTGCTAGTGTTTGGTGCACAAGAATACATTTGGTCTTGGGAATGTGGCCCCTTACCCACTCCTGTTTATGCTGCCAAAAACCTTGGGGTAAACTTTGACACATTCCTGAATTTTGACGCACAGGTCAATTGCATCACGAGTACTTGCTTTCTCATAACTCGGTTACTGCCATGCGCTCTAGTTGAACATTAATGCCTCCTCCCTCACTGAACAAGCTGCAAGTGGTGCAAAACGTGGCTGGGCGCCTGATTCTTAACACTCCCAAACAAGTGTCTGTCAGAGACGCCATTAGAGCACTGCATTGGCTCCCTGTAAGTAAGCACATTGTTTTCAAGGCTATTTACCTAGTCTTCCTCGCTCTCCATCACAAAGGGTACAAACATCCTGGATATAAAAAGGTCAGCTTCACGGTCTTCTTTGTTATTGGCCAGACGAGGCACAGTAACTTCTTCTTCTTCTTTTACTCCCACATCCTTTTTTGGTTTACCAGCTAGAACATCTCCTGTGTGCAATATAACCACATTTAGGATGTCCTTGCTACAAAAATGAATATGCCTCTGAAAGCATTTCACACAACTGTCTTTGGAATTATGGAGACCCTATAGGCTCATTCAATGCCCTGGCCATTACTTCTTAAACCCTGGTCTCTTAATGCTAACAAAGGAAATTATTTTTATCTGGCTACAACAAAGGCTATAACTTCTTACCTATTTCAAAAAAAGGCCTACAGAACAGGTTTTAGTATTCCTTCGGCTTAACCCAAAGCCTGCATCATCACTGTCAGTGTGTTTAAAAAACGTAAATACAATAGTGCAGGTCTAACTTGGGTAAAATTCATATGCTTTACGAGTGGATGTATAAATTTAAATCACAAATGATTAAATTTCACACAAATCTTGACAATATGTAAAGTGTCATTGACTGAAACATTATCGCAATCATATAAGGGCATCATCGAGTCCTTAAAACAGCCGTGATTGAAAGGCACTAGTTGCAAAATAAATTTAGCCTAAAAAATGTCAATAGACGTTGCTGATGGCAGGACAAGTTCCAGGTTAGATAGGGTTCCAGGCCACTCACAGTTTTCACTAGTATTGCGTGTCGCACAGAATGTTTGGGTAGTGCTATGTCCTCGCGATCAGCTGCCATCTTGTCTCTAAACGCTTCAGTGACCCATTTGAAGTCGGATTTAACTATGCTACTAGGATTGGTATAGAGTTCAGGTCTCCCTAAGGATTTCATATTATGGGAGATATAAGCCATCCAAGGAATCAAGGAAGGCTTATCCATGTTCAAACAGTCTTGTATAATTAATCTGTTAAGAACAAGCTCACCCTTTGTCCAAATTAAGAGCCAAAGATTTAAGGGACAGAGTCGAAGCTGGTTGATGATATAACCCAATCCCAATTCTTCATGCACAATTTCATATGGTACGCTTTGTGGGACTCCTAATAGCCCCCTTAAAAATGTATTTTCTGCTATTTGAATTGGGGCTACAGGACCATAACCCCAACTTCCACATCCATAGCTGGCTATTGGGGTGCACTTGGCCTTGTAAATTTCAGGGGTGGTTTTATGTGGGTGCACCCAAGCCGACGTGAGAAATCACCTATGCTAAACATAGCTCAATTAATGTTATGGGTTATGAGTGAATGCCAATTAAGACCAGAATCTAACTGAACCCCTAGATAACGAAACTCGTGCACCTAACTAATATGGTCACCATCTACTATAAATTTCATCGTTTTCATTTTAGGTGGGCCAAACTACATCACGTGTGATTTCGAAAAATTGGTGGAGAGGTAAAGGCTGTTCATAAAATCGATAAAAAGATTTAGAAGGCTTTGTAGTCTCTTGGCCGTCCGAGCAATTAAAACAGTATAATCTGCATAAAGCAGAGCCGGAATTGAACTGCCACCCACTTTTTGGGACATCCAAGTACGGGTCAGTCAATGCTATTTCTAAATGATTAATATAAAAAATGAATTAAAAAGGTGCTTAAAATAAATACAACCCAGATGGGCCCCATGCTGCAGTTTAAAGTGCTGTGTGCATTTACCATTAGGCCCATATCTGACACAAGCTGAAAGGTCCTTATGTAAGTCATACAGAAAATTAATGCGGGCTCTACTCCCACCTGAGCCATCATGGCCCACAGTTTGGAGCAATTAACTCTGTCGAAGGCAGAGCTGAGGTCCATGAAAGCCAAATGGATTACCCCCTTCTTGACCTTAGTGTACTTGCAGATCAGTAAATAGAGGTTCAAGTTTTGCTCAATGTTCCCCCCGCCCTGGCCTGAACCCGTATTGAAGGTCAGACAAAATGTCTTGCTCCTCAGCCCAAAATGAGAGGCGGTCCTACAAAATCCGGCCGATAATTTTCATCTCTGAATCAATCAGAGATATGGGCCTGAAACAAGCCGGGTTCCGACCTATTGCCCTTTTTAAAAACAGGAACTATGACTGATTGAGACCCAGTCAATGGGAGCCATTGACTGCTGAGTTTAAGTGCAAGGTTATTAAAGGGGCCCAAAGCTCAATGTAGGATTTAAAAAGGCCCCCCGGCACACCATCAGGCCCGGGAGCTTTATTGGGGGGAAGGCGGGAAATGGCTGCAATGACATTGGGCAAGTGGAAAACAATTGTGTGACCATCCCTATTACCCTTCGGTTCACTAACCTCTTCCTCATGATTATAAATGGCCTTGAAATGTTCCCCCATGCTTGTGGTGTAATAGTGGATGCCTGGTTAGAGAGTTGGTCGCTATTGAAATGAGGACAGTTTACTACTCTCCAAAAGGCAGCACTGTCACGCTGCAGACTGGCTGTCAAAAGATTATCCCAGGCTCAACTCTATTACCAGAGATCCACACTAACTCTGGTTCAGACCCTTACTTAGTTGGGAGTGACTCTAGACCCAAAACAAATTTGCTTCCTTCGGAGGACAGAGTGTTATCCATCCAGGGAAAGTGTCAACTTCACAAGAGGTTTCTAAATACAACTGCTCATCAGATTTCAACGCTTCTGGTTTCAATTGCTTCATGCATTGTAATTGTGCCAAATCCAAAACTCTTTATGAGGCCACTATAGCGATGTTTGGAGGGTTTATGGGCTCAAAAGGATAACAACTCGGACCACAAACTCACATTGTTTCAAACAGCAAAACAGTCTCTGGCCAGGTGGTGCAAAGCAAACAACCTACTGAAGTTTCATATCTGAAAGAGACACGTTAGTGACAGATTCCTTACCTTAGAATATCCCCAGGCGTCAGGCTTGATCCGGAAAGTTTTTGCGTAGCAGTACCCTTGCGCGTCGGTAGGCGGCGTCGTGCGGCTCCGCGTCCGTCGTCGGCGTCGTGATCGCCGGGATGACGTCGTGGGCAGTACTTAGACGCCGCCCCTGCGCGCTGACGTCAGTTCTTCTTTTTCCGCGCCAGTAAGCGCAGATCCGGGAAGAGCAGTGCCCTAGTCAATTTTTGACAAACTTTTTGTGAATTTTTTCACTGTTTCTTTATCGAGTCTTCACGACTCCTAGGTGTCGTAGGGATGCCCGGCTTCAAGCCATGCGACGCCTGTGCTCGCATGATGTCGATCACAGACCCGCATCTGGAGTGTCTCTTCTGTCTCGGCCGAGACCACGACACGAAGTCGTGCCCTGACTGCCGGAAACTTCACCCGAAGGCTTTGCGAGAGCGGTCTCGAAAGCTACTCGAGGTCCGGCAGTCGGCTCCGTGCCGCACCAAGCCCCGGTCCCGGGAGGGGTCGAGGGGCCGGTCGCGGAGTCCCCGCCGGTCGTCGGAGTCCAAGTCTTCGCGCTCCTCGGGTAAGTCGAAGCACAAAAAGTCTAAGAAGCGTCATCGCTCTAAGACTTCGCCTCACCGGTCTCGCGACTCGGCTGAGGCCCCAGTCGGCACCGTCCCCGCCCCCGCGGCCCCGGACATGCCTGTAGAGCCACCCCCGCATTACCCGTCCTTTCCGGGTTCGGGGGCGACTCCGGCCGAAATACAGGAATTCCTGTCGGCCATGGCCCGCCTCTTCGGGCCTCCAGGTCCCTCCGGTGCGCCTTCGGGCCCCGCGGGCCCTGATGGGGTTGCTCCGGCGTCGCCGTCGACTCAGGTCCCGGCGCCGCCTGTCCCACCAGCCTTCATCCCGGCCTCGGCTCCGGCCCCGGCCTCGATCCCGGCTCCGGTGGTGCCGCAACCCCCATCGACGCCAGTTGACCTAACCACGCCTCCGCCGACGCCGATGTCCCCGGTGCCGTTCCTGACGCCGTCCGGGGCTCCGGACGGCGTCGGTCCCCGGCTCTCTCCGGCTCCGGACATGGAGCCGGACCGACGTCGCACGACGCCGGCGCCGATGAGACCTTGGGTCCCAGATGTCCCTCCTCCTCCATATTTTGCACCTGAGGAGGACCAAGAGAGCTGGGAGGGGTCTGAGGACCCTCTCACACAACAGTGTGAGTATGATCCGGACTGGGCTGAGGAACTTGGGGATGCCAGTGGTCTAGACACCTCCCCTGACACTGGCATGCTGTCTCCTCCCGTGGCTACGGAGGAGGGAGCTAATTTTGCAACGGTGTTGCGTAGAGCAGCTGGAGCCTTACATCTCCAATTGCCTACTGTGGCTGTCAGGACTAATCTCCTGACGGAAGTGTTTCAGCCGGCGGCTTCCTCCTCAGAGACTGTGCTGCCGTTTAATGATGCACTCACTGACGTTCTTTTGGGTGCCTGGTCCAAGCCCACCACAGGGGCTCCTGTGGATAGGAACGTTGCCCGACGCCATTGCCCTGTCCGGGCGACCCCTTGTTTCTCTCCCAACATCCCACCCCCGAGAGCTTGGTTGTCCAAGCCTCTGCCTCCCAAACCGCCTTCCCTACCGCCCCTCCGGATAGGGAATCCAAACGCCTGGACCAATTTGGAAGAAGGCTTTTTCTTCCTCCAGTGCTGGCTTGCGGTCCGTAAACACCGCTTGCCTTTTGGGCCGATATACCCACTCCCTGTGGGATTCGGTGGCGGCTGTTTTGCCGCAGTGTTCTGAGGAGGTCCAGACACTGCTTACCCGCGCCATTGCGGAAGGGCGAGATGCGGCTAAATACACCATACGTTGTGGCCTTGATACCGCCGACTCGCTGGGCAGATCGCTTGCGACGACGGTGGCGCTACGTCGCCACGCCTGGCTGAAAACAACTGGTTTCTCGGGTGATGTCCAGAATACACTCATGGACATGCCCTTTGATGGAGTCGGTCTTTTTGGTTCAAAGGCAGACCATGCGCTGGAGCGTTTTAAGGACTCACAGGCTACTGCCAAGTCCCTGGGCCTTTCTGTTGTACGCCCTCCGCTAACCTCTGCTTTTCGCCCCTTTCGTGGCCACGGAAGGGGCGCCCAGTCACGTCAGCTGCCCAGCCACCCGCCCGCGCAGCAAGCGTCTTCGCGTGGGCGAGGACGTGGATACCGCCGTGGCGGTTCGGGCAACCAGCGTGCGGGTCAGGCCACTACCTCCAACCCGTCCGCGACCTCCAAGCCCTCCTAGTCCTTCCTTTCAGGTGCACAGCACGCCAGTAGGGGGCAGGGTCCGCCATCACCTTCACCACTGGCGTCCCATCACCTCGGACAGGTGGGTCTTGGACATTGTCCGAAGGGGCTACTCCCTCCCCTTCGAGACCACCCCCAGCCATGCCACCTCTATTCCACCGCATGTCAGGGGATCACTTGGTGCTTCTGCAGAAGGAAGTCACGGCCCTCTTGGCCAAGAGGGCCATCGAGCATGTTCCGACCCCAGAAGTAGGACGTGGTTGCTACTCCCACTACTTTCTGGTGCCCAAAAGGACAAGGAGGACATGTGTCCTATCTTGGACCTCCGGAACGTCAATCGCTTCCTCCGGAAAAAGAAGTTCAAGATGCTCACCCTAGCTCAAGTCTTGACTGCCCTCGACCCTGGAGACTGGTTGGTAGCGTTGGACTTGCAGGACGCTTATTTTCACATCCCCGTCCTGCCGGCCCACCGGCGTTACCTGCGGTTCACGGTAGGCCTCGAGCATTTTCAGTTCACCGTGCTCCCCTTTGGCCTTACAAGTGCCCCTCGGGTGTTCACGAAAGTGATGGCGGTGGTCGCAGCTCATCTGCGCCGGGCAGGGGTTCCAGTCTCCCCCTACCTCGACGACTGGTTGCTGAAGGCGGGCTCGTCCCAGGCAGTCGTCTCCCACCTCCAGACTACGGCTGAACTCCTGCACTCGCTGGGGTTCTCCATCAATGTGCCGAAGTCGCATCTGATTCCTTCTCCACAGCTCCTTTTCATCGGAGCAGTTCTGGACACGACGCAGTTTCGGGCCTATCCTCCCGAACGGCGAGTCCGGGATATTCAGGCTATGATTCCGATCTTTCAGCCTTTATCCTGGGTTTTAGTACGGATGACCCTGAGGCTGCTGGGCCTCATGGCCTCCTGCATCCTGCTGGTCAATCATGCCAGATGGCATATGCGGGCTCTGCAGTGGGACCTGAAGTTCCAGTGGGCGCAGCACCAGGGCAACCTGTCCGATCACGTCCAGATCTCGGAGGGGACTGCAAGACAGTTGCAGTGGTTTCTCTCGAACCGGCAATGGGTCATGGGCAGATCCCTCTCCCTTCCCCAGCCAGAGCACACAGTTGTGACGGACGCGTCCCTTCTGGGATGGGGCGGTCACATGGGAGAGGCGGAGATCAGAGGCCTCTGGTCTCCGGCGGAGTCCCGGCTCCATATCAACCTTCTGGAGCTCCGGGCGATCCGACTTGCACTCAAGGCATTCCTTCCCTCTGTCAAAGGGAAGGTAGTGCAGGTGTTCACAGACAACACCACCGCCATGTGGTATTGCAACAAACAAGGCGGGGTGGGGTCGTGGACCCTCTGTCAGGAGGCTCTGCGCCTCTGGACATGGCTGGAACATCAGGGCATGTTCCTGATGGTTCAACACCTGGCAGGTTCCCTGAACGCCAGGGCGGACGAACTCAGCCGCAGGTGCATGATGGATCACGAATGGCGTCTTCACTCGGAAGTGGCGCAAGGACTCTTTCTACAGTGGGGAGAGCCTTGGTAGATCTATTCGCCACCGATGAGAACGCGCAATGTCATCAGTTCTGCGCGTTGGAATTTCCAAGGCGGCACTCGCTCGGCGACGCTTTTCGTCGCAAGTGGAGTTGCGGTCTGTTGTACGCCTTTCCGCCTATACCACTTCTACCCAGAGTGTTGAAGAAGATTCGGCACGACCGGGCCCAAGTCATTCTTGTGGCTCCGGACTGGGCTCGAAGAGTTTGGTATCCCGAGCTACTCAGTATGAGCGTAGATCCCCGATCCGTCTGCCTCTTCGGGAGGATCTTCTGTCGCAGCAGCAGGGGACGGTCCTCCACCCGAACCTGTCCAGCCTCCACCTGCTTGCGTGGAGATTGAGCGGCAGCAGTTGATTCCTTTCGACTTGCCTCCCGAAGTTTGTGATGTGATTCTGGCAGCCAGGCGTCCCTCCACTAAGGTGGTATACGCCTGCAGGTGGAACAAGTTTGTGGCATGGTGCACAGCAAAGGCTGTGAATCCCCTTTCTGCCCCTCTTTCTGAGGTTCTTCTGTTCCTTCTTTCCCTGGCCCAACAGGGTTCTGCCCTTGGTACCATCAAGGGCTATCTTTGTGCCATCTCGGCCTTCCTCAGGCTTCCTGATCAGCCCTCCCTTTTCAAGTCCCCTGTTGTTAACAGGTTTCTAAAAGGTATTACACACCTCTTCCCTCCTGTTCCGTTTGTAATGCCTCAGTGGGACTTGAACTTGGTTCTTACCTTTCTTATGTGCGCTCCCTTTGAGCCTCTACATAACTGTCCTCTTCGTCTTCTCACTCTGAAGACAGCCTTTATGGTGGCCATCACCTCCGCTCGGCGGGTGAGTGAGCTCCAGGCTCTTTCATGCAAACCTCCCTTTCTGTCTGTCCATCCAGACAAGGTTGTTCTTAGGACGCGCCCGTCCTTCTTGCCAAAGGTGGTTACTGCCTTCCACATTGGGCAGACCATCACTTTGCCCACCTTCTTTCCGCCTCCGCATCCTTCCAGAGAGGAAGAGAGGCTCCACCGTCTGGACCCAAAACGTGCGCTTTCTTTTTATATCAACCGCACACAACACTTCCGGGTGGATGACCAGCTCTTTGTTGGCTACGTGGGCGCCAAAAGGTCGGGCGGTGCACAAGAGAACCATCTCCCGCTGGGTAACCTTGTGTATCAAAGCCTGCTATTCTTTGGCTAAGAAGGAGCCTCCTGTTGGGCTGCGTGCCCATTCCACCAGGGCAACGGCTGCTACCACAGCTTTAGGCCGCGGTGTTCCGCTGCAGGATATCTGTCAGGCAGCTACGTGGGCCTCGCTGCACACGTTTACCAAGCATTACTGCCTTGACAGTCAGGTCCGGAGGGACGGCTTCTTTGGCCGTTCTGTCCTCCGGGACTTCCTTGTCTGATCTTTGTTCGCAGACCCACCACCGGGGTTGGTATTGCTGGGGTATCTATTCTAAGGTAAGGAATCTGTCACTAACGTGTCTCTTTCAGATGCACAAGTTACTAACTTGTGTAACGATATCTCTGTAAGAGACAGTAGTTAGTGACAGATTCCTACCGCCCACCCATCCTCCCCGTTCTGCGAACTGATTTCTAGGGTTAAGGACATCCCTTTCAGGGCCCTAGTATTTTTCAGACACCTATGTCAGCTTCTTGCATGGCTCTGCGTTCCTGGCGCGGAAAGTCGTGTACAGAACTGACGTCAGCGCGCAGGGGCGGCGTCTAAGTACTGCCCGCGACGTCATCCCGGCGATCACGACGCCGACGACGGACGCGGAGCCGCACGACGCCGCCTACCGACGCGCAAGGGTACTGCTACGCAAAAACTTTCCGGATCCAGCCTGACGCCTGGGGATATTCTAAGGTAAGGAATCTGTCACTAACTACTGTCTCTTACAGATATATCGTTACACAAGTTAGTAACTTGTGCATCAGTGAGATCTTCCTACTCGGATGATTGTAACAAATTCCTCATTAGTCGAATGAGGTGCTCACCTATGGCATTTGTCTGTTCAAGGTTTGTGGACTCCTCAAGAGAGTTCATATCACATTTCCATCTTGCAGCTCAGAGCAGTCCACCTAGGTCTCATGGAATTCCAGCTGTGTCTGATAGCGGATCTGATCTTAGTGCTTATCGCCATAATGCACTACTTAAACAAGCAAGGTGGCTCCAGGTCAAGACCCCGCTTCACTGGGAGCTTTGAAAGTCTGGTTATAGTTGCTAGCCTGGAACTTCCCATAAAGGCAGTTCATCTCCCAGGACAACAAAATCAAACAGCAGATTTTCCCAGCAGATTCTTCAAAGAAAATTGTGAATGGGTCATAGACAACAAGGTATTGCAAGACATCTTCTTGGCTGGAGGTTTCCAGCATAAGATCTATTTGCCATGGTTGTAAACGCATAATACTGAAGCTTCACCTCTAGGAGATTTGTACCTGGGTCACTGGGCAATGCCCTTTGATGAGCTAGTCAGAGACATTACTATATGCTTTTTCCCATCCTTCAAATACCAGTGGTTATTCTGAAACTGAGGAACTTCAAATCAACAATGATACTTATTTCCCCCAGTGGTGGTTCAAAACCCTTTTTCAAATCTCTCTTCCCCCACACAAAAGGCTATTGTGCAAACCGAACTTACTGACAAGATAACTGGGCCAGATATGCCTTCCGAATCTGACATAGTTGAATTTGGCCGCATGGTCCTGAAATCAGACAGATCAGCACCTGCCACAAGCTTGCATGAATATCCAGAGGGAAGCAAAAATACCTTCCACAAGGGTGTCTTACTCTTTTGAATTATGAAGGTTTTATCTGAAGTGCCCATGACAAATTTTAATCCCATTGATGCTTAAAAAGTACTCTCCTTTAAAGTACATTCTCCTCCTTGGGAGTTTTTAAATTAATTGGTCCTTCTTTTGAACCCATCCACAAATCTTCATTGCATCAACTATCTTGTAAAACTGCCATCACTTCTGGTTGTAGATCCAGGAAATTAAGAGCTCTTTGGGCAGTCGATCTCTTACCAATTGATATGTGAAAAGGGGGCATATTGTAGGCGTCCCTTTAATATGCTGAATCAGTGTCTTATGTATCAATGTTTTGCAACCGGAATCCTGTCTCAAGACACTGAACATTTACTGGCATCTGAAAAGAGATGGTAATGCATTTGCAAAAGGAAAGGGTCCCTCTTGGGACCACATCACTTTTGTGAATATAAAAAAAAACGGTTGCTGAGCTCTAGGCAGTGGTCTGGGTGACCACTGCAAACTCTTACATTTTAAAAACAAAATTAAAGAAAATGAAAACGTTTTTTAAATGCAGCCCAGTATTTAACAAAATGTTTACTTTATTGAAAATCAATCACAGGCATGATGGTCTGCTGACCCTTGCAGACCACCATCCCTGTAATTGTGGGCAATCAGATTTAGTCACAATTCCAACTTCCCAAATAAATATTAATTAAATAGGTTATATTGTGACTTAAGCCAATTCTGTTTTCACAGAACCAAGCCAGTAGTATATAGTTCAGTATGTAAAAATATTGTCCCAAATATACTGATTGAAAATTGTGACTAGTATTTTGCGAACAGTAAATTGTACATCTGGCCTCAAGTCAACTATTACCTGTGATTGTCCTTTATTTTCTGAATTAGGGTTTAGAATGTATTACTTATTTTATGGTATTGTCACATTATAAAGATGATGATAAAATGTTCTTTAAACTGTTTGGAGGAACGCTAAAGATGACTTTTAAGTGTCTTATGATTTTTGAGTCTTGTTATAACATACTTAAATATATGTTCAGCTAAATGTTTTATTCTATTTAAATAATGTAGCAAAGTGTATATCAATATTGTAAAGTTTAGTTAACTATACAGTAAAGAATAGTATTCAACAAGTATACGAGAAATGAGATTTTATGTTTCTACAGGGACCACGTTCGTCAAAATCTAAATGAATGGCGTAAAATGTATGACAGTAAAGAACCGCACAACCTTCCCTTGCCAAAACCACTGGATGAAAAATTAAACTCGTTGCAAAGCATCATAATTCTTCGAAGTTTGAGACCTGATAAGGTAAGCTAATAGAGTGAAATCATTTGCTTCGAAACATAGATGACAAACTATGGTTTATGAACCTCAAACATCAAAATTAACACTGTTTTACGCTTCAATTTCTTGATTCACATATTTATTCTTGGGCATAGCCCATAAAGAATATTCAGCAAAGTTCACTATTGACCAGCCAGGTGCAATAATATAAATAAACACAGAGAAAGCAGGGTATTATCACAGGTTTAAAGGCCAATTGCCCAACAACACATTTAATAACAAGCATTAAAAATGCAATAGGTATCGCCTTTTATTAAGTTAAAGCCATTTGCTTTGCTAATGGTATTGTATAGCAAAGCAAATGGCTTTAACTTAATCAAAGGCGAGACCTATTGCATTTTTAATGCTTGTTTTTTTAGGTCTGGCTTGATCGCGCAGCTATAACTGGACCTTTTTTGTGATCAGCCTGAAAAAGATCTTTTTGGTGTCCTTCAAAGAGAATGTGGATCCGCCTAGATGTTTCTTCACCTGCGTAGAGCTTTTAGATTTTACAAAATATGTGTGCTTCCGCAGCATTTCATTTAGGGTAGAAATAATCTTCCGTTTTTTTAAATTGTATTATCAAATGGATTATTTGCCGCGTTTACGTGCAAAGGGCTCTGTTGCACACGTGGCCTCGCTAGTGTTATTTTCAGACTAGAAGTTTCAGAGCATGCTGCACAGATGGTCGTATTTTTCTTATAATAAGACCCTCCTTACAGTGGCGGCTGGTGAGATTTGAAAGTGGTGCAGCGTAACATTATTGTCGTACTGCACTGCGACGAGTGAGCGTAGCGAGCGAGCTCGAACAACCTACGGGGGGTTTGGTGGGGTACTCCCCCCAAGAAAATTTTGAAAAAAGAGTGGACAAACGGTGCATTTTTAAGCAAATTTGAGGAAGCAGGAGGGTTAATAAAGCAATTAGTGCTGGGCCTAAACTGCCCTCACAGGCTTATCTACAAGTTCCTCATCTAGGCACATCTTAGACACTGATAGGCTGGCCACCCAACCTTACTTGCAGATCTCACCTTGTTTGATGGTAAAGCCAAAGAGTGGATCTCCTATCTCACCGATTGATTTTTCTTGGCCTTCTGCTGCTCCTCCACTTGCCACCTGCCCTCCTACCTGTTAGTGAGCCCCATGGTTCTGTCCTGGACCTGTCTTTTTTTTTTTTTACCCTTTACATGATGGTGATCCCAATGATGTTCTTCTTTATTTCTCCTCTGCCTGGAACTTAAGGACCCTATTTAATCCTAGTTTGTGACTACAGTTCTTCAGAGCATTCACAGCTACCATGAGTTGATTACAGCTACTTAACAGAAGAAATAACCCCAAGCGCATTACCCGTCCACACTGCTAATGTTCTGATTAACACACTGCTTGCTAATAGTAAACTAGATTACTGCAACAATCTAATACTGCGACCCAATATACTGCTACTCAGCACAAGAACATTTTGAATTTTGCTACATACACACTGTTCAAATTGCACCGCTAATCACCAAGCACTGCACAATAAAAAGAGGGAGGCTGACTCTAATACACAAAGTGCACAGGACATACCCTTATTTCCTCACCATATTAAATGGTGCGAGTCTCTTCGCCTAAATCGGATGTGCTTCCACCCTACCCGTGTGCCTCGAGGCGCTGAACGAGCTGCCAGAAAGACAGACCACCCACACCTCAAGGACAACCCTCATGCCCTCCCAGGCCCCTTGTGCAGCGCGTTCCTTTTGTAATGTGTGTCCCGGCTGGGTTATGAAGTGACATAGCGAAGCCGAAGTCAGTAAAGAAACACGTCTAATAGGCAAAGTGCCCAGGACACTGGTACCCTGTGCCCACCCCTCAACCAAAGACATTACAGTCAAAGACAACCTGCGTCCAGCAAAAATCCATTTTAAACCAAAATGCACCATTCCACGAAGTGTAACAGCTACCCTTTACGCACCGCCACTGTGCTCCTAAGTTACCATAAAGCACATTTTGGCGCTGTCTTGTAGAAACACCCGTGGGTGATATACATGCAGACTAACACGCCATCTACATGCCATGTTGCTTTTAGAAAGAAGCAAAATTTTTGGGAGATTTGAAAATGAAAAAATAGTTAGACAATTCCGCCTTTGTTAGGCATCGAAATAAAACACATACCCTATAATATTGAAATCAATTAATGCAAAGTGCATTGGAATTTTTCTAGCCAAGTTTGCTTCGGTTTCTGAAAGGCGCGCAATTGTCTATGTCAAGTGACAATTATTATAGCCATACATAAGGGGAAATCAATGCGGCACGTCAGAATGCATACATTATAGCTGATCTTATAGAGCAACGAAGCACATCATGAATGATTTCTTACCACGTTTTTAAAATCTGCAATATAAGTTATGCTGCCAACTATAAACTACACTGCTCGATGGAGCATGGATATTACTTTCAGCTATTGTACAGTTTATGTTCAATTATTTTCTCATGTCAGCAGCTCATTGAATTTATACCTTCTACTGACGATCACATGTTATTGCAGGTAAAATAGCAGATACAAAGTGCACTAGACACACGTACTATATATTAACCATTGCCATTATATCACTTTTATGCACAATGTAGACCATTGCGTGGTGTACTGCTCTTTTTACGACTTTCTTTTGCAATGCAGTCTTTTGCCCGCATTCAACAAGTGCTTAATTCAGCATGGAGCAAAGCAAGACGCACATGGCATGCTGCGGGACAGGCATAGGACAGTGCAGGACACATGAACACAGCAGACTACACAATCATGGAGAATTGCAAGCACCATGTTTGGGGCAGTGAGGGACGCAGGCACGGGTCAGTGAGGGACACAGGCACACACAGCAGACTAGGCATACACAGAAGTGCAAGACTGTAGTACAGGCCTGGGGCCCAGCCACAAGCCCTTCCTCTGTAGTCACTAATAAACCTGCGAGTACTGGCCTACTGCACAGCTACAGCCCTCCCCACCCCTTGTCAGTACAGGCCAAGCACACACAAACATTTTAGGCCCTCTAGGTTGTGCAGGAGGGAGTGTGCACTGCTGGTCACTGCACCAAGGCCAGACTGCAAGAGACCAGAATCCCCCTGACCCACGGTGTGATCCTATACCAAGCAATTAATGCATTATTCTACTAACCTCCACCATACTCCGCAGCGTGAGGTACTGTTCTCACACCACCACCCGACGGACCAGTGCCTGGATCTCTGTGTGGTGTGGGGTGGGCGCTACCTACATGAGGAAGAAGGGCCTTAGTGTGTCTCGTGCACAGAGGACAAACATTGACGGAGACGTCTGTTTACTGTGCAATTAAAGCCGTGGCGCTGACCTGCCAGCTAAGCCTACTATAGACTGGGCCAGAAACCGAGCATCAGCACAGACTGTACAAGAACCCAGCCCAGTCCGTGCCAGTCCCCAACTGCCCTTCTCAACCTGTACCTGTAACCAATGCACTGTGCAAGTAACCAAAACACGGCACCGCCTGTGGCAGTCCCCAACTGCCCCGCATGGCGCGTGAATCACACAACTGACCTGTCAGCCTACGTCAGCAACCGACTTCCCAGCGTCGACCAGCCAGCAGAGTCCATGCAACGCAACTGCCCAACCAAACCTGACAGAAACCAACCGCAAGCAAAGCCCGTTTCTAAAATGTACAGCATGGTCTGTGCCAGTAATCACCTGCAGAGCTCAGCCTGTGTAAGGAACCACCACGACACACCAGCAGTCGCGGCTCGCAATACGGGGGGGGAGTCGGGTGGGGGAGTTTAAAATAAAATAAAAACACAAGTTACCTGGTCCGCGCCGCCTCTGTTCCTGGCCTGGGCCGGGGTCCCGCGTTGGGGGCTGCTTGGCGCCTTCCGTTCTGCTCTGTCCTGGGCCGGTCCCGCGCCTTCTGAACAACAGCCCTGGCCCCTCAGGCTGCGCGGTGTGTCAGGCAGCCAATCCTGGCGCTGCATTAGCAGCGCCAGGATTGGCTAAGGCACGGAGACGCCCCACCCATTAGAGACCGGGGGTTGCTGCATGAAGCAACCCTCGGCCTCTCGGGTCCCGACTCCCCCCTCGCTCTCCTGGTCCTTAGGAGGTGGCTGTAGTGCGCATGTTTGGGCTGGTCACAAAAATGACCAGCCCAAAATCGAGCATGCGCACTATTGCAGCTCCGCTTTAGTAAGCGCTGCTGTCAGTCACCCTCCTTGCTGCCGCAGCCAGCCCCGCCCCCCTTCAGCGCCGATTGAATGCCTGCCTGAGCGGAGCGACTCGCGAGTACTTTAAGCTAAGTTTGCTATTTTGCTTGCATGCAGTGCGACTTGGGGCCATGTGGCCAGGTGGGGCAACGCCCCAGCGCCCCAATGGACGCACCGCCACTGC
Source organism: Calotriton arnoldi (assembly GCA_963921515.1). Lineage (NCBI taxonomy): Eukaryota > Metazoa > Chordata > Amphibia > Caudata > Salamandridae > Calotriton > Calotriton arnoldi. The sequence continues at coordinate 833,154 of CAWUFW010007179.1, forward strand.
CTCCTTATACGACCAACCCTCGCGCTGTTTCATAAAAAGACCAGCAAGGTAAGCTCCTTGCGTCAAATTTATGTGACAGAGCTATGTCTCGGAACGAATAATAAGTTTAAATAGCAGTACATTGAAAAGTCATCCATGAGCTTTGGAAATACATTTGCCATTACCTTTGTGGACAGCTTGCAATGCTTGAGCGCCACCTCCTGTTTCATTGATGAAATACAGTTAAACAGTGCAATAGTCCAGTAGCCTTACCTAACTGTAGAGAGCCACCCGGGCTCTCCACTACATTGTTGCTAGTGCAGTCACTCCTCGGGGCGGGCACGACCCGAGGAGATAAATAAACGGTGAAAGACCACTCGGGGTCTTCCCACCAACTATATACTCACTGTGTGGTATTGTGTCTTGTCCAGCGCTGGGTAGGCCTTGATCCCCAGGCCCACCGCGCTACACTGGCGACGAGGCCGGTCGAACCCCGGTGCCAGGCATCGCTTCTAGCGGAGCTCGCCTGCGACGCTCCAGCGCCCGTGAGGTGGTGCCCCTGACCCCGCTACTTCGTCATCGCCTGGGCGGAAGGCTGCAGATCCGGCGTCGGCACTGTCACGACCCCACCGGAGGAGACCATCGGTGACCGCTGTCACCGCGGAAGTGCTGCTGCCGGCCGGGAGCCCACCCCGCACTGCAGCCACGATCCATCTGCCGTGTGCTCCTGCCCGGTTGTGTCCCGCTCGTGCTGCCACGCCTCCGGTGCCCCTGAAGGGAGACGCGCACTGCAGCGGCCCAGGACGAAGCGCCTACCACGTCAGCCAGCGGGTGAGTGACTCTATTCACCGCTGTGCCGACGCGCTGCTGCGCGCACCACCGCCCACGTGGCTCAGCAGCTGAGAGCCCCACACAACGCGCCATAAGCGCCGCATGCTGACCCCGTGGCTGCTGCCTGCAATCCACACGGCGGATCGGACAGAGAGGAGCCTGCCCCTCCCTCACATCTCAGGTCCCAGCGCTCCCTCAAGGCACAGGCACGTGTGCCCAGAGCGCCTCGCTACAGGCCCCACCTCAGGGCAGGAAGGCCCTGCAGAGAAGCTGCACACTGACCCAGTCCTCTGAAGCCCAGCGCTCACCCACACAGGCGTGCTGGGCCCCAACACGCACACGAGGGACAACCACCACCACCAGCAGAAGACCGCAGCGGAACAGAGTGAGGCAAAAGGAAAGAGGGGAGCTGATACGCTGCGCCCACACACTTGCGCACTGCCAGGATGAGCACACTACAGCAAGCAGGGACTGCTGGCCTGCAGGCAGGTGCCGCTGGCCCACCAAACGATGCTGTCAATCAACAGAGAGGGGCTACTGCCCCGCCGCCGGCTCACAACCACGCCATGGTGGCCCCGCTGCAGCCGTTTAGCGAAACCACTGACCCGGCCACTGCGGCCCCACGCTGGAAAGCATGGATTGGACGGTTAAACCACTATTTCCGGGGCACCAGAGAGACAGATGGCGCAGTAAAGAGGTCACTGCTGATATATTACGGCGGCGCAGAAATCTATGACCTATTCGAAACGCTGCCCAACACAGGAAACGATGATGATTACGAGGCGGCGGTCGCCGCGCTAGTCAGACATTTTGACCCTCAGTTGAACCCTGATTTCGAACGGTTCAAGTTCAGACAGGCGTCACAATCCAGCACTGAATCCGTGGACATGTTTTACGCGCGGCTGCGCCGGCTAGCAAGCACATGTGCCTTCGGCGACCAAAGACAAGAAATACGTGGCCAGGTCATCCAGGGGTGTCGCTCTACACTGCTACGAAAGCTGATCCTTCGACAACCAGAGATCTCGTTGGACCACATCCTCATTCTCGCGAGATCCCACGAACTCTCCGATGCCCAGGCGGGCGAGATGGAAGCCGCCCTGCACCGAGCTGTGGCAGCACCACTGACACAGAAATACACTCCCATCAAAGAAGAACGGGTCGAAGTGATACAGCGGCGCCCGGCCACAACTCGTCTACCCCACGACCATCAACCAGCGGAGTGTGCGGCAACTGCGGAGACGAACACCTGCCGGCGGCAGCGTGCGGAGCAAAGGGGAAGACGTGCTCCCGCTGTGGGAAAATGAATCACTTCGCAAAAGTATGCAGGAGTGGCCGGTCTCGACAGACCTACACCAGGCCTCGAGGGGTGACGCAACGTTTACGCCAGGTGTCGCTTGAGGACCCACGAACACGGGAGGAAGACACACCATGCGGGCGGTGCCGTGCGCTCGAAGAAGACGACGATGAGGTGTTTGTTATCTCGTTCGTCAGCAGATCCGACAAACATCGGAGACCACCGCCGATGTGCTCCGTGCTGGTAGAGGGGTCCGTTGTCCAGGCGCTCATCGACACAGGTGCGTCAGTCAATGTAATGGACTCAGAACAGTATGAGCGGTTGTCACCACGACCCTCTCTTGCACCCACCAAAGCCCGGATCTACACCTATGGGGGCACTCGCCCGCTACCACTCAGGGGTGTCATTGAAGCTGAAATCACCAGTGACCACCATGTCACGAAAGCACGTTTCCACATCACAGAAGGAAGGAAGGGAACCCTACTCAGCTGCCACATGGCTGAAGACCTAGGTCTGGTCTTCTTTGCCCGTCAGATACACGAATCTCATGCCGACACCATCCTACGGGAGTTTCCCGCACTGTTCACAGGACTAGGAAAGCTGAAGGGAAAACAGTTTAAGCTCCACATCGATACCACGGTGAGGCCCACTGCCCTGAGGCACAGGAGGGTACCGTTCAGTCTCCGCCCTCAGGTAGAAGAAGAGCTGAAAAGTGGTGTTTCGCCCTGGGGCTCGCAATCCCGCAGACTACCTCTCAAGACACCCGGAAGCGGAGGCCGCGAGAGCCCTTCATCGAGACGAGGCGTACTCGAAGGCGTTCGTAAGGATGGTCTCGTACGAAGCCTGCCCGAAAGCCATGATACTGGAGGAGATTGGTCAGGCGACCGCAGACGGTGAGACACTGACCAGAGTGAAGAACGCCCTGCTGAACAATGGGTGGTCCCACTTTCTGGATGGAGCCCCGTCGCTGCAAGCAGAAGACAGCCATGCCCGACAACAGCTATGGAGAATTCGCAACGAACTGAGCGAGGGGAAACAGGGAGTCATCTTAAGAGGGCACGTCATCGTGATCCCAAGAGCACTTCAAAATTGGATAATACAATTGGCGCACGTGGGCCATCAAGGAACGGCAAAAACCAAAGCTCGGTTGCGAAATAAAGTATGGTTCCCGGCCATGGATACCATGGTGGAAGACATGGTACAACAATGTCACTCATGCACCATCACCGTTGGTGACCCCGCTCCGGCACCAGTCATCCCAGAAGAGCCAAGTGAACTCACGTGGTCCAAAATCAGTCTCGACTTTGGAAGTTTTCCTGATGGTCGCAACACACTAGTGCTCGTCGACTCATTCTCAAAGTTCCCAGTTGTAGAGGTGGTGGCTTCAACGGCGTTCCCACACGTCAAGAAAGTACTGGACAGGACCTTCGCCCTCCTCGGGCTGCCGGATGAGATCCGCTCAGACAACGGGCCCCCGTTCCAAGGCCGAGAATTCCAAACTTATCTGGAGAACAAGGCCATTCGACACAGGAAGGTCACCCCCCTATGGCCTCCAGTCAATGGGGAAGTGGAACGCTTCATGCGAACCCTTAACCGGGCTCTGAGGATTGCGGTGGAGCAAGGCAAGGATGCTGACTCGGCCCTCAACCAGTTTCTGGATGCATACAGACAGACACCCCACAGCACTACCCGCTGTGCTCCGGCCCACCTGTTATTCAAAAGGGCCCGCGAGATACCATCCCGACTGATCCGGCCTGGAAACCTCCAGAAAAAGACAGCGTGGCCACTCAAGTCAGAAGGACAATAACCAATCAAAAGGCTAGTATTGCCAGGGGCGCAAAAGAGTCACAGCTGAGAGAGGGGGACCGCGTAGTAGTCAAGGACAGACACCCTGGCTGGAAATTTCGGACACCATTCGAGCCGGAGGAATGGACCATAGTCAGCGTGCAAGGTACGATGGTCACGGCCCAACGAGGGCAGCAGTTTGTCACGAGAAATGTGTCCTATTTCAAGAGAGCTCATGGGCCACCTGCTGACTCGGAAGAGCCTAATGATGCTCAGTGCTATACCCCGTGCAGCTCTCCGAGGCCAATTGAGACCATGCCCAGGCACGCCCAAGAAGAAAGAAGAGAACATATTCCGGCTACTGGAGAGCGCAGCCAAGACGACACGACCGTTTCACCCACCGACACACAGGCGGATGCAGTGACCAGTTCCAACTCCCGGAGCCAGAGGTATGGTCTCCGGCCGAATGCTGCACCTAGCCAGAAGCTGAGAGACTTCATGTGTACATCCCCATGAACATACTTACCTGATAGACTGCGACTAAATAAAAGGAGGGATGTAGAGAGCCACCCGGGCTCTCCACTACATTGTTGCTAGTGCAGTCACTCCTCGGGGCGGGCACGACCCGAGGAGATAAATAAACGGTGAAAGACCGCTCGGGGTCTTCCCACCAACTATATACTCACTGTGTGGTATTGTGTCTTGTCCAGCGCTGCGTAGGCCTTGATCCCCAGGCCCCGCTACACTAACTAATATCGTCTGTTATGCGGCGCGATGAAACTCTGGCCTTCTTTATTGTACATTTAATGATATTTGCAAGCTGCAGAACAGTATTGAGAGCGTCACAAGAGACTAGGCATGTATTACGAGTAATTACAGCGCTTGAAAGTTTGTGAATGAGACGTGGCCTAACGGCCCGAGCTGCAGACTTTGGAATTGCGAACCTAGGCTCAAGTCGCAGCCTCTGCTCAACATTTCAGGGCAAATCATTTCATCTCCCTGTGCCTAAACAAAAAAATGTAAAACAATCTGTAGCTCGTATACAGCGCTCTCGTGGCTTTCAGGCGCTGCACAATGCAATATACCCAAATATCATGCTTCGCGTGTCGGTAGTACAAAGAATACATTACAAAAATGTTTCTTGGCATGTCTAAACATATTGTCAAAGCTTTACTTTAAAGAGCTTTCATTTATTAAATAGACACAAACAGTATAATTTGATTATTTTATCTCCCTGGGAGATGGTCCTAGATACCCAGCCAACTGAGGGTAGTGGGGGCATTAGGTCTGTTATGCGTATTGCTCATGTCCTTTTGACACACACATTAACTTTAGTAACTGTTAACTCATGGTGCCCAGCAGTCCCTTCAAAAACATTGATCGTGTGTGCACTGAAACCACTGGGACCCAACAAAGAATGTAACCGTATCAGGAGCCCAGCCAGGTTGTCCCTCCTGTCTCCTACCGTGTGACAGCCCCAAGCTGATGTGCAAAGCAATTTATGAAAACATAATTGTCTGCAGGAAAGTTAAAGGGGCACAAAAGTAGTTCCCTACGACTCACTAAGGAGAACAGCAGTGTCTACTGTCCCTAGTGTTACAAATGACTGACTAGCTTGCCCTTTTGGCAGACATGAAAAAAATTACATGTTTGTGTGCAGATAAAATAAATGACTCTAGACTCTGGAAAAATCATAAATACCATGGTCATTTGAGCGATACATACATACATGCAAAGGATCCTTTGGAAATTGATCAAATATGTTTAGTTTTGCAGAAGACACCTGAATTGGACCGAACATATGCTGATGTCCATAGGGCACCTGTAGCTGTCAAGGGACCCCATGTCCTGTGTGCCACCTTCAACCAGTGCTGGGATTTGAGCAGAAAGCGCTTTGCCTACTGCAAGTTTTGAAACCATTGTTCAGTGGTAAAACACAAACTACAAGTCCTAGAATGCAATTAGCTGTAGGTTACAAATGAAGGACTGACAGAAGCGGGTCACATATGACAGAGAGACACTTGCTAGCTATGAGTACCTGTTCAGTGCATTTAAGGGAAGTTTGCGTTGGTACAACCCATGTCTATCTGTGCATTGTCTGTTAATGAAGTATCCTACAAAAACCCAATTTTTGCTTTGCTCTGTATATAAACGTTAGGGTGATCGGGGAGTGGTCGTAAAATGCTGCCGCTTCAATGTTGGTCCGTTCCATGGCCGCAAGTACACGTGGGGGCACTAGGAATTAGAGTATAGGTGTGGTGCGTGACTAAGAAGAAGGTGTAACCCCTAGAGGTGGGATGCTTGGTGCTCTAGACACCCTCAATGCCGACATCAGCGAGCCACTGCAGCCCACTGCCTGTGAAAGCCCCCGACTGACCCACTCTCTGCATCGACCTATCGAGGGAGTTGTTACGGAGGAGATTGAAGTCACACCCCACCACCATGTCGGAGTCGGGAGTGGCTGTGACAAGGCCCAGGATCTTAAGTGTGAACTTCTACTGGTGGTCATTGGGGGCGTACAGTGTGTCAAGAGTGATTTATAGGTGTTCACAGTGACATGAACAACAAGCATTTGCAATGCAATAGGTCTCGCATTTTTGAAACTTTGACCTATTGGTATTGTAAATGACAATGCCTTTTATTATTGCAGGTTTTTTAAACACAAAAATATAAGGCATTGTCATTTACAATGCCAATAGCTCAAAATCTCGCAATTGAGAGACCTATTGCATTGCAAATGCTTGTTTGTTGAATAGCAGAGGATACTAGGCTGGGACGTGAGTCAGCTCTGGATCATGAATGGAAGCCAAGTTTTTTTGGCCATCTTAAGTCTAGTTTATTTGTTTCTTTTCCTACAGTAAACAATCCTTAATCCACCCAGTCAGACCGTCCATGGGTGCAGACTACATCTCTTTTGGGTGTGATTATTACAAAGTGTTGAAGGCTGGGTGTGCTGTCCTAGGTACCCCATGATCGAGGCACAGAGGCAACCAATCCTTATTTCAGTGAAGTGACCAATGCTGCCTGGGACCTTACTACATACCTATGGGTTGAAAAGGGCGTGCAGCACGGCTGTTGACCAGCCAGCTCTTAATGGCCGAACTGACTATTCTGTCCTTCTGGCAGTTTTCCAGTGGGGTGCAGGCTATCGAGCTGAGTTCATAGCTAGATGGACTTCCATGTGCCATGACCAGAGCCACTGGAATGATGCGCTCTAGGACTGAGGCTTTTTCGCATAATTAAAGATTTGCTACTTTCACCAGATAATCCATCATCTACTGCATAATCTGCAGATTTTAACAAAAAAATTGCTTCTAGCTCAAACGGATCAAAGGTTACGAAAGACGTTGCAACATGTGTTTGCACGCATTGAAGACCCTTTGCAAAGGCTGAGTGATCAACTCTCAGTTGCTTATTTCTGTATTTGATTGTCAAACTGGTACTAACGAGGTGACATCTTTGCCCAGACAGTATTACCACGTGTACAAAAAATACAAAATAATGAAGTGATACTATGAAAAAATGTGCCACATTGTGCCGCATAGTTTGCCTTTTCTTGTTGCATAATCTATTCAGCCTTGTCACTGAATTTGATTCTCCCCTGCCACATAATTCCAGTATCCCTGACCACGACAATTGATCTCATTCTATTTCCAGCCTGCGATGTGGGGTTGGTTTGAATAATTTTGACAGGGATCTGTTGCACCTACGTGCATTTGCCAACCATTCGACTCAGCCTATAGCTGTCTATCATTTTCACCACTGATTTTTGTGCTCAGCACAATAAACAAAGGTGCTGACAGGCGAGGGAGCGAAACCTGCTCTGCACGACACATCCGCCTCGACGCCCTGAGTTGCGCCCTGGGTGTTTGTGGTATGCACGAGGTGGAGTAGGGGATTGACGAATGAGTAAAGCGGGCCAAGGTAATGAATGCGCATGTAGTCTTAGAAACAGAAAACTAATAAAAAGACATATTTAGAAGATCCGGCAGGGCGGGTTATGTCTTTCTTCCCCTGTGTTTACGAGATTGCTTTCGCTGCAAGTGAGCGTGAGAGGTGTGCGAGTGAAAGCGCCACTCCCTGCCTTTGCCCTTTCGACAGAGCCACGGTGCTTCATTCGCTATGGCAGTTGCAGTAGGGTGAAACTAGCAGTCTTTTTTGGGGGGCAGGGACATATATTTGAATATCACACGTTGACTCAGGTTCCCAAAACAAGAGAGGGCAAAGCAGCAAATGGTGAAAGAAGGAATACGTGAAAAATGGAAAAACAGTCAAACAGAGGGTGTGGCTTACCGGCTAGAGCAGCCGACTTTGAAGATGGGAAGCCAGGTTCGAGTCTGGCGGGCGGCTCAAGCATCTTGTGATCGTGGGCAATTCACTTAATTTGTCCGTGCGTAGAAATGAATGTGTCCGTCTGTAACGCAAGTGGTGCTCATCTAAAGCACTCTGATACCGGTCGAGTTTGCGCTATTTAAAACCACAACAACAACAAACAAGCCTGGCTTCCGAGCAGTTTGTAGCAGAGTTTAAAAACATGACAGGTAGCTGTTGACTGTAAGAACCCGTCCTTCTGGTCCTTGTGAGGCGGAAAGCGCGTAACAGGCAGTGAGGTGATCTGGAGCCGACGGGGGAGGGAGGGAAAGTGAAAGTGCGCCATACGTGCGTTACTGCTGAAACGCCGACGCATGCACGTACGTGTGCACATCTCCTGTCCCACGCGTGCCGGAGAAGCGAGGCGGGAGCCCACCCCGCAATGGCAAGCAGTAGTGGAAGTCCGGCGGGAGCCCACCCCGCCTTCGTGAATGCCGCATGATGCGGCCAGAGCAGGATTCAAAAGCCGGTAAGTGGTGCATGCAAGCGCGCCGCGCCTGGACAGGAGATGTGCACGCGTATGGTGCGAGCAGGAGTTGTGATAACGCCGCGAGCCGTACACGTGCACATCTCCTGTCTGTTAAGCTTCGGCACAGACAGCTGATGTGCACGCGCACGGTTTGCGGCGTTATTACAACTCCTGCTCGCACCATACGCGTGCACATCTCCTGTCCAGGACTTGCCATACACGTGCACATGTCCTGTCCCCCTTCTCAGGCAAGTCGGCAACAATAGATCTCGCTTACGCGAGCAGTGCATGGCGCTTCATCGCTAGGCGAGACCTAAAAAGGAATCCATATAACCCCCCCAGAAATTATGTAATCTAAGTGACTGTTCTAGGTACAAAATCTCTTCAATGACATCATTTTGTTCAGTTTAGATCAACTGAATACTGACTCATTGACTATAGCAATTCCCCTTTTAGAAATGAAAGCTCAGAAATGGTGGTCTGCTGTTACTTGCAAGCCACCATACCTATGTTTGTAGCCAATCACAGGGGGTCACCATAGCAGTTTATTATTCATTAGGCAGGCCATTCTTCAACTCCCTGTGAATGGAGATTTTGCAATGCGACCTATTAGTGTATAGGTTGCGTCGCACATTTAAGACATCATAAAAATGAGTGTGCAATATGTCACCACTGTGTTTTGACCAGCCTTATTGTACATGTGACTCTAAGACAACAGTCACTATTTAGTAAATAATTCATAAAAAGGACTTAAAAGAGAAATTGTAAAACTACAAGTTATCATTACAAACTTGCACCACCAGATTGGACTAGTTTTCTAAACCATTTATTGCAACTTTCCCATAGTGTCAAAATGACCAATCTGAATTTTATATAAATTAAACTTGTAAAACTTGAGTACTTACCTTCCAACTGTGGCTCTTTTTCAAGGACAGCTTTAAAGTGTAAATAAAAAACTGTCACACTACTGCTGATGGAGACTCTAAAGCAAGTTAGCTGACCCATTACAAAATGAGAGATTTGAATCCTTGCATCTCGTCCAGTCTGTGATAACAGTTCATGCCAGAACCAGTGTAAATCAGTGTGGGGCTGTAAGTCTGTATATGCTCGACCCAAGCAGGGGCATAGCTTAAGGGGGGTGTTTGGGGTGTTACACCCCACCAATAAATGTATTTTTCTGATAAAAGTTGTGTACAGGTGCTTTCAGTTGGGTATTGTGAGATGTCAGTCAGATTTTACCTGGGATGTTTATACACACAGACAAAAATGCACGCACAGTTTCCCCCTCTCTGTTTTGAGAGTCCTCAAAATATTGGGAATTTTAATTTTTTAAATATTTATTCTCTTAGTTCTCCTACCAATTCGCATTCCTCTCCCTCTCTATTGCCCCTAAGGCTCCTCTCATGCACCCTGCTTCTCGTATAATATATTGAAACATTATATGCCAGCCTGATTGTTGACAAATCTGAAGCTCACCCCCCCCCCCCCCCCCAACACACAATCTTACTGACCAAGCTACCCCCCTGGACCCAAGACTGGTCCCCAAACAATGTCTTCATAAGAGATACTGCATTGAAAACCTATCTACAGTTTATTTTTGGTTATCTCAAGATAAATCCAGCCAGACTGATTATAAGCCCATAGCCTGGAATCAGTTACCTACACAGAGTATCACTATAAATTAGCAAACTAATGTACAACTTGCCCACGCTAATGAATGAATCTAGGCACCTCAGCTAGATTCATGGCTTGTGTTGCTAACAGTTCTTCTCTACTATAGTAGATGACCCTGCCATAGGTAAATCCTGATCCAGAAGCTCTGTAACCTGCCACAATAATTAGCATGAAATCTAGAAAGATAACATCTCCCCATACCCACTTTCTACATCTTTACGAACAATCAGTGGATGGGGAATTTAAGACATACTCAATTACACATAGGATAACCTCGCAGAACCTACAGTTACAGCAAATATTTCAGGTCTGAGTAAAAACTGGGGTAAAAAATTTTAATGGTTCAACAAAATGCATACTATCAACATACTTTTAGTTGCTGGGACCCGGAAGTCCGAATTAAGCAAAGAGTGGCCACATGGGCCCTTATTACAAATTGTATTTCACCTGGAGCAATAACTCAAGGTGAAATTCTGCATCTCGCTATTCCAAGTTACTCTGGATCTGGAATTATCAGGTCCACAAGCTCTGGACCTGATAAATTTAGACCCAAATATATTGAAGTCTATACAATGCTGCATTACTGCCCAGCTCTTGCCAGACCTCTGCAGCAGCCAAGAGGAAGAAAACAGTGTTTTCTCCAGAAAGAAACAAGTCTGCCCTTTATTTCTCTGCCCACCACAAACCGCTCATAATGAAGGGCCTTGGGGTGGTAGGGTCGGGCTAACTACCAAAGATGGCGGATGAACTTCTCTAGTGCTTCTGCAGAGTGTCCCGCAAACATCAGGCATCAGCCACCATCCCTAGCCAAAAAGGGATAATGGCGCGACCCTCCTGGGGCCTCATTTCCTGACTCTGGCGGCTGTGGGGACTGGCGAGCGAATGGAGATCGACCTGGGCCTCGTGGATGGCAGCCTCTGCACCCAGCTGTGACGGCTTAACCACTCCCTTTCCTGCGAGTCTCCCTGCTGTCAGAGGAGCGGTTGGACCCCTTACCCTGAACTGGGGCCCCTCCCCAGCCCAGTCTTAATTGCACTGGTGGCGGATAGTAGCGGCTCCCCCGCAGCTGGGGGCTTGGACGGGGGTGCTGGAACTGATGCCGCCGAGGGCGTGTGTGTGGTCAGAGACCGAGGCCAGATTGGGGGATCTGTACATTGCGGGTACTTGTCCGACTAGACGTGCGGCCATGGGACGGCCAAGTCGGGACCGCCAGTGAGACTAAGAGGTGCGAGTCGGGCCTGCCATGTGCTCCCCTCACCCCCCCCCCTCACCCCCCACATGCCTGTGCAGGCCGGGCGGCCTTACAGAGGCAACAACATCAAAGCGCCCAGGTGAGCGGGCCCACAGAAAATCATGCCTGGTGGTGCCAGGTTGGTATTGTGGCCACATGCTGACAGGCCATGACACCCAATGAGAAGGATCCTGTGCTCCAAACCATGAGTGATCTACCACTTCTGGCACATTACTGCTGCATATGGGGCATCTCCCCCCACCCTCCCAATGGGACTTGTGGCCACTGTTCCCAGTTATATTTTCCAGCCTTGTGGCCGGTGCTGGACTACTGGGGTCACAGCCACCCATCTTTTATACAGCCTTGGGGCTTGGGCTTAGACCACTTGTTAGAGCGCACCACTGATGCATTACCTCTGAATAATACCCTGCCAGTGCAGTGAGAGGCCTGGGTAGGGAGACCCAGCTCCGTGCCGGAAATAGTCCTTGGTGTCACTCTTGGACAGCGCTACATTACCATTTATGAAGCATCGATGCTGCCGGACTTCATTGGTGGCGGCCCCTGTTTGCTTACAAGGAATTTGTGCATTTCTCCCATGTGACTGCTTCTCAGGGATGGGCCACACTAAACCCACCAGAACGATACTACCGCCAGGCCTCCATGCATCCCAGCACACTCACTCTGGCGGATCCTCAACCCTAGCTGTGGAGGACTGTGTCCAGCCCACTAAAACTGCCCCCCCTCGACAAATTGGATGTCATCCTGCAGGAAATCCGTGATTGCAGGGCAACCTTATCCTCACGGACTCCCCAACAAGGGTAACACTCCACCACTATTGAAAACCTCCGAAGGCAAATCACCATTTTACATGACGGAGGATACTGAGGGATGAGCACGCATCAATAATGTGCACATCATTGGACTGCCTGAGAATACAGTGGGATCCAAAGTCGCATTGTTTTTAGAGAACTGGCTGAAAACCAAGGTGGCCCCAAAGAGACTGTCTGCACTGTTCACAGTAGAACGGGCCCACCAAGTTCTGACACGCTGTCCACCTCCTAGAGCACCTCCGAGACCAATAGTAGTTCGAATTCTCAGCTTCAACGACCGTGAAGTGGTGCTACAAAAAGCCAGAGAAAACACACCTATAATTGTGGATAACACAACTGTTTACCGCTTTCCTGACTGCACATGGTGGTCCAGTGCCAATGCTCATCTTTCCAATTCACCAGAAACCAGCTCCAATAAGATGGCCTAACCTATGCACTCTTTTTCTCGGCCAGATTGAAAGTTATCCGTAATTAACCCGCCCTCTATTTTGACACTCCAGAAGCCACATGGGATTAGCTGGAGCAACACTATCCACATACTCAATGACCGCCTCCATCTGGACTGCCATCACAGGGGCCTTGGCAGCTTCCCCAACAGTGCCAGCATTGGGTTGCCCCTCAGGTGTCATCTAAAGCGATATTGTCCCCACAGCAGGCTCTAGATGGCAGACAGGCGGTAATTGCAACGGTGTTTTCCAATAGAATGCACAATTGCTGCTCCATGCGAGCTCCTCAGTGGACAATGCCTCAGACTAAGACTCTAACCACAAATAGCGGATGACGTCCTCTGAGGACGGGAACACTCTAGTCCCAACATCATTCTATTGAAGCGCCTGATTGCCACACGCATGTGAGACCCCCTGGCCAAACTGATATCGCAAGCTGCACCGTCTTTGAGGAACCCAGGGTGGTTTGTATGACGTACACTATATATTGGTACGCTGGATTCATCCATAATATCCCCTAGTAACATATTGGACTATTATACCCCCAGGTGCATGGGGACCCCCCCTTCTAGAGGAAGTAACCACCCCAGGGAGGATCTTTTATATTTGTCTCCACTTCTCTTCTATCTTATGGAATTCTAGATCTCTGTATACTTCCTGACACACAGTACGCTTTACAAAATGGTTTCCGGGGGTCACGAAAATGGGGCTATTTCATTGTCACTGTTTCTTACACCTCAGTATCTTATTGAGGTACTAGTTGGCCTATCCCTATGGAAGTTGCACATAACAATAACCCATTAGTTGGTTTTACAGTTTTGGTTGAATGATCATTCTTCATTGGGCCTAGTATTGGGGAAATGTTTAATTCTTTGTCAACCTTTGTCGCTAATGGTCTCATATTGCAAAGCATATATAATAAGTGGGAAAATGTTGGTATATCACATTTACCTTGTCCAAATGTTGGATGTTAAGCATAGTTAAAAGGTGCTAACTTGAAGTCAGGGGCATAGGGTCTATTAAAAAACTACATAGAATCCTCACCCAGCTCAACACCCGCAATTGAATATAGTTTGTTTGCAGGAGACATACCTTTCCACCACCGAGCCAGTTGAACTGCACACAAAATAGAGAGAGCAACTATTTGCAACATCATACTCGGCCTTCACCCATGGGGCAGCCATGTGGTTGTGTGCTGGTGTACTCTTTAAAGTCTCCGGCACTAAAATAGATCAAAATGGTATGTCTTTATCCAGGGCATATTAGATGGTAGTACTGGAAGTGTTTATGCCCCTAATACGGAACAGGATATATTTTTGACTCACCTACCCTCTGTATTGGATGACTGGGCACAATACCATGGTTCACTTCAATGCAGTCATGAATTTAGATCTTGACAGTTCTCACCCACCACTTCAGAGCGGGGGCTCGGTTAAACAGGCCAGGGCTCTGAGGGGATAGATGGCGGGATGGTTCTTGACTGATGCAAGGCGTGCCCGCTTTGAGGGGATGCATGAATACTCCTTTTACTCCCCCCCATAAACTACATGCCCGATTAGACCGAATCCTCTGTCCTGCCTCACTACAATCAAACATCACACATGCAACTTACTTCTGTAAGACACTATCAGACCACAATCCTCTGGAACTTGTCATGACGTGGGTTGAGTCCCTACCCCCATCCTGACATGGTGCTTACAGCCGCACTTATTGAAGGACATTGTATTTAAAGATACCTTGGCTAACACAATTGACACATATTTTGCAGAAATCATTAATACTCCATCATCCCCATTGATAGAATGGAAAGCTTTTAATGAAGTGATAAGGGGTGTGTCTATTAATACTATGGTAGGTGCACAGAGGACTGTTCAACATGACCTATGTCACACAGAGACTCAATTGGGGTTACTTGAACAAGAGATGCTGATGGACAGCTTGTAAGAAACCAAAATTAAATATGCGGACTCCTTGTTCGCCTATGTGCTATTGACTATGCTGCCTACACACAGAAAATGCATGCAGAGGGAGGCAAAGCTAGTGCACTCCTGGCCCACATGGTCAGACCGGCGCCTCCACCTACACCTGTTCTGTGGTTGCTCACACCCCTGCATACACGTTGCACCACTCAATTAGACATTAATGAATCCTTTCGCAAGTATTATGCGATTTATATCCCACATACCCCCTAAATGTCCCTGACACCATTGCTTCCTCTCTAAATGGTATACAACTGCCACAGGTATCTGCTGCAGATAGGGAGGGATTATGAGCTCCTCAAATACCGGGCAAACTCTGCCATGCAATTGACGAGCTCAATCATAATAAGTCGCCCAGGAGAGATGGGATACCTATTGAATTTTATGCTGCATTTGCTTCCTGGCTGATTCCACAATTGGAACGGATCTGTAACGCATCCTTAGAAGCGGACTGACTACCTACTACGCGGCAGGCTTTGGTTAAATCCTTACTAAAGCCGGGCCGGGCCGTGACCCAGAGGCCTTTATCCCTCCCAAACACGGAATATTAAATTTTCAGCAAAGTATTGGCAAGACGGTTGCTCCCCCTGCTCCCTCAACTGATTCATTCCATGACAGAACACCTCATTAAATATACGGCGCCTGTATCAGGTCATGGATGTGGTGTGCGAGCAATACCCATCTGCGGGCTGCCTGTCCTTAGACCTACAGCAGGCGTTTGACACGTTTTGGCACGTTGGAGTGGGAATATCTGTTCTCAGCTCTGACGAAATTCAATATTTTTTCTACCTACGTACGGTGGGTCAGACTACTATAAGCTAATACCGCCGCTAGAACAAAGACAGGGCACAGATATCATCAAAGTACCTGGTGTCCCAGGGTACCCAGCAGGGATGCCCGTTATCACCCCTATTATTTGTTTGGCTATGGAACCCTTGGTGCAACACATCAGGCAGACAGCGTTCGACTGGGGAATCCCACAGGACCCACGGTCCATACCATCTCCATGTTCGTGGACAATATGATTTTATACATCTGTGACCTCGAACTGGATCTGACACCTATTTCCGATTTACTACAGTTGTTTGGAAATGTGTCCGGCCTTTGGGTAAAACACAGTAAATCCCATGCTTTCTCATTCCGGAATAGCACTGAGCGTGACATGCTGCCCTTTGTTACATATGACATAAAAATAGGACATCACACGTTCCGATACCTGGCCGTCCAGATATATAGAAGCACAGAAGACTTATTAGACGGGAATCTCATGACGGCCATCATGTTGTTGAAAACTCAAATTAAATTCTGGGTAACACTGCCTCTGTCAGTAGCGGGCTGAATAATACTGGCTAAGATGGTGATGCTGCCCCACTTGTTATACTACTTTCTTAATTTACCTGTCATTATTCCCGAGGCGATTTTCAAAACGCTTATTAATTGAGCTGATGTGGGGTACTGGACGGCGTAGGGTTGAACTACCTAAAATGCAACTATCACCGTGAGATGGAAGGATGGGTACCCCTGACTTTAAAACTTATTGTCTAGCAGGGCAGCTCCAGTGGCTGCCCTACTGGTTAGCGGGCTACCACCTAGGCAAAATTGGTTTCACACAACACATGCTTAAATTAGGCAAACTTCATAGACTGCTCCTACCAGGAGCAACGTTACCCACTCAACTACTTCTCCTGCTCCATATTGCACTCATCTATTGGAAATGCACCCTCTGCTATACAAATTCGACCCATAATTATGCCCCTAACATTCCCTTGAGGGGATTACCCACACCTCTGGGCACGCTCACGGTACCTAGACTATTGCCCTGGGAAAGTGCAGTGATCAAAACAGTGAGAGAACTTTTTACGGAGAGCACACTAATGACTCATCAGGAATTTACACAACTCCTTGGTATACAGGACTCCCTTTTCGTGACGCATGCCAATGTTCACACATACTGGGCCCCACTGGGATCTGAGCCTACTACACATGCACTGATACACACAATCTGTAGTACGAATCCTGGTCTACTCCTGGTTAAATGTATATATCTGGGACTGCGTACCTATGTGAATAGATCTCTGGAACCCTGGCGGATTAAGTGGGAAGAGAATCTAGTCTGAGCGCTGCATGATAAGGAGTGGTGTTTTATCCTAGAATACCCGAGCAGGATATCTTGCAATTTGCTTTTTAAATTCTTGCAATTTTCAATTCTGCACAGGGCATACCTAACACCGTGCAAACTTCACTCGATATTTGCTGCTGCCTCACCTAGCTGCCCTAGGTGTCACGGAGACATTGCAGACCTATTAGATATGTTATGGGCTTGCCCCTTATTAACTTCTTATTGGACAGATATGCGAACCGCACTATCCACACTGGTAGGCACTACCCACTGGGATAATATTGAACACTGTCTATTGGGCCTCTATCCCAGACCCAAGTGTTTTAAAGTTATAGTAAGATTTGTAGATTTGGCGATCCTTCTGGCAAAGCGGCTAATAACCAGGCGCTGTAAGTCCCCAAAGGTGCCCCCTGTGTCTAGCTGGTCAGAGGAGGTAATACACTGGGGCACGGCGGAGAGCTATGCGTTACACAGAGAAGAATATTGCGCTCTGCGTGAATGACCTATTGCCATGATCTGGGATGGTATGTGGAAAACCTTTAAATTCCAAGAAGGAAATGAGTAGCCACCACATCTTACATGCTTAACCACGCACCTCCCTTATTAAGTATGGCACTGCAGTTTTGACCTGACGCTGGTTTAGGGATACACTCAGGGATACTCAACCCCATGTCCCTGTGACGACAATGGTATTTAAACACGGCCTACTTCTGACCTTCACGGACCGAGTTACACCACGAAGTACTGTTACACCTAGAGATTCCTACACAAGACATTCCCACTTCAATACAATGCAGTTCTTAGAGATGAAGATTAGAGATGACATTTCAGGGTTATGGGTGGGGGGTTAGGGTTCACAAAAGAGTTCATTGTTTCTTTTGTTTGTTCCTGCCAACAATACCTCTATAAATGCTTTATTACTTGTGGTATGATTTATATATATTACAAGATGCGGAAAAGATACTCCATCATGTAATCACCACTGTATTTCTTGTATGATCTAATCTTACTGTATTACTATGTTTGACATGTATGGAATTTATTATACCTACTACAACACGGTAAAATGTGTTAAAAAAAAAAAATGAAGTGTCTTGTGGCTACATATGGTGCCACCTCTTGTAACCAGCAAGAACTTCATCATTTATTGGTGACAATAGTGAATTACATGCCCTGACATTAGACAGTTCATCCCCAAAACTATTCCATCCGTAATTCCTTGAAGCGACAGTTGCAGTGCCACCAGCTTGTCCTTTCCTTACTTCAAACTTACAGCAACATAGGTGCGCACAAAAAGTTCCTTTTTTAGGGCTTAACGCTGGGAGAGCTAAGAGAGTATAAAGGTAATTCCTGTTGTGTCGTAGATGAGTTAGAAAAATCGGAGGGATAATTACATTTATTATACATACCATTAAACCAATTGAAACAATAGCTGTCAAGGATAATGAAAGAAATATTTTATACCAGCATTATCTAGAAGCTAGTTGAAGAGGATATGAACATAAGAAGACCACAGCAAAAACCCTTTTAAGTTTCTGCTCCATTTTACAGAGGAATGCTTCATAAACTAACAACGTTCTGTCTAGCCTCCATTGTGAAAATCTGTTGCAGTGCTGCGACTTTGAGATACCACTAAGATTAACAAGACCATATGAAGGCCATATATTGGTGCCGCCTCTAAGGTTTGTCTAAATTTGAATGATATTTCCCATCATTTGCATCAGCTGAGGGAAATATGACAAAAGTGTTTGAAAACATAGCATAATTATCTGTGGTTTCTAGATTGCCCTTCTCCTGCTATTCCCCTTGAGAATGGCTCTAGATAGAGAGCACACAGTAAAGGAGACAGGGACATCCTTGACGTGTCCCCCTCTGAATGATGATCCCCCGGAATAGTTTATATTTAGGTATTCAATTTCAGGTAGCTCACTTCTAAAGGGACTATAGAAGCCTGATGAACTGGGATAGAAACCAGTGAATTGAAGTGTATATATCAGTAAGATCAAGTTTACCAGGTGGCCATCCTTTTTACAATTGTGTAATTATTAGTTAATTTATTGTGAAATATGACTGGTACCGATTATTATTTCAGGTTCGGAGCCCAAAGTATTGTAAGAAGGAATGATTAATAAGGGCATTGTAGGAAAGTAGGATCTGCTTTTATGGTTACCCCCACTTTTTGCCTGGTGTTATGCTGTTTATGACTAGTCTGACTGGGATCCTGCTAATCAGGACCCCAGTCTCTGTGCTGCCTCCCTTAAATTGGTTATGGTGAGTACTTAGGTACATCCCAGATTGGCTACTGGTGTACCCTTATAAGTCCCTTTTATATGGTACTGAGGTACCCAGGGCATAGGTACACCAGGGTTCTCCCATGGGCTGCAGCATGTATTATGCCACCCATGAGGGACCACTCAAATTGTGACTCCAGGCCTGCCATTGCAGCCTGTGTACGCTGGTGCTAGCACAACTTACAACAGATATAAGTTTCCCTATATCTGAGGTCACTGCACTTAAAACCTATAAGTCACCCCTAAGGCAGGCCTTTCAATCCTGAAGGCAGGGTGCTCGATTCTAAGTGTGGGGGTGCCTCTGCATGAGCAGAACACCCCTACAACCTTCGGAGTCCATTCTCCCGGGTTGTAAGTGCATCAGCCATTACGATACAGAGTGGCCATGCGTCATTACGCAATAACCATCTCTAAACTGGCTGTAACGAACCCTGTCATGTTTGGTATGAAACATGTTGGAATCATACCCCCTCCATGCACTGTAAAGCTCCTCCGGGAGGCC
This sequence comes from Calotriton arnoldi, assembly GCA_963921515.1. Lineage (NCBI taxonomy): Eukaryota > Metazoa > Chordata > Amphibia > Caudata > Salamandridae > Calotriton > Calotriton arnoldi. The sequence continues at coordinate 852,955 of CAWUFW010007179.1, forward strand.
TTCAGTGCTCCCAGTACCAGTCTTCCAGAACCGGACAGCCAGCCAGGGCTGCTGCTGACCAGAGACATGTTTCTGCCCTCCTGCTGCTGAGCCAAGCTCGAGCAGGGGAAGGCAGAACAATAGATATCCTGTCACAGAGAGGTGTGACCACCTCCCAGACAGGGTTTAGTCTATTGGGGCAGGGTGGGGGGAACTTGCCAGCGCCACTGAGACTGCTTAAAGGTCACGTTTGGTGCCCTCCTTGCATACTCCAGTTCAAGGAGCCGTTGGCTCCCGCGCTGGCGTGAAACTAGACAAAGGACATGGGAGTATCCTCCTCACTGTCCGCCCCCTCCTCTGGGAGGGACCCCTGAATCGTCCCAACTCTTTCCCTAGGGTACTTAAGGGCTTACCTGTTTGTGGGTCCCTAGATTTGTCGTGGGACATAATTCAGATCAGACACCACTTCTTCGACCGTCTGGGCACTCTGTACTTCGCTCTGGGCACCGAGACTGCAACTGAGAAGACTCCTGCTGCTCCTGGTCTCATTGTCCTGCTCGTCTGCTGCAATGTCTGTGCATGTGCTCCATACAGGATCCTCCCAAGGCCTGTGGACATCCAAGACACCTGAAGGAATCTCCCTTGAAGTGAAGGAGTCTCTTCCCTGCATCTGCAGGCACCGCAACAAGGCTGACCGGTCTGCAGATCCTGGCTCCCACAGACTCCGAAAGGCTCAGCAACACAGGTGGTGGTTCTTCACTTCCCTCAAGGCCTGCACTGTCGTCTCACTGAAGTCGAGGCCAGTATCACTCGTCGGAACCACAAGAACCTAACCCGTGTGCACCGCGTTGACTTGCCGTTGCGGAGGCTTGTTGGCTCTCTGCCTCAGAGATCTTTGGGCTCCAAGTAGCCTCCACCTCAAGCATCTCCTGTGACCAAGATCTTCATCCTCCCCACACCTCGTACACTGTGGGCCTGCATCTTTGGTGAGCTGCTCGATGTCCTCTCGCGACTCCAGTGCCTCTCGCCTGTGGGTCCTCTTGAGGGTCTTCTTTGACTTCACTGGGCTCCCCTGATTGCTTGTGGCCTCCTCTGACTCCCCTGCTTGTGGTGAGTTCCTTGGACCTTGCTGGTCCCGACACTGCACCTTTTTCGCTTTCCACGTTGGTTGCAGTTGCCATGGCTTGTTGGTGCTCCAGACGGACACCGACCCCTCAACTATTGACATCCGACGTGAGACAGCCCATGAATGGCTCCTGGTCTTCCTCAAGTAAGTGAACAAAGGACAAGGGAACCCTGTAAGTCAGAAGAGACCAAGGGTAGCAGTATGTTATTAGAGACAGTGGTCCCTATCAAGGAAAATATGCAGTCATAATCACAAAACTACAATTAGAGTTGTGTATGTTAATATCCAAATGGAAACAATTGTATTTATTTACACATTCAATAAACACGAAAAAGCATATAGTATAATGCAGTGAGCAGAAAGTGACGGGCTTACGGAAATCAACAGATTTCCTGACCTCAGGCATATAACTGCAGAGTGACTTTTAGTGATACATAATTTACAGTAGTCACAATGAGGAAAACATCTTATGCTCCACATTAATCATATGTAAAAGGTTGGAGTCAAGATGGGGTTGTCGACGACGTTTCGATCCCCAACTGCGGTCATGGGATCATCATCAGGATGGAAGAGTCAGAATGCCTGAGAGGTTGCCTTAATAAGGCATGGAAGGGGGGGAAGGGGGAAGGAAAGGGGGTGAAAAAGGGGGGTATTTGAAGGAAAGGGGGAAGAAAAGGAAAACAGAGAGGTTAAGAGGGGGAATGGTGGGTCTTGCATTGTCTCAGAATACGTGACCATATTGTGGGGGATGTGGAGGTAATGGAGGTGGTGCATGGCGTATTTAGAAAACCACATTGCAATTCTGGCTATTCCCTTGTGACTGGCTTAGCAGTAAGTTCTGAGAACACAATTAAAAACATACAGAATTTACTGAAGAGAAGGAGAAATAGCTGTTGTTTAAATTAGGTTAGTCCAGTCCTTCATACGATTCAGTCCAGTATGGAGAAAGTTAGTGCGCAAAATCCATTTGAGCTCCTCCTTATTGAGGATTCCATTGATGTCGGTGCTTCGAGGCGGTGGTTGGATCACGTTGATCATGGCATGACGCGCACCATTTCTATTTGCCATCTGTGACATGACTAACTACCTTCTGAAGGCTGCTCTCCACATCTACCACTTAGAGAGCTTTCTAAGGTTGTCTAAGACCACTAAAATCACCATAAGAGTTGTCTGGATTAGTGCAGGGTGCTACACTTACATAAGTGAGCACCATTTACTAAGCCAGCCTCCTACAGTCATTATGTCAGGTGTATGCACATTTCTGTAGGAAGATCAAGCTGAAACAAATTTGAGGGACTAGTACCATTTGAGCAACTGTTGCTTCCCTAAATACTGACTAATATGGGTTCAGGGTCATGGATAGAGCAGGCAGTGATAGAATTTCAGCAACTCCAAGTAGTAGAAAGCTGACTATCTGATAGAGACTTCTAGCTGCAGATTCCTTACCTTCGAATTTCCCAGGCGTCAGGCTGGATCCGGAAACTTTTGCTGAGCAATACCCCTTGTGCACGGCATCGGGTGGCTCCATTCAGCTCCGCGTGACATCGCCGGCATCGGTAGCGTTGGTTACGACGTCGCAGTGCCTATATAGGCGCCACCCAGGTGCGCGGACCTCAGTTCTTTTCTTTCCACGCCCGTTAAGGGCCAATCCGGGAAGAGCTACCCCTGTGCCGCTTTTTGGCAGGCTTTTTCTCGACTTTTGTCGAAATGTTTGGAATTCGACTTTGTGTGCGAGGGATGTCTTCTAGGAAGACAGGTTTCAAACCGTGCGGGACGTGTTCCCGCATGATGTCGGTTACCGATCCCCACCTCGTATGTCTTTGGTGTCTCGAGCGCGACCACGATACGAAGTTGTGTTCAGACTGTCGGGCGATGGCTTCGAAGACCTTGAGGGAGCGAACAATGAAGTTACTCGCAGACCGGCAGTCGACACCGTCAAGCGAGACTCCGAAGAGGTCACGGTCCCGTTCGAAGAAGACCGCTCCCGGAGCCCTAAGTCCTCTTCCTCCCATTCTCGGTCCTCTGGACACTCGGGGAAGAGGCACAAGAAGAAGTCCAAGCGAACTTCACCTTCACCTCAACTGGCATCCGTCATCGAGAGAGGTAAGGAGCACCGACGCTGCAGGCGCGGTTCTGCAGAGATGGAGCCAGAGTTGACTTCGCGCCTCCCCCCCTTTCCGGGAGCCGGAACGACTTCTGCTCAAATAAAAGAGTTTTACTAGGCCGTGCGCTGCGTATTTGAGCGGAATGACCTCACTGGTGAGCCTTCGGGCCCCGCGGGGTCGGAAGGGGCCCCATAGGATTCAACACCGTTGGCTCCGGCCATGACGCCGGTGGGGCCTCACGGGTCCGATTCCAGATCTGGTTCGACGCCGGTCATGCCAACGCGACCTTCCCCGGCGTCAAACCCAAATTCGGTGCCTGTGACATCGCCGATGCCTATTGGTGGCGCAAGCCCCATCCTCATCCCCGACAACACGGAGCTGGAACGGCATCGATCGACGCCGATTCCAACGTCAACAGAACCCAGAGGTTCTATGTTGTCGCCTGAGCACTTTGAAGACGTGCTAGGCTCAGGAGAGGAATGGGAGGAGTCTGGGGACCCTCTTGAGAACCAGGATGTCTCTGAGGAAAATTTGGACTGGTCTGGGGCACTTGGGGAGGCCAGTGGTCTGGATACTTACCCAGATACTGGCATGCTCTCTCCACCTACAGTGGCTGTGGAGGAGGGGGCGTCCTATACCATGGTGGTAAAGAGGGCAGCTGAGGTCCTCGGACTGGAGCTGCCCTTGGTGCAGGTCAGGACTAATCTCCTGACTGAGGTGTTTCAACCTGGGGCTTCCACTTCCGAACCCCTGTTGCCATTTAATGAGGCACTTACGGACGTCCTTCTAGAAACATGGTCCAAACCTAGCAGAGGGGCTCCTGTGAATAGGACGATTGCACGCTGCCATTGCCCAGCTCCAGGCGACCCAAAGTTCCTCAGCCAACACCCCACCCCAGAGAGTTTGGTGGTGCAGGCCTCTACGTCCCAAGGCGCATTCCCTTCCGCCCCTTCGGACAGGGAATCCAAGAGGTTGGATTCACTTGGGACGAAGATGTTTTCTTCCTCCAGCCTGGCATTGCGGTCGGTGAATACTGCATGCTTATTGGGCTGTTTCTCTCATACCCTTTGGGAGACAGTTGCGCATGTGCTGCCACAAGTCCCAGAGGAGGCCCGGGCTGTGCTCTCCCAAACTGTCAGAGACGGGAGGGATGCAGCAAAATTCGCCATACAGTGTGGGTTAGACACAACCGATTCGCTGGGCTGATCAATTTCAACGACGGTGGCCATGAGGTGCCACACCTGGCTTCGTACCACTGGCTTCTCGGGTGATGTCCAAACAAATTTGATGGAGATGCCCTTTGATGGAACCCACCGTTTGGGGAAAAGGCAGACTCGGCTCTGGTCAGGTTCAAGGACTCTCGTGCTACGGCCAGATCCTTGGGCCTTACCTCCACTCCTAGTGGCCAGTCTTCCTATCACCCCTTTCGTGGCAACGGAAGAGGTTTCCAGCCGCGTTAGCCCTATCCCAGCCACCACCCCGCACAGACTGCCCAAGCCGTGCGTGGACGCGGTGCATTCCGATCTCGGGATGGAGGCCAGAAGTCGTCTTCCACACTGCCCCCAGCAGCCACATCCTCCAAGCACTCCTAGGCTGCAGGACCACACTACTCCAGTTGGTGGGAGAATTATTTATCATCTCCCCCACAGGAGATCCATAACATCGAACAAGTGGGTCTTGCAGATTGTCCAGGAGGGCTATTCTCTACTTTTCCTCCTACTATTCTGCCAAGTCAGGAACGGCTGACAGAGGATCATTTAAAGTTGCTCCAAGAGGAAGTTATGGCTCTTTTGGCCACGGGAGCTATAGAAAGAGTACCAGTTTCAGAAGTAGGCAGTGGCTGTTATTCCTGCTACTTTCTGATTCCAAAGAAAAACAAGGGGCTACAGCCCATTTTAGATCTTCGGACTGTCAATCTCTTCCTCAAAAAGGAGAAATTCAAAATGCTCGCTCTGGCTCAGGTCTTGTCTGCCCTAGACCAGTAAAACTGGATGGTAGCGTTGGACCTGCAGGATGCGTATTTTCACATTCCCATCCTGCTGGGCCACAGGCGTTACCTGCGGTTCAAGGTAGGCCGCGAGCACTTTCAGTTTACCGTGTTCCCCTTCGGCCTAACCAGTGCCCCTCGGGTGTTCACCAAGGTGATGGCGGTGGTTGCAGCACATCTGCGCAGGTTAGGGGTGACGGTCTTCCCCTACCTCGACGACTGGCTGTTGAAGGCGTCCTCGTCCCAGGCAGTCATCTCCCTCTTTCAGACTACGGCGAACCTCCTGCATTCGCTGGGGTGCTCTATAAACATGCTTCAGTCACACCTGACTCCTTCTCAGATGCTCCCTTTCATCGGAGCTGTTCTGGACACAGTGCAGTTTTGGACTATCCTCCCGAGCAGCGAGTCCAGGATATTCAGGCTATGATTCAGATATTTCAGCCTTCATCCTGGATTTCGGTGAGACTGACTCTGAGGCTGTTGGGACTCATGGCCTCCTACATCCTGTTGGTAAGACACGCAAGATGGTGTATGCGGGCTCTGCAGTGGGACTTGAAGTTACAATGGGCACAGCATCGGGGAAATCTCACCGACATGGTTCAGATCTCAGAAGGAACTGTAAAAGATATGCAGTGGTGGTTAACGAACCGCGATTGGGTCAACAGCAGACCCCTCTCCCTTCCCCAAACAGATCTCACAGTTGTGACATAAATTTGTTGGAGCTCCGAGTGATTCGGTTAGCATTGAAAGCATTTCTTCCCTCTGTCAAGGGGAAGCTAGTGTAGGTGTTCACGGACAACACCACCGCCATGTGGTACTGCAACAAGCAGGGCGGGGTGGGGTCGTGGACCCTTTGTCAAGAGGCCCTGCATCTCTGGACATGGCTGGAACAGCAGGGCGTAACCCTGGTGGTTCAACACCTGGCAGGTTCTCTGAATGCCAGCGCGGACAAACTCAGCCGTCAATGCCTAGCGGATCACGAATGGCGTCTCCAGTTGGAGGTGGTGCAAGGTCTTTTTCAGCAGTGGGGAGAACCTTGGTTAGATTTGTTCGCCTCCGAAGAGAACGCGCAGTGTCACCAGTACTGCGCGCTGGAGTTTCCAAGGCGGCTATCAGATGAACAAGTTACTTGCCTTCGGTAACGCATTATTTGGTAGAGACTCTATCTAGCTGCAGATTCCTTACAGCCCCACCCGTGCCTCCCCACTTTGCAGACTGATATAGTAGGGCTATGGTTGTTCCCCCTTTTCAGGGCCCTAGTTTTGCACACGACTACGTCAGTTACTTCGTGGCTTTGCACTTCTGGCGTGCACAGTACGAAAAGTACTGACGTCCACGCGCCTGGGTGGCGCCTATATAGGCACTGCGACATCATAACCAACGCTACCGACGCTGACAGCATCAAGCGGAGCCGAATGGAGCCACCGAGCGCCGCGCGCAAGGGTTATTACTCAGCAAAAGAGTCCAGATCCAGCCTGAGGCCTGGGAAATTCAAAGGTAAGGAATCTGCAGCTAGATCGAGTTTCTACCAGATAATGCGTTAGCGAAGGTAAGTAACTTGTTCTTCTCCAGCATTCAAGATCCCTCTCAGATCCCTAGCTGCAGGACTTTAAAAAAAAAAAAAATTACAAATAAGAAATTCCTTCAGACTTCTCGTAGAGACTAGTGATTGTGCTCAGGTGTGTGATAAGCTTTTCAGATGAACACCCCATAAATGTAATACTTCAGAAATATACCTGGATTTTACTTCTATAAACAGGTTAGCGAACAAGGATATACTTGAAGTATGTGCCAGAAAGTCAGGTATCAGAGAAGAAAAATGGAAACAGCTACCTCAAAATACACATAAACTCTCAATTGGAGCAAATTTGAGACATGCATTTTTCTATTTCTTCTGTGTTATATCCCAGGGAGATTGCATAAAAGTCTCCCCAGCTTGTACTCATTGTGGCCTGACCCCCCTGCAATTGGGAAAATATTATCAGGATTTGCCATTAATTAAAGACTTTTTGAACTCAGGTTGTTTGCCATCTAAATTTGATTATTGGGATTTATTTAGAGCCGGAAAATGGAATTGCAATATTTGGTGAAGTTCCGGGGCTGTCACAGTAATCATGTGGGCGAATCTTTTCCGGTTCGTTAATAGTCATAACAATCATTGCTCAACTCTGGACGACAACCACATAAAACTGGAGGAAAAGGCTAAATTATATTAAGCTTAATTAAAAAAATCTGTCTAGAAATCGGTGGGCCTAATTCATAAATCTTAGAAGATGTGGGTCCCTCTTTATGATAACATTGAATATAGATAAAAGATTTATAAACAAGATCATTAATTACTAGCATTTTCGATCATACTCACTTTACTATGCAGTTTGTATACTTAATGATTGAGGCAATTTGGTCAGATGACTAAGATTTAATTATTTTACTTTATTTCATTTCTATTTTTATTTACTTTTGTCTAGAGACAACTAGAACAGAGGTAAAATATGAAATCAGAGCACCCTTAAGCCATACTTGCACCTAAGAAAATATGCCTCTTTGTCTACAAACTTGTCACTGCTGAATTTTGTGTAATCTATTTATTTGTTAAAGCATTGATCCAGACTACATCTATTCTGGATTCTGTTCTCCTACTACTTACAGTGTCTTTATGAAAATTATAAAATGGAAGCAGTATTTCCACTCTTTATATGTTGATTTGTTTGGACAGTAGCATGCACATTCCAAGTCTTACCATCCGTACCCATCTCCAGCTCTCTCACACATTCCGTCATAAATTCAACTTCCTTGGTAATCCCAAGACCTTCGCTAAGCCACGCAATGCCCTTCAACAGCAAGCCTCAAGTGGCCTTTGGAATGCATCAGGGCAGCATTAATTGATCGTTTAATCTTTGCTTCAATTGTGGACCATGAATCTATGTTTTAAATAAACCCCTCAAAACTGCATTGTAACCTCCTACATTGCATCACTAGACTTATTGTAGGATTGTAATGACAATTCACAAGCATTTCATATTCTTTGGCTTTATGCACTTAATTCTTTTCAACGTCTGTAAAGCAATAAAATGTATTGATACTTACATTTCCCTGCAGAAATCAGTAAAAGACTAATCCATTACAACTTGAAGTGTTATACATCAATGGGATGCACCCAAGAACTGGGGCATGAACCATCTTTTCTGCATAGTTTCATATAAGGGAGTGCAATCCTGAAAGGACACCCCCACAAATAACTGCAAGTCTTTTAGGCTGTATTCCTGCCTCCTTGAGTTAGTTCATCTCCATCATGTCATGTAGCTTCCAATAAAATTGTATGCCTCATGGGATTTATTGCTCTACGCGTGGCCTCCAAATTCACCCCCATGGACTTACGGAAGCCAGCCACATATGTCCTTCAACACCTCAACAAGCCATCTCGCCAAATCTGCACTCAGTGTTGCACAGCTAATACTACAAGTGTCATGTTTGTGTAGGTCCTCTGAAAGTGCAAGGTCTGGGACAGGTAAAGTGACTGGCTCTGTACTGTACAAAAGCCACTTTGGAAATGTATTGATGCTTAATGATGAATATAGTTTTACAAATAGGCATTTCTTCCACTTTCTGTAATAAGATATGAACTCATGTCATGCATGATTTACTAATTCAATGCTATATTTAATATATTGGATGTAGCTAGCTCTGTAACAAGCCTTTCTGTTGTTACCATACTTTTAGTATCTGAGACAAAAGATTGCTATGGGACACTTACCTTTGGATGATCTAAACTCTCGAATTATATAAAATTTTGGGTTACAAACCTAAATCTGTTGTTCCACGTTGATGCCTTCCCAAAACCACTGCAGGGCCTTTGTCTCAACAAAAGTGGGAGTTGCAATATGGAGCAAGAACTATGAACCATGGTTGCCATGCTTTTTGGTCAGCTTTTCTGTCCTTTTATTTACCTTTACAAACACTGAACTTTCTTTTGAAACCTCTGTTTTTATAACATAGTCTCAAAGGAAAATTTTTGGATTACAGCATTCCTTTTTCTCTGCTGAAAATGAAATGATACTGGGTGATGAGATATATATATATTTATATTTATTGGATTTATATGGCGCACAGCTACCCGGAGGTTTCCCGGCGCCTACGGTCATACAGGACGAGAGAAAGGCTATTAGTAAAAGTTCTACTGATTAAACAGCCACGTTTTCAGTTCTTTGCGGAATTTGAGATAGTGTTCTTCAAAACGGAGGTGCATTGGAAGGGAATTCCAGAGGGAAGGAGCTAGATAGGCAAAGGAGCGTCCTCCCATTCTGGCTCGTTTGATCCTAGGTACCTGGAATTTTAATTGACTAGAGGAGCGTAGTAAGCGTGAGGGACGGTAATGGTGCACCAGGGCACTTAGGTAGTGGGGAGCTGAGCCTATGTTTATTTTGTGCATATAGCAAAAAGCTTTAAATTTGGCGCGATTGTCAATTCTCAGCCAGTGTAGTTTTCGAAGAGCCGCTGAGGTGGAGGCCATTCTGGGTAGTTGGCAAAGCAGTCTTGCCGCGGAGTTTTGGACTACTTGTAGCTTACAGAGTACTTCCTTACTAGCGCCCAGATAGAGCACGTTACCGTAATCCAACCTGGACACTATCAAGGCCTGGATGACAGTTTTTTGTGTAACGGAGGGAAGCATCCAGAGAATTTTCCTAAGCCACTTTAGGATAGCAAAGCAAGTGGAGGCAACTTTGATCACTTGCTGCCTCATAGACAATTGGTCGTCAATAATGACGCCAAGGTTACGGGCCGATTGAGATGGAAAGGGGAGATCGCCCATTTGCGGTGGTCAATGTTGGGGGCCCCAGAGAGTTTTATTACCACCGAAGATGATGAGTTCGGTTTTCCCATCGTTGAGTTTTAGTTTATTTGAGTGCATCCAGTCAGCGATCTCTTTTAGCCCTGTCTGTAGCGAGGATGATTTAGAAGTCTCCTTTGAGGAAAGCGAAAAGATAAGCTGGGTATCGTCCGCGTAAGAGTAAATTGTTAGCCCTACTTGCTCTGCTATCGTAGCCAGAGGGCTGACGTGAGATGTTGAAGAGCAATGGACTAAGTATGGAGCCCTGAGGGACTCCATATGGGGAGACCTGAGTTTTGGAATGAGCAGTAGAAGAAGACCTGAAAGGTCCTTTTGGATAAAAAACTAGACAGCCATTTAAATGCCTTACCACAAATGCCCTTAGATTGAAGGATATTTAGAAGCGAAGTGTGGGAAACAGTGTCGAATGCGGCACTTAGATCAAGTAAAATGAGTGCCACCGTATCTCCTTTGTCGACCTGTTGACGAATGTTCTCAGTGACTCCTAGAAGTGTCGATTCTGTGGAGAAACCTGCTCTAAAACCCGATTGAGACGGATGAAGAATATTTTGTGCTTCAACATACTTCGTCAGCTGGGAGTTGATGTGTTTTTCTAAGATCTTGGAGAACACCGGGAGCAGGGAAATGGGGCGAAAGTTAGAAAGGATCTTGGGGTCAGAGTTGGTTTTTTTAAGCAAAGGAGCACCATCGCATGTTTCCAGGCCGACTGAACTTTTGCTTCAGATAGTGATGCGTTGAGGAGCTCCATGATGATAGTAAGTATAGGGAGGTCTAGTTTTTGAAGCAAAGAGGAGGAAGCGGATCCTTGGGGGATCCAGATTTGATGCTTGTAAGAATACTATGAAAAGCAGATATGTCAAGAGGAGTCCATTTGTCTAGCAGGGTGTTATTGTTCGCTTGAACGACTTCTTGTGAGGGACATAGTGTTACCAAATCATTAGTTTGTAAGTTAGTTGTTATGTGTTTGTTAAAATCCGAATAGATTTGATCAATTTTGTCCAAAAAGATAGCCCTTAATAAATAATAAAATAGCCAAACAAGTGTGACCGACTTTAGGTACCATATTAGATTGCAGGTGCTGCAAGTGCAACAGTCATTTGTGCCCACTTTTTGCACCCATGGTACCTTTTTTAGAAAACAGACGGGCCAGTAACGTCTGTACTATGGCTTACCCTGACACGAAAGTGCACTGTTGTATTCCTCACTAGAAAAAAAGAATCACTTGAGTTCCAGAGCAGCTTGCTGGCCAGTGTAAATCACTCGAACTCCTTGTCAAAAGTAGTAACTGTTATATAAATATAATTTCAATACAATATATAACCCTCTTGGCACACACTAATACTCATATCATAACACTCATCAGTTGTGCAGTAGATTGTAGTTCATACAGACTGCATATTAATTCCCCTATACTGCTTGACACTCTTACACTCACATTAGACAGAACTGATGTGGATTCTGTCCATCACCCAGTACTGTCCAGTCCACAGCAATAAGCCACCCATCACCAACTGAACAGGCATGGAATAACTGAAGAGATCTGCCATATGCCTCTTTCCAATGCAGAACTTTAATTTAGTCTTGACAAGCAACATACTATAAATGCTTCTTGACATCTCACGTTGACAGATATCCAATCTGCTCATGACCATAAACTTTAAACAAACTATCTCAGAATGGACAACCCTGTGAAATAAGTAGTGAAGTGGACTGTGATCATAAGAAATACCATAAAGGGGCCTGCAGAGCTGCTCAAGGCTGCCAGCTTACTGAAATCAATAAACTTCTTGCCTCTCCCTCACACGTCATCATCCATCACACTGCTAACTGCTGCTTTCTATAACACACTAATCACACCTTCAAAACAAAAACAATACACTTCAAACCACACACCCTACACACTGGAGAATGCTAACCATGTACGCAAGAGCTTCAGTTCCCCACATAGCGGTAGTAATCGCTATATAAATGTTGCAATGCAACACAATACAGAGCTCGGTGTGTGCCTGTTACTACGTGTCTGCATGCTCTAATTGTTGCCTAGCATCCTAAACACGTTGCCTGCAAACTGATTCCACACTCTTTGGGAGGCAATGCTTACTTCAAGCATTTCCCCAAAGAAGTATTCTTGTGCAACAATCATCTACCCGTAATCCAGCCAAGCAAAGCACAAAATACCCCAGTAAAATGGTGCAAGTATCTTTAGACACAAAGGAAATAATACATACATCTCTAAACTCCCTCTGATAAGAAGTAGGGTATAACTCCTAATATAAGGAGATCATTTTTAGAGGAGCCAAAAACCTTAGAACAAGGGATCCTTTGTTTATACATTTTTATTTTTTATTTAAATATTATTTATTTTATCATAGATGAAATACATAGAGAAATATAATAGCTAAAGATACTCATAATATCATTGATAGCAAAATATTATACTTCTAAATTTGTTTGCACAACATACAATGTACAAACACGACTCCCCAACCATCAGACATGCCAGTCAAACATACTCCATTCTCTCCCATACATAACACAAACAATCAATAAAATTAAACACCTGGGGCCCGATTCACCAAGGTAAAATGAGACGAAAGTCTAACTTTACGACTTTGGGGGTTCACAAAGGGCATATACTACTCCTAAATGCCCTTTGTGAATACCAAAAGTTGAACGTTACAACTTTTGGTTTTCACAAAGTGCATTTACAAGTAGTAAATGCCCTTTGTGAATACCCAATGTCGTAAAGTTAGACTTTCGTCTCATTTTACCTTTGTGAATCGGGCCCCTGGTTTGTCAAGGTTGATCACACAAGATGCACTGATAGAGAAATAATTCAAATAGGTTTTCATAGATATCTTAACAATGAAACACAAATTATACTGCAATATACAGTAATGAATGAATGAATGAATGAATTCATATTAATTTCTTATTCCATTCGTGGAAGAGAGGTAACGCCAACGCACGTTTCGGTGAAACACCAAAGATGAGGTGACACCTTCCTCAAGGTGAAGTAGGACAAACCACCAAAGTAAAAACAAGGATGGTGGGGTAGCAATCCAATGTTAAGCTAAGGAAATAAAAGCTCCAATTAGAACAATATATTCGTCTGTATGTCAGAGGAATATCGCCAAACACCACAATACTCCATGGGTGTGTCACTAGACCGTGATCCTAATCGTGAGGACCGCGAATGGGAGTACAAAGAGGCAGGTGTAGGAAAATTGAAAAGTGAGAATAGATTTATAAGTCCCTTAAGTTTAAGGAGAAGATAGCACCAAAGATTCCATAACACAAAGTTACTTCTCACCCATTTGTCATAACATACAAAAATGTGTTGTATGACCAACAGAATATTCATACCTAATCTGTTAACCCGGTAAGGGGCATCCGTCAAAGGTAATGATAAGCCAGATATCCACACCTATATTCAGTGGGGCATGCAGACCCATCCCCAAAGAAGGTCTCAAAGCACTGAGTAAGAGAGTGAAAGTTAAGGAATGGATACAAAGAGGCATGTCCAAACAACGAAATACAATGGATGTAAATAAACAGGGGGGCTTACCTATGGAGTGACCTGGAAGGGATGAAAGAGACTTGTAACAAGTATAATGTACATCATTGTGTTTGATTAATTAAAAATCATTACAAAATATGTATAAAAGCATCAATCGAAAACATCACGCTGCGCTACATTGATCGCAATCAAGGAAAATGTAACAATTATATGTTAGTATTTACATTTAGATAAAAAAAGAGATAACTGTCATATAAAAACAGATGCAAAGTAGAGCTAGGTATTCTTAATCCAGTGCAGAATCAAAAAGTTAACTTGTTGCAGCAATTAATACTATATTAAAAAAATTAATCAATGAGGCAGTCAATGGTTGGATAAAAAGCTCTAGATCGAATTTGCTTGTTCAACACTATACTGCTGCAGTTTACTTTGGGGTTAAGAGTTACAGGAATCTATGGCAGGCAGCTGATGTTACTTGTTTTCACTCAACCCTACAACTTAGTGTTCCTTCTTCCTTGAGCAGAATTCTCACTTTAAAAGTTGTCCAGTCTTTCAGTTAAAACTAGAGCACTTTGTTACGCATAGAATGGTGCTTGAGGGAAGTAGAGTCTACCCCGGGGTGTGCTGTAAGGCTTAAGGGAATGATTTTGATGTTATGAAACTAAAGTTAAACTTGCAGAATCACCAGATTAGGAGAATGGAACTACGACATAAGCTGCTTCAATTGTTTATCATTGTTGCGTCCACCGATGGCTGTTTCATACTTTTGACGCCTGGGGAGCTGTGTTTTCTGGGTGACCGATAGGCTGCTTGAACTTACGATATGCCAGATGGATGAAGTTCATCAAACTGATGTTTACGGCTGTGTTCTCTGGGTTCAATGCCCCAATGATGCCATGATGGCAGGACCGGAATCCCAGTTTGTTGCACTCAGGCTTCAATTTTGATCTGCGCATGTCCATCAGTGCTGGGCAGAAGCATACAACATGCTCCAGAGATTCAACTGATACCCCGCAACCCCTACATACGAACTCGTCTGATGGGTGCCGCCAGGGAGCTAGGTGTTCTAAAAAATGTCACTCGCCCAGCCTAAGCACCAAAAATCTATGTTTTAAATGCAGGGAATTTGTGCAGGCAAGGTTTGACGATGTGGAGACCGACCGATAAGGGTTAATCAATGCGCATGCATGCTTGCATTTAGCAAGGATTGCCCTGTCTAATGAATAGGAGCTTAGTTGGGTTTGCCTCTGAAATACTTGATTTGAATGCTTTTTTACTTGGTTTGCGATTCCACAGCTCACTTGCTGACAACTGCAACATACAGTCATTTAAGAACCAACTGTGTGACCCACCTAAATTGCTGGAGCTGATGTCAGTCCATAACAAGGACTCCAGGGAGCCACCTCTGGCCTGTCTCAGCTTGTGACATAAGTTGAGAAAAGCACCTGTACTTAGCATTTGGTAATTAAGGATGCCAAGCTCTAATCGAATCTGGGCTGCGGATGAGGTTTTTGGCAATCGCAGCACGTTTTTGTAGATTTTGGTCACATGTTGACTTAGTGCGGTGCTGAGCTTGCCCAAGGAGATTTCGAAGCTGTATGACAAGCTGGATCCTATCTTGGCTTGCATGACTTCCAGCATTGGGGCTAGGCTTGGACCTGTCAGTTTTTTGGAAAGTTTGGAAAGACTGATTTGAAGGGCTGTTGCTTTTATGGCGATTTCACTGCGGTATTTGACAAGAGTGCCCCTAGCATTGATGTGGACTACCAGATATTTGTATGTTTTTTCTACTAAAATTTGGTGGGTGTTGTATGACCAGCAGCCGCCGCTATAACTTTTCTTGCCAAATATAACCACTTGAGTTTTCTTAAGATTAACCTCCAGGTTATTCATGGTTGTATAGCTGTATAGTTTATTTAGCAGTCGTTGCAAACTCAACTCTTGTAAGGCTAAAAAGAGCAAGGTCGTCAGCATATAGGAGATTTCTGATCTGAGCTCCGCTAATCCTCGAGGGGTGACTATCAGTTAAGGAGACATGTTCATTAGGAATGGCTTCACAGTATATAAACAATGGGGTAGATGGAGATTCCAAGTATCCAAAATGCATTTGTAAAAACTGCAATATATAAGTACGAGATAGAGAAAATCCTTAATATAAACAGCCGGGGATCTAAAGATAGACTACAGAATGAAAAAATGGGAAGTAAGTACTAATGGATAAACCCAGCGGCGGGACAAAGAAAGGGTAAAAGTACTTCAGATTGTCGAGAAGAATGTATAGGAGCGGCAAGATTGCGGGAACAAGATAGCCCAGCAAGGGTATACAAATAGCTGGGATAACTGCCTCAAACTAAAAAGCTGCGCAATGTACAATGGTAGAAAAAGAGGGAGATCCCTAAGTCCTAGGAATGACGGGGGAAGACGCTGTATGGAAGCGCCGGGGGTGCAAAAATGAAAGTAGTGACCCGAAGTGTTAGAGTTCTGTATGGGAAATTACTAACGAAGAATGAAATAGGGATGTGGCAAACGTGAAAAGGAGAACGTGAGCAATGTAACCTAACCCTTGTGTGATTACCTTATGATACGCATGTAGTGATTTAAATGAATCATACGGGCTCCAGACGCGTACGTTGCCATTTCTCGGGTTTCCGAACAGACCCAGGAAGGAGTAGATAACGCGAGATTTAAAGGTTGCGGGCACCACAGAAAGTGAGGAGGTACAAGGATCACCACCAAAGATAAATATGGGAGGCAGATATCTTAGAATGTGGAAGTAATATTATGAAATAACAACGAAGGATTAAGACCTCATAAGGCAGAGAAGGGCACTCAGAGAAACTAAACAGAAAACACAGGCTATAATGTGCCCAATCGATTGAGATAGAGATGGGAGCTAACTAATAGTTTAATGAATAGTATTTGCCAAGGAATCGTTTCATTTAAACCATTCGTACAAGTGTCTAAAGAGAAAATCCAGTCCCCGCCCCTCAGAGTTCTGACTTTCTCTAGAATGATCCAAGAGAAATCTTTCTCAGAATGGTTACAATTGGTCCAATGCTCAACTAGTGGGGCTCTCTGTCTTTTTGTGTGAATAGCTGGCTTGTATTCGCTCGGTCTTGTTTTCAGTTCTCGGCTGGTTTCACCCACATATCCAAGTGAGCAAGGGCATTTGATAAGATAGATAACATTTGACGTCCTGCAGTTGGTCATATCGGGTAGATTGAAAGTTCTTCCTCTCCATTGGAGGGTACAGGATACTTCAGCGTTTTCACATGCATGACAGGTACCAAATCTGTGATTACCTTTAATCGGATGTTGTCCTGTGATAGATTTTTAACAGAAATCAATTCCCTTGTTGGTAGTAGCTCTCACTAGGGAATTTCTTAGGTTACGGTTGTGTTTGAACGCAATCAAGGGTTTAGGGATCTTAGTTACAGATGGATCCATATTAAGGATAGGCTATTATGAGTTGATAATCTGACAGATTTTATGATCGATATTGGAGTGTCATACTACACATGCAAGTTTGTCATCTGTAGCTCTGTTTCTAGGTTGAAACATGATCTCCCTGTTAAAATATTTGGCAAGTATCTATAGAGCCTGACAGTAAATCTGCTAGGCAAACAAAGCGATGTCACTTCTCTACTGCTTTGCAGGTCTCATAGAAATATGCATGTATATCACTGCCCAAAGACCTAGCAGAGAAAGCCTGGTTTCCATCTGGAAGACCTCTTTGGCCTGTAGATTTACAGATTGTTAGACCTGTCATCCTTAGGGTGGCCTTCCCCCAAATGTTTTGCCTGCTTACCTACTCTTTTTGTTGGCCTTAAGACTCTGAGCACTTTCCCACTGCTGACCGGAGCGGTCCCCAAAGCTGATCACGGCCCGGCGTCCAGCACCACAGAGTCGCCTCGACGATCCCGGTCCAGGTCTCAGTCGAGAGGAAGGTCTGAGCACCACTCCGGTGAATCGAAGTCCTCTTTGTCGAAGTAGTCGAAGTCAGGTAAGAGGACCACAAAAAGCACAAGAAGTCGAAGCGTGCTTCGACTTCGCCCCGCGATGAGGCGGAGGACCCTCCTCGTTCGAGGCCCCGCTACGTGGAGCAGGTGCCTGGGTCGCCTCTGTGCTTCCCTGCGTTTCCCGGACCGGAAGCGACCCCCGACCAACTTAAAGAGTTTTATGACGCCATGTGCACCATATTTGAGCGGCCTGACCCTGCCAGTGCGCCTTTAGGCCCCGCAGGCTCAGATGACGGAGGAGTCCCCGTGGGTTCCACCCTTTCGGCTCCGGCGCCACGGCCTCCGACTTGACTCATTCCCGGTTCTAGACCGGTGACGGTTGCACCTCCACAGCGACCTTCCCCGGCACCGCGTCCGCCGCCGAGGTCCTAGGCATCACCGGTGCCCACTGGTGGCACCTCCCCAATCCTCATTTTCATGATTCTCATGATCTAGCCGCAGATTCCTTACCGACCCACCCATCCTCCCCTCACTGCGGAATTGTTTTTAGTGTCGGGTGTGTTAAAAAAGAGCTAGGGCCCTTAAGGTGAACCTTAAGGGCCCTAGCTCTTTTTTAACACACCATGGTCAGTCACGGGGGGCGTGGCTAGGCGCCGATGTAAGAGGAAGCGGACTACAGGGCTCCGTCCGCAGCTTCCCTCTGCCCGCAAAGATCCTGCCGACATAGCGGTGCCCCTTGCCGCGGAACCTGTGTCGGACCTGCCGGTGCCGGCGAAGAGCAACTGTGGAACAGTTGCGGTGCTTCACAAGCGGCGCAAAGCCGACTTTATTCCCAGGAGCCGAGCGCCGCGGAGACAAGATGGCGGCCGCGCGCCGATGCGGCAGCTACCAGTGAGCCCGGACGAAGTGCTCCCGGGTCCGCAGTGAGTACTGCCGAGTGTGTGGCGCACCACGGCGATTGCGGCGCCAGCATTGGGGAGAGAAGTGGCCCGCCGGCCGCGGGGAGCCGCGGGAGCACCTTTGGCTGGGGAGAAGCGACAGCGTCACAAGATGGCGGCGGCCGACTATTGCAGTCTGCATCTGTGAGCGGAGGCCTGGGGACCCGTACTGTGGCGATGGAGGTTGGAGCCTGACCCGCCTAAGCTGACCAGCGACAAGTGGAGCCGGGAGAGCCCTGAGCGCTGTGCGGGGGTACTGAGCCTGAGGCGGAGAGGTCCTACCTGAGACAACGGCTGACATCGAGAACGTGGGAACTTTCTGGGTCGGATTGATGACTGGCCGTGGAGGGTGCGGAGAGCTTCAGCGCGGCGAAACGGTGCAACGTCGGGTGGAACTTCCATAGCGCCCACCACTGGGGAGCAGCGATACTGCTCGTGGGGTGACCCCCAGTGTGGATGGGTCGTGTTGGCGGCAGGGGTACACGGAACAGGCCCTAGAGAACGAAAGTCGCCGTTGATTGCCAGCGAGCTCAGTCGAGAGCCCCCACCCCTAAGGCCGGGGGTCCAGTGGTGCGGCGAGTCCTGCTCCGCGGCCGACAGCGATGCCCACGTTTACGGTGACCCCTGAGGACTTACGTGCCCGCTACCAATGGGGAGGGTCTCCAAAAAGAAGGGATTCACTGTGCTGCAGGTGGAGGACACGGGACTGCTCACAGATGAAGAGGACGAGGGGGTGGTGAGGAGGAAGGATGCCGTCCCGCCGGGGCCCACTCTGGTGGACATTATGCAGGCCATCACTTCCTCGAGAGAAGCCCTGGAGACAAAAATAGACGCCATAGGGGCAGACCTCAATCTATTGAAGGATGATCATCGTAGGCTTAAGGAGCGTGTGAAGCTTACCGAGAAGACCTTGGAGGAGGTCCCAGAGGCGGTCACAGCACTACAGCGTTCGCTGAAAATTGTGGAGATCAAGGTTAGAGTGCTGGAAGCGAGGGCAGAGGACAGCGAAGGGCGCTCCCGCCGGAACAATTTGCGCATCGTGGGGATCCCGGAGCGAGAGGAAGGGGACGATGTGGTACGTTTTATGGAGTCCTGACTCAAGACTGAAGTGGCGCCGGAGGGTCTCTCCTCCTTCTATGCACTCGAGCGAGCCCATAGGGTCCCGACTAGGCGGCCCAACCCGGGGGACCCTCCTCGACCGATGGTGGTGCGGCTGCTCCTCTACTGAGACAGGGATCATATCTTACAGCAGGCCCGGGAGAAGCGGAACCTGCAGATTGGGAATGCCAGGGTGATGATCTTCCCGGACTTCACCAGGGAGGTACAGAGGCAACGTGCTTCCTTCCTGGCTGTCAAGCGGAAGCTGCGCCAGCTGCAAATTTCCTATGCCATGTTATTCCCAGCACGCCTCCGAGTGGTGGACGGCACGGGGACTCACTTCTTTACTGCACCGCAAGACGCCTGGGACTGGCTGGAGACGCGACGGATACAGGTGGCAAGTACTTCGCCGTCGAGGGAGGCACGGCGATCATCGCTCACTCCCCCGCGATCCTCGAGGGCTCCTACGCCAACAGGCTGTCACTGGAAAGGCACAAAGCTGTGCGGGCTGTCGCAGAGATTAGCCATGGTGAGGCTAGTCCAAACTCAACTATCAGCGAACATGGTGTGGACAGATCTGAAAGCTCCCGACCCAGCAGCATGAATGGGGACTCCGAAACTGACTTACCGGTTGTCACACCGCAAACAGCGGATGGCATCGCCTGAAATGTACCCCTTGAGCTGCAGGGGGGAGGGTCTTCGTGCAGATGGGTGCTGTTCATCAGAGAGGCTACCGTGAGTTGGCAATGGACTACCGGCACCGGAGTAACTATAGGGGCTACTGCCGCTTTTGTGGGGGTGGGGGCTAGCCGGGGGGTTCTGGGTCCTGCAGGGCCAGCCCACGCATCTCCACTTGTTTTTTCGTGACTTGTAGGTCACCGTACTGGTTTGGATGGGGACTTGTTGGTTGGTACCTGTCCTGGGGAGGGGAGTTTGGTTGTTAAGGGGGTTCTGTTTGGGGCCAGGCATGTCGCTGTTAGGAGGTTAGAAGGAGGGCTAACGCAGTTCGAACAATGGGATCCCCCATAGGGATTAAATGCATCTCCTGGAATGTCAGGGGGATGCACACGATGCTGCGTAGGCATAAAATACATGCATACCTGGTGCGGAGGGGGGTGCAGATTGCCCTGTTGCAGGAAACTCATTTGACGCAGAAGGAGGGGCTTGCATTGCAGAAGAGGTGGAGGGGACAGGTATTTTGCACTACGTATTCGGCCTATGCCAGAGGCACTTTGATTTGGGTGCGGGCGGGTGTCCCCTTCCAGAGTACCAGGCAGTTGGTGGACCCAGACGGTAGATATGTGGTGGTCTCAGGACGGTTGGATGGCAGGGACATAGTGATAGGGAGCCTTTATGCCCCCAACGTGGACCAGCCCGCGTACTTTGCACACCTCACGGGGACACTGGCGACCATGTTGACAGGGTCGGTACTATTGGGGGGGGACTTTAACAGTATTACTGACATTGACCTGGACCGCTCTCACCCTCCGCTCCCAGATGCCCCGGTACATAGACTCGCAGCTCTCAGACGCGATTGGCTGCGCCGCTGGGGGTTGACGGACACCTGGAGGGCCCATCACCCAGTCGACAGGGACTACTCCTACTATTCCGCTTTGCACGAACTGCATGTCAGGTTGGATTCGATCCTATGTTCCCCGGACGTGCATGGTGGGGTCACGCACAGTGAATATTTGGCTAGAACGATCTCTGATCATAACCCGCTGTTATTATCCTTAAATTGGCTGCGGCTCAGGTCTCCTCTCCCTAGTTGGCGCCTGCGCCCGGAGACGCTGGAAGACCCGGTGTTTCGGGCCACGATAGGCTCAGCTATTGATGACTATTTTTTAGTAAATACCGGAACAGCGACAAGTCCGCTTATTGAATGGGATGCCTTTAAGGCGGTCACTAGGGGGCGCTGCATTGGGGAGGTCGTTGGAGTACGGAGGGTGCTACTACGGGAAGTGCTAGCTGCGGAGAACAGCCTACGGGACCTCGAGAGGGAAAGACCGGAGCGAGTGGATAGGCAGGCCGATCTTCTTGCAGCCCGGGAGGTACTGGCTACACACGTCGAAAAACTACGCTGCTTCGACTACAGGGCATTCATCACCCGGGCCCACACAGAACGAGATAAATCTGGGGCGTTGTTGGCTTGGTTGGCCAATCCGGCACGCAGAGGAAGGGCCATCCTGGAGCTGAGGGGTCTGGGGGGTGAGGTGTTTTACAGTAAACGAGATATCAATACCCAGTTTTTGGAGTATTATACTTCCCTATATCAAAGTAGACGTGACCCGGGGGCTGATGATGGGACAGATTTCTTGGCGGCTGTAGAGCTTACTAGGGTCGATGCAGAGGTGGCGGAGGATCTAGGCAAAGGGGTGGAGGTGGGGGAAGTACGTAGCGCCGTCAAACATATGGCTAGAAATAAGACCCCGGGGACAGACGGACTCCCGGTGGAGTTTTACTCTACATACATCAATGTGTTAGCTCCGCGGCTAGTGGCACTGTGTAACCAGGCGAAACAGGACGGTTGTCTTCCTGCCTCGATGAGAGAAGCGGTAATAGTTCCGCTCATAAAACCTGGTAAACCCCCTGAGGACCGAACAGCCTATCGGCCCCTCGCCATGCTTAACTTGGACTATAAAATATTAAGCCGCATATTGGCGAGTCGGCTCTTGACCTATATGCCGACGCTTGTTCATGTGGATCAGGCAGGGTTTATCCCGTCCAGAAATACGGCAATGAATGGCCGCAGGCTGCTGCGTGTACTGGGGGCGGACACTTACAGCAAGGAGGAAGCATGCATTTTTACGGTCGACATTGAGAAGGCTTTTGACAGCCTAGAGTGGCCGTATCTCTTTACGGTTCTGAGAGCCTTTGGTCTGGGGGACCACTTTGTGCAATGGACGGCGCTCCTCTACAAGAATTCCACCGCCAGAGTCCGGACGGGGGGTTGATCTCAGAGGCCTGGGAGGTGGGCAGAGGTACGAGACAGGGCTGTCCGCTGTCACCGTTATTGTTCGCCTTGGCAATGGAGCCTATGGCTGCGCACGCCAGAACTGGCCGTTATTATCGGGGCCTGGAGGTGGAGGGTCAGTTACAGCACATTGCGCTCTACGCGGATGACCTCCTGTTGTTTCTGGTTAATTCGGGGGAGGCCCTGCGGGAGCCAAGGAGCTGCTGGGTGTTTTGGGAAATGTCGCGGGGCTTAGGGTGAACTGGGCCAAGTCGTGTCTTTTTCCCACGAGGTCGGGTAGGGCTGGACTAACGGAGGCCGAGGGGGTCCCTTGGGAAACTACCTGTTTGCCGTACCTGGGCACTCGGATATATCATGACCCTGCGGATCTCCTAGAGGGTAACGTAGGGCGCGCGATACGTATCGCAAGGGGCAGCCTTGAGTTCTGGGGGACCCTCCCGCTATCAGTGGCGGGGAGGGTAGCGCTGGTGAAAATGGTTACATTGCCCAGGCTCCTTTATTTCTTCAGAACGCTCCCACTGTGGATCCCACCGAAGGTTTTTGCTCAACTCAATGCAATGCTCACGGGTTTCCTTTGGGGCACTGGGAGGCGAAGAGTAGCTCTCACCACTATGATGAGGCCCAGGACGGAGGGGGGTTTTGCGCTGCCGGATCTGGAGACCTATTACCACGCCGCGCAGCTACAGTGGTACACGAAGTGGATGGCAGGACGACTAAAGGACACAGGGGACCTTGGTGGGCCGGACTCCTCCCTGCACCTCTTATCCCGAGTGCTGCTGCGTCTCCCTCTGGGGGTGGGGGCGCCCCTCGGGACTTACAAATAGTGCGCCAGTGTTGGAACAGGCTGGCTAGGAGAACACGGGTGAAGAACCCGTATGCGCCTGAGATTCCGTTGGTTGTTTGTGAGGCATTACCCCATGCAGGGGACTGGAGCAGGCTGCGACTCTGGGACGAGGCCGGGGTCTCCACTATAGGGGATTTATTTGAAGACAACACCTTGAACCCTTTTAATGACCTACTGGAGCGGCACGACCTCCCCAGAGGGGATTTCCTCCTGCATGCCGCCTTGACGGCGGCTATCCGGAAACATTGGCAAGAGGGGTTGGTGGAACCCCAGACTTCCCTGACCTGCCAGTATGTGGTGATGGCAGCTGGTACTATCAAAGCGGTCACTTGCCTGTACAGACGCATCACGCAGGGAATGCGCCAGCCCTTAACAGCACTGCGCCGCAAATGGGAGGAGGACCTCGGTGAGGATATCGATGAAAAACCTTGGGGGGAACTTGTGGAAAGGGCCTGGAAGAGCTCAAGAAATGCGCGATTCCAGTTAATTCACTTCTATGTTCTCCATAGGGCATACCTCACGCCGGGCAAGATTAATGAATACTTTGGGGCCCTAGCTGTGTGCCCGAGATGTAATTTAGAGGGTGCAGGGTTCCTCCATATGTTCTGGGATTGCCCGCATCTGGGAGAGTTCTGGAGGGGAGTGACGACTGGACTGAAGGACGTGACGGAGAGAGACATTGCATTGACCCCAGGCTGTTGCCTGCTGCACTGGTTCCCCCACAATGCCAGGAACAAAGTTACTAGTAAGTTCATAGACCTTGGATTAGTGTTGGCTAAAAGAGAACTTACCAGCCACTGGAAAACGAAAAACGGCCCTAGTCTGACACGCTGGTCTGGGGAGATGGTGAAGTGGGCGGACTGTGAGGGTACCCTCCGACTACAGATGGCCACCCGTACTGGGAATGAGAGGACGCTGGAGATGGCACGGGCCTGGGTGGCATTAGTGGACCTGTTGAAACACCCGACTGATGACACCGTGGACGATCCGGGGAGGTGGGCCCTTTAGCGGGGGAATGATCCCGGGATTACCATGATATTCGCCGACATCACTGGGTTGGGTTGATACGGTACTCGTCCCCTCCGATGAGGGCACTTGCCAGAGGCAGGTAAAGTGGAGCCCCTCTTACATGGCTATATTGACCGTTACTCGAATACAGATACTTTGAAGCTCAGCGACATGCCTGGGGGTGGGGAGGGAGGGGGGCAGGGGGGAGTTTGGAGGGGAGTTAAGAGGGCGGTGGGGGGTCTATCAGCTGTTATTTGCATAAAGACACTTAGGGTATTCAGGGCGCGTAGAGTGGATCGACAAGTCCTACTGGATCCCGGGTTGCGGGAGGGCATTGGTCCGAGTTGGGCATTCCCATATTTTTCCAGCAGGAGGACTGGCGTTTGTCACTACAGCCTTACATTGCATGTTTATATTTCATCATGCTGTATGTTGTGCTTATCATTATGTCTGCCACAACGCTCTGCGGGCTGTTTTTCATTGACCTATAGCAAATTAATAAAATTTGTTTACAAAAAAAAAAAAACATGGTCAGTCACTTCATGGCTCCGCGCTTCTGGCGTGGAAAGTTGTGAAAAGTACAGACGTCAGCTTGCCGGAGTGGTGGTTATATTGACGATGCAGACGTCATGACAACGACGAACACGACGCCGACGACGTCATGCGGAGTCAATCAACATCACCTACCGTCGTGCAGGGGTACTGCTAAGAAACATTTTCTGGATCCAGTCTGATGCCTGGAAGTTCAAAGGTAAGGAATCTGCGGCTAGATCATGTCTCTACCAGATGAGGCGTTACTGAGGTAAGTAACTTGTCTGTTATGTTTGGCTCGCACTGAAAAATCTGTTTTTTTATTGCTGTGATGTAGCAACAGGGGCTAACAAAAGTTGTTTCCCACTGTTGCTATGTCAGAAAAGATTTTCAGGCTTCTCTGACAGGGCTCTTTGAGAGTCTATCAGTACACCCCTGGCTCTTTACTCTGATGGTGAGCAGAGATCATATCCTCAGCAAGGACGGGGAAGGGAAGGCACAGGGGTGGTAGACGAGTTTAATTGACAGGTATATTTTCTTTTACATTTGGGACAAAGAGGAGAGGCCAGGATGGAAGGCTCTTCCATTATTCCTATGCCCTTGTGTTGTTGTAGGGATTCTGCACATACACAGAGCTATGCACAGGATAATAGGACCTCAGAGTATAGTGGTGAGCCAACCATGCCCCTTAGTATCCACAATCCCAATCCGACTAGCTTTAGCGTCTCATTCGCAGCGCTGCTACCAATGATTAGACAACCCAGAACACGGTCTCTCTCAGGACTCGCGGGAGCAAGAACACTCTTTCATCACTCACTCATACTTGTCCACAACGTGCGTAATAAGAGACACTGTATAGTTTAAAATGTTTATTTCAACTATCGTGCTCTAAGATACATTACACGTGCCAGTACTATCAGCATAATGCATAATGATAAAATAATAAGCATGGTTACAATTCCATAGAATACAAACGGTGACAGCATTTTATAAAGACAGTGGATATAGGGCTAAATGGCCTTACCACCCTCCCCGTGCTAATAACTAGTTTATTATAAAAATAGAAGACCTCTGGGCTTTGTCGGACGGACCCTCATACCTCAATATCTAGATGCAAGGTTTACATCATCAGACAAGCACAGCTCTTCTCCCTGGAAAGGTTTTTCTCCAAGTGTCACAAACAGCGAGCTCACAATATTAAAAGCACACGAATTTCTCCAGTGCAGCTGTATTTTGTGTTATGTCTAAGTGCGAGGGGCTGACCAGATCAGTAAGAACAAGGGACGTTGTTTTTCGACCTTGTACATGCTGTGCAGACGAAACCCACAGGGAACAGGAGAAAAGGTGAAAGGCAAAAAGGCAGACAGTTCTAATATAGCCGGGCACAAGCAGAGTCTGGAAAACAAAGTCACAAAGTAACGTGTGCAAAAAGGCATCATGGCAGCCAGGCCTAAGCCAACTTAGCAATGAAGGTAATGAGGCCACAAACCACACTACACCCTCCCCTGGTCAGTCCATAGGCCAAGACATAGGACGAAAACAGAGTTCAAATAGATGGAGCAGAATGTAAACGTCTATTTGTGAACAGTCCCCAATGACGGACGGTGAATGAAGAAAAAAACAAATTCAGTGAGGCAGGACGCAGTAAGCGACGTTCCCTAATCCAATAGAGTGTAAGTGCAGAAAAACGCCACACCTTCCAAGAGGACATCGTTGGAATCGTCTGAAAAAAGAGACGCCATCCAGTTCAACAAATCAAAACTGCACTCATGGTCCTCACATGAGGGAGCAGTGACCAGCATTGCGGGACAACTTGCGTGATACTCAATATAACTTTGTTGTAGGAGATTCCGAGCAGCCGCCCAGATATCCCATTGCGCCCAAACTCCAAGTGCAGCCGCACGCGCCATCAATCCAGTGCCGGAACAGTCCTGTTCATGGGCCACTAAGGGGCCCATCAACTGTCCAAAATCCGGGTCCGACTGAGACGTATTGGAGAGGCAAAGATCCAAGGACCAAGAAAAAGGACATCTTAAACAAGACATCACAGGTTGCACGCAAGTGAAATACGCAAAGCGAAAAGAAAGTTTATATGACACACTGAGTGTCGCCAATGGTAGGATGCCGAAGCTGAGGAGCATTCGATCACGAAGCATCCGGAGTCGACCGTGGTCGAGTAGGCCTCCAGGAAGTGCAGCCATTGCGCAGCAAACAAATTAAAAGTAGTATTCCAGCAGCTAACGCTAGAAGCAACAGAAAGCCACCAAAGACGCTGGAAAAAATAGAATGAATAAAAGCCGGTATTACACCAAATATAGTTTGAAAGGAGGTAACAAGGCCAGAGCCCACAACTTTAAAAAAGTGCACAAGACCCTCGGTGCGAGATGCATTAAAAACGCAGTGAATCAGCTCACCGAAATGTTGTGGGAGGTTTGTGTTCAAAAGGGCCTGTATCTCACTGTGGGTACTAGCCACCTGGAGGATAAATGTCTCCCGTGCGGATGTGAGCATACCCTCCTGATTCAATAATAGCGCCTTTATTCTGCTCAATTTATTGAAATCCGCCTTCAACGTTGGAATGGAAGGCCAAATGGAACTATCTATGATGTCGTGCGGGGGAGGAAAAAGCACATTCTTGCAGCAGACAACCCTGTGGGAAACTGTTACAATATATGGTATGCCGGCCAGCATGCCACAGCAGTCCTGATTATTCAGAAGGAGATAGCTACCATTTGCAAGTACAGTGAAAGTAGGAGATATAGCAGGAGCAGGAATGCCCTTTAAAACACAAGCAAGATTCGGAGCCCGAAACGTTACAAGCCCCGTGCAATTTAATGTTTTTACAAATCAGGGAATGACCCACTGCAGAATCGCAAGACTCTCCTGTGAGAAAAACCTCTTTTCCGTCCCTAATGCACCTGTACATGAAAGGCAGGGACCAAAGTTCATGCAAGAAGGCACTGCCTAAAGGCTGAAAACGGCCAAACAGGATAATGTTTCATGCAGGAACTGAACTCAAATAAAGAAAAAGGCAAAGCGATAACCCCGTGTACTAGCCACACAGCAGAATCCAATTCTGCCACAGAGAATGGTAAGGGCTCTATTTTTTCGATATGTAATAGAGTGTATGGTTGCATCTTTCATGGACATGAATTGCTGTTTCTCAGTTAAATTAAAGGGCAAGAATAAGGCAGAGGTGTTCAAAAAATGCCAAGGAACTTTACCCATTTTAAGTGTTTGCAAAGTCCACGCAAACTGCATCACTGAACGCAATTGATTCTGACCATGATATAACACTGAAACATCATCTTGTACAATATCAACAACAGAGGAAACAATATTCTCTAATGTGTAAATGCGGGAAGACAGGGTATTAATGCTATTGTCAACAACAGCAAGCACTTTTTCTAAATTTGCTTGATCTATTTCCAGAAGACGGGAAGCAGCTTCAATCTGCGAAAGCTTCCAGAGTTCATTTATAAGTTTCATAAATGAATCGCTTAGGTCGAGGACCACGAGGCCCCAGAACAAAATCGGACAGATCGATGTTACCTGATAGGAGGGATAAAAGTTGTTTCACAGAATCTAACGAAGAGTGCTGCAACCACTGTTTACATAATTTACCAACAGAATATGTTGTAACAGTACGAGAGTCAGAAAACCTCGGATCTGGCCTATCCTGTTTGTAACCAGGAGCTGAGTCATGAAAACGCAGTTGGCAGGCATTTGATGCTATGGGCCAAGACAACCAAGGTGACTGAACAAGTGAAGAGATATTAAACGAATTGTTTTGAAACAAAGTTTGCAAATTAGCAAGGGAAAAATTGAAATGCACGCTGTCGTTGGGAGTAGAAGACAACGAGGGATTGGATGGTGCATTTAATTGTTTAGCAGTAGCCAAACCCCAACACGTCGTCTGATAGATTGTATTATTTAAAAATAAAATTTGGGCCGGGATTAGGCAAGCACGATGTAAGGCTTCCGTGCCTCGGACCTGCCATGACTTGGTGCCCCAAATAGACTTTAAGTCAATGGTGTCCTGCCAGTGCTCATAACCACCCACTGCTAATGCGTTTAAAAAGGAACCCGAATACAGCAACTTGGTGTGGGTCAACATGATCTTCTGTGTGGACGAAGTATTTAATTTAAAATAATAGGACCCAGGGTTCGATCTATCAAAGTCTGTAAAATAAGTAAACTTATTTCGAAGAGTCTGGGAGCTACCTGGCAAAGGGGCCGGACAATGTTCCCATTGGGTGTAATTAAAAGGACCCCGCAGAGTATTTGGTTTATGGAGAAAGTGGTTGCCCCAATGCTGGTAACAATATAAATCGGCATAACTTGCAGAATTCATGTACAAATCTTCAGCATTAAAAGCAGCATAATATTTCAAATCAGTAAATAACGATTCAACGGCATGCACATCCCAATCGTCAGAATGAATATTACTTTTAACGACATCACCCATTGAAACACGGAGGACATTTGGTACATTAATAATCTCGGTTGGTCCATGAATTTGGAAATGTACTGCATCCCATACGATGCCATCAGCGACTGGGAAAGCTGAAATGTTCACAAATGTGTGGTCACGCTTCATGATGTGGGATGAAGAATGCGGAGCCAAAGTTCCAGCGACACAGTTCACTGCAGAGCGTTCTGGTAAATAGTGACCATTAATGAGCAAGAAGAAAACTGTCACAAAGCCAAAGGACATGAACAGAAAAATCAGGAATAGAACCAACCAGATGTATGTCCATGGTGGGATCAAAAAATTGTCTCTGAACCAGGATACAAAAATACTGAATCTGGACGGGATAAGTGATGAGGTGGAAGCCGAATCAAAGGAATAACGGGTGGGGCTCAGGGGCGTTGTTGGTAGGTGTGCCACCGACTCGGTGGCTGGATAGGTGTATTCAGTCTCCTCTTTGCAGGAGGAAGCCGGGAAGTCGAGCAGGCGATCAGGCAAATTGACCATCTCAATGGCAACATCAGTGACCGTGTGGGCTGGAGGGCCACAAACATTTGTCCTGGAAATGGCTGGACAAGAGACCGCAGGTGTTACACTATTCAGGATCGGCCAGATGTTGTAGCTTGACATTGTCCACTGAGATGTATCTGTTGTCTTTGCGACCAGGAAGCGGTGGTAAGATGACAGTACGAGTACCCTTCAAGCCAAGGACTGGAACCGGTGCACGATAAGAGGGGCCAAATTCTTTTTTGTTCTCCACCTTCTCTCGGACCAGATCTCCAACCTTCGGAAGCCAGCCGGTAACCGGAATCTGCAGCGCAGCCTCTGTGGCCGAAGGTAAATGGTCGTTTGCAAGTTTGTCGCGGGCTTCTTGTAAGTCCTGCAACATAGTAGAATGGTTATCTACATCAAAGATTGCGGATTGCGCCGCCATGTCTAGACCATCAAGGTCGGGCACAAACATTCGTATGCCAAAGAGCATTTCGTAGGGGGTCCGCCCACCCAGAGGTCTTCTAGGGAGATTATTAAGTGCACGTTGTACGGTATACAAGTGGGCCAACCAGTTCCTGCAAGTACCTAAGACTCTAGCTGTCAAGGATTGCTTTAAGTCACGGTTCATTCGTTCAACAATCGAATTGCCCTCAGGCCGATATGGAGACGAAAATTTCACCCGCACCCCCAGTGACCCCATCGCGTCCTTGTATGCCTTATAGGCGAACGCTGGACCTTGGTCAGAATGGAAGGTGCCACAGGCAAAAATTCCCACAAAGACACGCAAATCCCTTATGACATTTCGAGCGTCAGCACTCCGTTGTGGCCAAACCCAGATGAAACGTGTGCACGAATCCACTGCAACCAAGATGTACTTATACGCAGTGTCAGAAGAAAATGGACCGCAGTGATCCAGGTAAATACACCCAAAAGGTCTGTTAGAAATGCAGAGTGGTGTTTGTGGTGGTCGTGTAACCGTTGAAGGCTTAATTTGCTGACAAACGTCACAAGAAAGCACATAAGTACGGGTCTGTTTATATAAACCACGCCACCAGTAACGCTGCTGCAATATGGAAACAGTCGCAGAGACGCCAGCATGGGCCGAAGCCAAGCCTTCGTGTGCGGCCGTTATCAAGGAAGGTCTGCGGTCCGCGTTGGGAATCAGCCGACCACCAACGTCTGGAATTCTTACGTAAGGAGCCTGTTCGGGACCTAATTGATAAGAGTACTTGGAAGGGAAACCCCGTGGGTAATTAGCACCTTCCTTTGTCGCAGCAATAGCTGCCAAAATATCATTATCTATTTTAGTCATGGATCTTGTAACTGCTGCTACTGAGCACGTGGCTACTGCTGATTTGGCAGCTTCATCTGCCAAACTGTTACCGACAGCGTGTGCGCCCACACGCTGGTGGCCAAGAGTGTGAATCACCTGTGTGAGAGGCAGACGTTGTTTCAGATCTGCCACTCGAACCCAAAGCATTTTATGCTTAATTGTGCTGTCTTTTGCATCTCTATAGTCGTTTTGCGACCAAAAGAATAGGTTGTTATTGAAAGACTGAACACAGTAGTAAGAATCGCATACTATAAGGGTCGTCACGTCTGGATTAGCGAACTCAAGCGCGAGCACCAAAGCACGCAGCTCGGCCAATTGTGCAGTACTGTCTCCTAGTGCCTGAGTGTGCACTACAGTCGATTTGAACTCACCGTTCACCATGGTACCTGCAACAATAGCACATGCTGCGGAATAAGCATGCTTGGAACCCGTGGCCGGTTGTGCCGAACCATCGGTATATATAATACATTCGTACTCCTCAAGCGGTAGCAAAGACAGAGGAGGAGGATGAACAAATTCATACTGTAAAAACTCCTGTGTCTGAAGAGAGGAATCAAAGATAAAAGTGACATCCGGGGACGTCAGAGATGTAGCCCATTGTATCCAACGGGGTGCAATGCCTTAGAGTTCGGTACACTTGCCTTCGTCACTGCCTCAAGGGCAGGATATGGTGTTACCACCAAAATGCGTTTTCCCTGTGCCAGTGCGCGTTCCTTTAGAATCGCCATTTGCACTGCAGTCAAAACTTTCTCCACAGAGGAAAAGCGCATTTCTGCGGAAGTGTAAAGATGTGACTTGTATGCAATCGGTACTGTGTCACCTTCGTTAAAGGTTAAGTACGTGAAACCCACTGCCCCTGGAACGATTCTAATCACCAGGTTTGTGTGGTTGTCACGAGTCAACAAAAATTTAGATTCCAGTAGATCTGACTGCAAAGATTGCAGTATAGAGGAATGCTCCGGAAGCCAGCATGACTTCGAAAAGTTAGGTTGTATCAAGGCATAAAGAGGCATATTCGGGAATGTAAGTACGCCCGAAGTTAAGAAAACCCAGTAAAGACTGAAGCTTCTTCAGTGTAGTTGGAGGGCACAAAAGTGCGCACTTCTCCAAGAAATGGGGTGCTAAGCCCTTACCTTCATTGTTGAGCTCATAGCCCAAAAACAAAACGGTATATTCAGCAATGTGAGATTTGGCAAAATTAAATTTGTATCCTAAGACCGCAAATTCAAGAATAATGCGGTCCACTCGGGAAAGATGCGCCCATAATTCGTCGTCTGTCAGATAGATATCGTCGACGTACGAACACGCATCTTGGTCTATGCTGTCCAACAGAGAGACAACACGGGCGGCGAATACTCCCGGACTGTTTTTGTAGCCCATGGGTAAACGCCGGAATTTGAACTGTTTACCACCGGAAGTGAAAGCGCTCCATTGGCTACACTCCGGGGACAAGTTGTGCGTGTAAAATCCATTGGATAGGTCAAGTGTCGTTTTATATTTTTTACGAACAAGACTGTCTACAAGCGCAGAACTGTGGGTATTTTGCACCGCAAAGGTCCGACAATGAGAGTTCAAATGTCGGTAATCCAAAACCAGGCGGTACGATCCATCGGGTTTAGAAACCGCGAAAAGGGGATTATTCATTGGTGATACGCATGTTTCAATTACTCCTTGATATTCTAACTGTGTCAGAATGTCTGAAACGGGGCCTTTAGCTTCCCGCCGGATGGGATATTGGGGTTGTGGCTGAGGCAGAGACCGCAATGGAATATCATGGGGTGGAGAATCCTCATCCCAGCCCACGTGATTACAGTATAGCGCCGGAGCCAGGGCCACAGCCCATTCAGCCGCTAGAGCATCCGCTTTGTCCTTGGGGACATGACGAGAAAAACTCGGAAGGATTACCTCCTCCCCTCTACGAGCAGCAAGTACGAATGGGGGCGGCCAATCCGCCTCTGCTAACAAAATGTCATATGAAGAGGTCAGATTCTCCCAAAAAATGCCTTTTATAACACGCTCAATGTCACCTTCAATTTGAATGACAATATTATATAGTCTGTCAGGGGGTACCACTCGGGTGTCAGCTGTCTCGACAGTAATGAATGTGTCAGTTGCTGTCGCCTCCACATGAGGACGTAGTGCCTCCCGCACTATGGTAACTTCCGCGGCGCTGTCTAGGAGCGTCACGGCCCACGTCCAATTCAGGAGTCTCGTTCTCACCGTTTGTGGCATACCTCGCTGTTACAGCTGCAACTTTCTTCTTCTGAAACTGTGGGCGAGAACGTGGAAATTCTTCGGGTTTCCCTCGGACCTGTGGTCGAGGCTGGTCTCGTCCCTGGGGAGCCTCACGACCCCTTCCTCTATCCTGGCGATCTCCTCCACCAGTCTGGGAGGTCGATGGTGCCTGTGAAGAACGAGGAGAACGCGGATCAGGGACCTGAAATCTCTCTGGAGATTTAATTCTTGCTCTTTCGCGCAAATCATAAGTGCGTTCAGAAGAGACGGAAACCGGGGATTCGCCACGCGACCCTGGTTTCTTCTGTTGCTTACCCTGTTTTTTCAACCTCCAGCTCTTTTTAGTAAAGAACGGTTTCTCATCTTTCTCAGATTGAGTTTCTGGTTGTGGTTGTGATTGCGTTTGCGTTTTAGCAAAAGGCTTAACTCCCAGGCTATTGCGGCCAATGGTTTTATAAGCCTGTGCAATAATTTTCGGTAATTCGCGCGGCTTGTCCGGTTCTGGGATCAAAGCCAAAGCATTAGCTACTTGAAAGTTAACTGTATCGCCCTTGACATTCGCAAGGATTAAATCAGCCACTACATCGAACACTCCCACCAGTCTCATCCCCAATTCCACAGCCGCTTCAGGGCCATGCTCATCCTGTACTCGTTTAATTACAGAGGGGAGAACTGTCATGGAAGGAGTGCCGAAACACTTCGCATATACTGCTGCGAATACCTTACCCCAGTTTTTGCATTCTGCCAACTCGGGGATCAAGTCTTTTGTCAAACTAATCGTCAAAATCCTGTGTTTTTCCACAGGAGAAGTATTTGGAAAAACTGCCTCCAGCTGGTCAAATTTTTCTGCAAGCCAATAAGGTAAATCATCCTTATTTTGTGGGCGCTTGCCCTTCACCGAATTAACCATGACGGGACTTATGGTTACACCGCCCGGTCCAGCTGGATGCGCTGCAACTCCAGGAGGGGCTCCCTGGACGTTGCCTGTGACATACTGTACTAAAGCTCTGTGCACACGTATCAAAGACGTATGCAATTCACGCAGTTCAGCAACCGCAAGCGTCGTACAACGCGGATGTGGGGTATACCCGGCCAAGACTGGCCAAGTGGTCCCTTCAATCGATAAGGGGCCTAAACGAATCGGGGTAACCGGTTGTGGGAGAGCGCCATTAAACCAAACACGGTGTTGCCATGCCGTGAGCGGTACTTCAAGAGTCCGATAAGGCCTATAAAGATTAGGAAGAGCGGTGGCTGTATATTCATGGAACAGATTATCAGTCCCATCCACCGCCGGGAAGGTGACCCAAGAGTAAAACACCTCAAAGTGGTAAGCAGGATCCGCTTGTACCACAAAGATCAGATCGACACCCGCGTCAGGCACTCCATACGCTGTCAAATGAGCCCGGAGCGCTGCGCGACTATGTGCCGCAATGTTGACAGCCATTAAGGCTAAGAATGGTCGACAATTTAGTACGAGGCAGCGCTATATAGGGTTTATAGTAACACCTTTTAAGAACTTCAAGCTTGAAAGAACCTATAAAAACATCAATATAGGAGGTACCACCCTCACACACGCTTCTGGAAACGTATGCGAAGGGTGTTGTGGACAAGCACAAGCACTACTCAAGCGTCTCGCAGATAAGCAGCCCACCACGTTGGTGGCGCCATGTTGTAGGGATTCTGCACATACACAGAGCTATGCACAGGGTAATAGGACCTCGGAGTATAGTGGTGAGCCAACCATGCCCCTTAGTACCCACAATCCCAATCCGACTAGCTTTAGCGTCTCATTCGCAGCGCCGCTACCAATGATTAGACAACCCAGAACACGGTCTCTCTCAGGACTCGCCGGAGCAAGAACACTCTTTCATCACTCACTCATACTTGTCCACAACATGCGTAATAAGAGACACTGTATAGTTTAAAATGTTTATTTCAACTATCGTGCTCTAAGATACAGTACACGTGCCAGTACTATCAGCATAATGCATAATGATAAAATAAGCATGGTTACAATTCCATAGAATACAAACGGGGACAGCATTTTATACAGACAGTGGATATAGGGCTAAATGGCCTTACCACCCTCCCCGTGCTAATAACTAGTTTATTATAAAAATAGAAGACCTCTGGGCTTTGTCGGACGGACCCTCATACCTCAATATCTAGATGCAAGGTTTACATCATCAGACAAGCACAGCTCTTCTCCCTGGAAAGGTTTTTCTCCAAGTGTCACAAACAGCGAGCTCACAATATTAAAAGCACACGAATTTCTCCAGTGCAGCTGTATTTTGTGTTATGTCTAAGTGCGAGGGCTGACCAGATCAGCAAGAACAAGGGACGTTGTTTTTCGAACTTGTACATGTTGTGCAGACGAAACCCACAGGGAACAGGAGAAAAGGTGAAAGGCAAAAAGGCAGACAGTTCTAATATAGCCGGGCACAAGCAGAGTCTGGAAAACAAAGTCACAAAGTAACGTGTGCAAAAAGGCATCATGGCAGCCAGGCCTAAGCCAACTTAGCAATGAAGGTAATGAGGCCACAAACCACACTACAGTGAAGAAGTTGCAAACAGGGAGAGAGGATTTGAGGGGCATACATAATATTTGGAGGGCATACATAACATAAAATTGGGGATAGGTAATAAGTGAATAAAAGGTGTGTTTTTACATTGAGATTCTGAGTGGTATCATAAACATCTCGAACTTTGCTCTTATTGTCTATTTGATGTCACTCAGAATCCATCAGTGAAAAACATTCCCTTTAATCACTGTTA
The DNA here is from genome assembly GCA_963921515.1 of Calotriton arnoldi. NCBI lineage: Eukaryota > Metazoa > Chordata > Amphibia > Caudata > Salamandridae > Calotriton > Calotriton arnoldi. The sequence goes on from CAWUFW010007179.1 coordinate 889,179, forward strand.
CACATCTATAATTCTACATATTGCCCACAAGGAAATGTTCTCCACGGTTAATGCCCTGAACAAAGGTCAATATCACTGAAATCAAAATGCCTGCTTTTTGTGGTGCATTGACAATGGTAGCAGAAGTAGCAGAAGCGCTTGGAAGGGTCTCTAGGGTAATTTATTTATGGGGCTATCATTAAATGTTGCACTTCTTTTTTCAAACAGATTAACCCTGCCATATCTAATTATGTGACAGACAAACTTGGGAAGAAGTTTGTAGAGCCACCACCATTTGATTTATCAAAAAGCTATTTGGATTCAAATGCTACAATTCCACTCATCTTTGTTTTGTCTCCTGGAGCGGATCCTATGGCTAGTAAGTTATCAAAGGAAATATGTATTATTTGAATTATTTTAATGTATTATATAGAAATGCATTTAGCTTTAAATAGAATTAAGCTAAACTTATTATTGCAGTGATGGAACATGCTTCCTTGCTAGTTTATAGACTTTGAGCTTCTTGTTTCTTCTTTGACGGCTGACTGTTGACTTTGCTACTGTATGCGCTAGTCTATTTAATTTCCTATTGAAATTATTTTTAAAAATGTACCTTCTTTTTCTCATTACTCATGCAGATATTTTGACCTTGTGAATATTTTATTTGTATACGGTTAATTAAAACCATTACAGTTTTTTCAAAGACATACAAGCAATATAAAATCTCAAATCGAGACATAGTTCCTATTCGAAAGTGCACATCACAAATGTAAAAAGGACAGTCATATTGTTGTAATAAATTACAGGTGCGACGTTTGAGTTAACGACAGTTAAGTGGCTGTGCGAAGGGTTAGTAGCAGCATTGTATTGTGTTTAAAAGAGGCTGTCATACATTAAAAGCACACGTTCCATTCAAAGATTTACAAATAGTAAAAAGCCCAGTCAATTGAAAGGACACTCACAAATGAGTACATTGTGGAGAACATGGCAGGCATTGGCATATAACAGAGTGTCAGTGCAAGAGCCGAGTTTATCTGAACTAAGGAACTTGTAGAGTGTGTTTTAACTACATAGGGCTCACTTTTGGGCACTGTCCAATCATGTTTACCTGACACTAAGGTCACTGACACATTTTAAACAATGATCATAAGGTCTAAAGACTCACTGTGTGACTCACTATTTTTTCAGATGCCCAAGCAAATGCAAAAAAGCATTTGCCGATGGAGACCTTACAATAGGGTATGCTAACATTTTAGTGTGACAAAAGTGTTTATGCCAAAAAGTGCTGGCGCAATTGCTGGTAGTAACAGGATAGTCTTGTCAGCAGTGCTTCCTTTTGACTGACTTAAAAAACAATTGACGATCATGTGTTCATTGCACTAGGAGTGGCTGATGAGAACCCTAAGCAACATAGGGCCTCATGTTGATGTCAGTTGGAAAGACTCCGACCTGTGTCCGGAGGCTTTCCGACCAACATCTTCGGTTTCACTTTCGCCCGGCGCATTACAATGCCGGTGGTCGAAAGTGAAACTGGACGGTCATTCCGGCTGGATTCCGATGGGAGTCGGAGGCCCCACCGTAATCCCTGAGGATGGCGTTTCCGCCGTCAGGATTACGATGTCGGTTTCCAACAGGCTTTCCATGTCAGGCTTTCTGACATGGAAAACCTATCAGAAAGTGAGTTTGGGGGCCCCTAGCATACCCCTCATTCCTCCACGGCCCCCAGTTAGGGGCCGGTGCCCCCCTGTTAATCCCTGCACCGTGTGGCAGGCACCTTGAGGTGCCTGCCACACGGTGCACGGATTAACAGAATCTCCCATTTCTCTATGGGAGCTTGTGCTACAGCCGATTTACGGCCGCAGCACAAGCTCCCATAAAGCAATAGGAGTATGCGACCGCACCATGTGCGGTCGCATTCTAATACTGCCTTCTGGACCGCCGACTGGAGGTTAGTCGGTCCCAAACCCGCTATGATGTCGGTCGGAGGCAACTCCGACTGACATCATAATCAGGGCCATAGTCTGTTGTGAGATAAAGAAACAAACTTTGTCAGATGGATGTTAAAACGGGTATTATCGGGGTCGAGCGAGGCAATAATAGCTTGCCTGTGTGTGCGGACTCCCGGAGTGTTCCAGTCATGCTTTAGCCTTATTTTTTGTTCTGCCAGCAGTGAGGGACAAAGGCACACAGCTTGTTTGAGGGATTCTTTGCACTGCCTGCAGCCCCTACAGATTGTACCTTCCTGGGGTCGACTCCAGCTGGCAAGGTGTTTCAAAAACAGCCCACTCTCCCAGCCTCAGAGCCACGAATCTTTCCTTCAGTTGATTGGAATATGTACATGCAAGATAGGGAGCAGGAGATGCTGGTCAATAGGAGTTGATGACCGCCCATGAATGTTTACGTTTAGCAAGGGCAGACCTATCAGAATGGTATGACCAGTTACGAACCCATTTTTTGATGCCCAGATTGAAGGTGTGTTGACTCGGGTTACTGTCCCAAAGGTCTTTCACGTCTATAAGCTGTTGGCAGTTCTCAAGGAACTGATGATGCGCTCAACTTGGGCCTCTAGTGTTTATTGTGGCCAATAGCAATACTTCTAGGTGGGCACTCCTGGCTGCACGCAGCTTTGGTACAAGTTAAGGTAGGCACTTACGGCCCACTGATCGAGTAGGCCCAGTTCCAACCTGATCTTGGCAGCGGACAAAGATCTTGGCAGGTGGAGAACACTTTTGTATATTCTTCTAGTGAGTTTGTTGAGTACACTGCTGTGTTTTCCCAGTAGTATTTCGCTGCTATAAGACAATGTGGGTAGGATTTTGGCTTCTCATGACTTCCTATAATGGAGATAGGGTTGGACCCAAAAAGGTTTTTGAGAGGTATTTTGACTTGAACCCTATTCCTTTTCCGGTCCTTAATTGTCTGCTTCATATTTAAGCTGTAGTGAAATAATATTCCCTTGTACACTTTGGGTCTAGTTCACCGTGAAAATTGTAAGGGATTCATTACAAGGTCACTTTTAATTTCAATGGGACCAGTAACAGCAGTTTTCTGGCTCCATTGGAATTATAAGATCTGCAGGTAAAATTCAGATCTGTTTGCTTTCACATTGGTGAAAGTAGTGTGAAATGAAGAAATATCAGAGGAATCAGACCTAGAATTATTGATTCCTGCTGAAATTAACAAACAGTGCATAACATCAGTAGATATAAATGGAGCATCTAATGTTGCACTTCCATATTTCTAGCTTTGCGTACCACGCAATTCTAAAATTAAAATCCTTTTCATGCATAAGAATTCATTTATGCATGGAAAAAGGCTTGGCAATCTGGTCTTTTAATTAACATAGTCAAACTTTTTGAATTTCTGTCTTGAAACGTTTGTCTTTAAAAAGAAATCCATCCTCAAATATTTGATAAATTGTACAAGCCTCACATCATTCCATCCATGGCAATGTGCTTGTTGATCTGTTTTCTTGCTTCAAAAGAGTATTGAGGAGCCATTGCACTGGCAATTGGATTTAAAAGAATTCCCATTATTTTTGCTGCTTATGTAAAAGGAAGTAGAACAGATTATGCTCCAAATTTCATGTTTGAAATGTCATAGAGTGACTATTGATTTTATCTGGAAAATATTGATCTCTATGGACCTTTTTTCTCAGACCTTCAAATTCTATTTTGACTGGTGTTAGATCATGTCCAACTTGAGAGGGGTGGGGGGAAGAGAGTTAGCTCCCATTTATATGAAATAATTTTGTGAGGCCCTGCAAAACTAATGCCCCATAAGCTCACTGAGTCAGCTCAGAAAATGTATGGAAAACTGTGTTTTTACAGTTTAGAACAGTTGATCAAAACAGTGTTCCACCAGGGATAGGAACAATAAACCAACATTTAAGCTAATGTTGATATTTATGAAGTCTGTTCAGCTTAAAAAACAATTACATTACATAGCATTCTATTTCTTTAATGAAAAATAAACAGAAGGCGCAATTGCAGAATATCTATAACAAAAATATCATTAGACATAAATGTTGCTGTCTAAATATTATTTACAAAATTTGGGGCCAGATGTACGACGCGCAAAATAGCGCCTCGCAAATTGCGAGTCTTTTGCGACTCGCAATTTGTGAGGCGCTATTATGCATGTACAACAGTGTGCTTAACACTGTTTGCGATTCCCAATGGGGTCGCAAATTGCGAGGCTCATGAATATTAATGAGCCTTTTGCAATTTGCGAGCCCATTGGGAATAGCAGGCCCTCCCAGGTATGGTGGCCTGCTGGGCTCAGCAGACCACCATGTCTGGGACTGCTTTTAAATAAAGCAGTTTTTTTTTTTTTAATGCAGCCCGTTTTCCTTAAAGGAAAACGGGATGCATACCCCCCAAAAAAATGAAACGTTTTCGTTTCATTTTTTAAGGGCAGGTAGTGGTCCCTGGGACCACTGCCTGCCCTTAAAAAATATTTTCAGAGCCTGTCACAAAGGGGAAGCCTTCCCATTTGCGACTCCATTGCCACCCTCTTGAAGAGGGTGGTAATTTGCGAGTGTTTTGCGACTGCAATTGCGATCGCAAAACATTTGTACATGGCTTACTAAGTCGCTATTTGGAAGGGAATGCCCCTTCCAAATATCAAGTCTCTAAACACTTTTTTGCGAGTCGCAATTCATTTGCAACTCGCAAAATTGTGTTGGTACATGGCCATTCCAATTTTAGCATGCGCAAACGGGTCGCTAACCCGTTTGCACATGCTAAAATTGGTCGTACATCTGGCCCCTGATCTCCAGTTGGGCTAGATTTTCTATTATTAACTACAATGGCGCAATATTTTAATAAAAAATATTTAGGACACTATATTTTCTTCAGACAATATAAAGGCTATGATATTCTAGTACCACAGCATAGCAAAAGACCATTCTGAAAAAACCTTTTCTTTCTGAAATCAACTCCCTGTACTTAATAACAGTATGAGGATTTGATTTGTCGTTTGGGATAGGCTTCCCAATGAGAATAACTTTGTCATTTATACCCTGCAAGGTCTGCTTAAGTTTGCCAATGACAAGCAAATGACTGGAGATAAATTTCAAGCCATCTCGTTGGGTCAGGGACAAGGGCCTATTGCTACAAAAATGATCAAAGAGGCGATGTCTGGAGGAACCTGGGTGTGCCTACAAAACTGCCATCTTGCTGTATCCTGGATGCCAACACTTGAGAAAATTTGTGAAGACTTCGACCCAGAGTTGTGCCACGCTGACTTTAGATTGTGGCTGACAAGTTATCCATCACCAAAGGTTAATCAAATTCAGCTTCTAATCAATTGCATATTTTTTTATTTATGCTTTATTTGTCAAAACTATTTGAATAGACAATGCATACGTTGAAATTATGTATCCTATATTTGTATGGTACTGGTTAAAACTGCAGGTGTCAAGTATTGTTTGTGCTTTGTTCTATTTTATTGCATTCAATTGCGTAATCTACCTTTCACCAAAGCCTCAACTTTTTTGTGACTCTGAGAGACTCATGTGGAGAGTAGGTGTTTTGTTTTGTTCCTGGAAGGGCTCCCTCGATGGGTCATGTCATTCAACCTCCACTAAGACTGTGTGAGTGTGATCAGTATGTTTTGGCTCCTAGTCTACATGCTTGCCAGTGTTTTCCAGTCATCAGTTAAAAGATGAAGGTACTTATTTAGGGTTTGGTGGAACAGAAGTAACACCATGTAATTGCATTCCTCCTGAACCCCCACCCCTCCATCCCCCTCCAAACCTGTGATTTCCCCACTATATATTGAAATATGGAAACCACTGAGTATCCACCGGTGGAGCCTCTGCTGACTTCATCAACAATAACCATGGTATTTAGAGAGGGATGACCATCATTCATTTAATCAACAATAACCATGGTATTTAGAGAGGGATGACCATCATTCATTTAATCAACAATAACCATGGTATTTAGAGAGGGATGAGCATCATTCATTTAATCAACAATAACCATGGTATTTAGAGAGGGATGACCATCATTCATTTAATCAACAATAACCATGGTATTTAGAGAGGGATGACCATCATTCATTTAATCAACAATAACCATGGAATTTAGAGAGGGGTGACCATCATTCATTTCATCAACTATAACCATGGTATTTAGAGAGGGGTGACCATCATTCATTTCATCAACTATATCCATGGTATTTAGAGAGGGGTGACTGTCATTCATTTCATCAACTATAACCATGGTATTTAGAGAGGGGTGACCGTCATTAATTTCATCAACTATAACCATGGTATTTAGAGAGATGTGACGGTCATTCATTTCATCAACAATAACCAAGGTATTTACAGAGGGAGGACCATCATTCATTTTCCCTGCCTTTGTCCGCCATGGGCAGGGTAAATGATTTATGGGCCTCGCGCACAGCTCCCTGAATATTGGGTCTATTGCTTTTTTGTTTTCAAGAAACAAACTCCCTCTTTAAGTTTACTCACAACCAACTTCTTGGAAATCTCCAGAAACTCTTTGCCATTTACCAAAATAAAATATTATTTCCATTCTGGGGAGCTCACATAGTTCTTGCTGGAGTAAAACACCAAGCTATGGGCTGGTGTGCCATTATAATGGTTGCAAAAAGTGGTCGCAATTTGCGACCCAACTTTTTAAGACCAGTATCTAATTTTGTGAACCAACCTATGTAGCAATAGGTCAGTTCGCAAAATGAGGAATCGGAGGAGGTCGAGAAACAACCTGTCTAATTGATATTCATTAGGCAGGTTGCAAATTGCTGCTCCATTCGATAGGCTACCTTTGCAGGGAAGATAACCTGCAAGGGACGGCAGACCACCATCTCTGTGAAAGTATTTGAAAATTCAAAACATTTGTTTAATGCAGCCTGAGTGTTGTTTTAAAAGAAACGGGACTGCTTAAAACAATGTTTTTCCATTTTGAATAACTTCAGTGAGAGCAGGTAGAGGTTCTTTGTACAAGTTTTATTTACTACATCGGAAACTGCCACCATGATTCCCAGGGGCAGGGGTCCAAGCACCCCTCTTCCTCTTTGCGAATCAGTTGCCACTCTAATTTGGGAGTCAGTATCTGGTCAGTGGTTTGCAACCAGAATTATGGTTGCAAGCCATTGATGCATAGCTTACTTATTCACAGTTTCGAAGGGACGCCCTAAATACGCCTGTTCCAAATTGCAAATCCGTAACCATTTCTAAACCCATTCACTGATTCAGAAAAACATTTCTGAATCGCTAAATATATATAGTCATTAGAATTTTTTTTTTACCTGTTGCAAACCCTCTGGTTTAGAGAATCGAAAGATTTGCCACATGTGGAAAGCGTTGTACATCTGGCCCAAAATGTGGTACTTCCCACATCCCAAAACCAAAGGGGATGATGTACGGAGTGTTGAACATTGCAAGCACTCACCCCCAGTCAACTGATCTGGGTTTAATCCATCATCATTCTTTAGCTCACTCCGCCACCCCAGTTCAGACATGGCTATATGCAAATCAGTCTGACCCTGTGCCTCATGGGAACAGTCCAGCCCGAATTGCCAAGCCATGTCTTCCCTGGACCGGAAACAAGCATCCTGGGACCGGTTTCGGGCTCACAGCCCTCATCAGCCAGGCTATCTTGAATCCAGTGGCAAAGTGAGCAAGGGACCCACGTCTGGGCATACCCTGCCAACTTAGGGCGAACAAAGCAAAACCAAAGGGGATGATGGACGGAGTGTTGAACATTGCAAGCACTCACCCCCAGTCAACTGACCTGGGTTTAATCCATCATCATTCTTTAGCTCACTCCGCCACCCCGGTTCAGACATGGCTATATGCAAATCAGTCTGACCCTGTGCCTCATGGGAACAGTCCAGCCCGAACTGCCAAGCCACATCCCTCCAGCCTAGATAACGGAGTCCTGCTCAGTAGGAGCACTTATGAAACATCTCACATGCTACGGTTCACACACTCTAATGTTGCGCCATTCCGCTGACAGTGCATTCTGCCTGTTCTGATGGCGCCATGGACGGATTAACTCACTTTATGAATCTGTGTTTGACCCATCTTCAAAGGTTCTAATCCCAATTGATCTACTCCATCTTTAATCCTGCGTAGTTGCTAAAATTAGTACCATTAAGTTGGGTAATAATAAACACATCTGTTATTCAGCTCCAAGATGCCCACGGATGAACTTTTGCTTTACAATGATATTTTATGCTATTATAGCATATTTAATTAATTTTACTCGCAAATATTTTTGAAGTAGTTTACTCATATTTCCATTATTTTAACACTTGCTCAGTGAATGCAGGGAATCTCCTAACACGTGATTATTAGTTCATAATAACATTATTTCATGATGACTAAGCTTGTGGAAACAGAAAGACTGTGCTTTATGGCGACTTGGGATCGAAAATTGTCTGATGGACCATCATAATACAACAGTATTGAAAGTAGGCAGTGCTTAATTTGTAAAATAAATCAATAAGTGCCATGCCCCTTCATCAGGAGCCACTGCAGCTTGCACCACCCATTGCCCATGCTAGTGCTGCCAATGACCGCACCAACACAGTTGCTAACTATCACTTTGCTTCAAGTGTGACAATTCAAACTATTTCAGGACCCCAACGCTATAAGGTTGGCTTGAGAGGCGGGTATTAATAATTTCTAATGAACATTGAATTAATGACCAATTGTTGTGTTCATCTCCAAATTAGACAAACAGTGCCACCATGTGGCAGACTTTCATAAGTGCCTGTGCTGACAATGTATTGCCGTGCCAGGCACCGGAAACCACCGGCTCAAATTAAGCTCTGAAAGTAGGGTGCCTTGGGTGGGATTCAAGTAAAAAAAAAAGGGAAATAGGACAGCACACTATTGAATAAATCAATTGTTTTGTGATAATAAAACAAATTGTGAAGAAACATTATAATGCTTCTTTCTAAATTATCTTGCCAATATTTCATCTAGTTTCCAGTTACTATTCTGCAGAATGGAGTGAAGATGACCAATGAACCACCCACAGGTCTGAGACTAAACTTGCTTCAGTCCTACATCAGCGACCCCATCTCTGATATGAGCTTCTTCGAGGGATGCCCAGGAAAGGAGCTGGTAAACATTGTTCTGTTATGAAGCAGGCAACATTGTTGTGTATTCTATGTAAAAATTTGACTAGGAGATTTCTGAAGAGCAGTGGAAAAACTAGCCATGTCTCCGTGATGTCAGCTTTACCAAAAGCCACTTCGAAGCACGTGGTTACCCCAGCACCTAAACCATAGCTCTATGTTTCTACAGTATCAAATGCAGGAAGCCTGGGACAATTTTCCTTAGTCTACATTAGAAGATAATTAAATTCAGTTTTACAGAATTCCTTTGAGTAGTTATTTAGAGATCTTTGGAATTAAATATGTATCATACAGCATATTATAGCATGACTGTATGGAGCCACTCTTTCAGGGGTATTTACAAAAGTAACATACACTGGTGAGTAATTTACATGTGTAAGTTTACTCTTACACTTTTGAGTAACTTTACTACTTTCGCTCAGCAGCGGCCCGCGCAGGTAAGAGCGGTGGGGTGGTGGGGCGGGGGGGATTTCTACAGACGACGACGAGGGAAAATTAATTATTTATTTAATTTTCCCTCGTGGTCGTCTGTCGAATCCCCCCCCCCCAACCCGGCCCCCACGCCCACTACTCTTACCTGCACGGGCCGCTCCTGCTTTCTCTATTGACAAAACCAATTGCAACATTACTCAAAAATGTAGACTTGCACATCTCAACCCCTGAAAAAGGGATAGAATTTGTATTACTTTATTTAGGAATTTATTATTCAATTTAAACTTCAGAAAAATAAATGTCATTTAACATATTTAAATTAATTAAAGATTTAATTCAAAAGTAAGTTGCATGGAGGTGCTCCATAACACGGCGACTTGTGCTGCGGCCTTTTTCCTTGGTGGCAGCACAAGCCGCCGTGGTATGGAGCACTTTCCAACCCCCAGCACGGTGGTCATATCATAATGCAGCAGTCGGACTGCCTCATGCTTGTCGGTCGGTCTCCTGACTGCGGCAACAGCGGACAGTGGTCTGATCACCCGCTATCAAAATGTGGCCCATAGTGTCGCTGTGCTAGCCTCCTTTAGCTGGTAGCAAAATGTAATGAAGGCACCCTCCCTTGCAATTGATTGTTTGACTAGGCCAAATTCAAGGCATAGCCGGGCTGGTGACGTATGTGCTGGCAGGGAAAACACCGATCTAAAGAGCCTGGTGATGACTTTGTATACCTGTGGAAAAGTATAGGGAAGCGCCCCATCTCCTCAAGCAACTTCTTAGAGATCTGCAGGAGCTGAGCCTTCTACAATCAAGACCTTGCTCACTAAGTACTGGGTTCCTTAGACAATCCAGTCTCTTCAGTGTTTACTGTGGGAATGGCTGCTTCTCTCAAGGGCAAAGCGTATTCCTCACTCGTGGGCAAGGATGACAAATGTCTTGAATCCTATGGGGAAAAAGATATTCTAGTCAGTTTCTCGCTGAGACAGACCAATGCCAATGCTGAGCTTTTGGATACACTTGTGACAGGAGGCTGACAGATACATCTTGCTCAGGTATGCCCAGGAGAATTATATTTTATGCTTACCTGTGTTATTAAGGCAGCAGAACTGCTCCTCTCCAGGAACTGCATTGCCTCTGCTGCAATTGACATTCCATTTGATAAGACCTTCTCCATCCTTCTACCAATGATATCCTCCAACAGTACAAGACAGTAATGGTCGCAACTAAATTGCTGAGCGCAATCCAGGTATGAATGCGGAGACTACAACATTGCTGAGGCTTTTCTGTCTTTCAAGGCCAGAGCCTCCTTTCACCACAAGCCTCTACAGGCCACCTGCTCTTCTTTATGCTTATCTCTGCAGCCCAAGAAGAGACCCTCATGAGAAAGAACAAGGCCACTGCAAGTCAGACCCACTTTTCTTTTATTGTGTCATCCTTCTCTTTGCCATCTCAAGAGGCCATTCCACTCCAGTAAACGTTTTCCCTCTGCTGCAATCAATGGACACAACTTAACACCAATGCATGGACCCCCTAGGTATTAAGAAAGGGCTGTGTTGTATAGCCTCCACAGCCCATCACGATCCAGGCCACCTCTCCATTTAGGAGATCAAGATTGTCTTCATTTTAGAAGATATATAGGCAGTTCTTCCGCAGACATGGGCATTATTATGCACGACTACTTCCTTTTGCGCAATGAGGCTTAAGTATTCCAACTCATTCTAGATCTCTGTGTCTGAACCAGTTCCATTCCCTGTAGAGGTTTAAGATGCTGACTTTAACAAAGATCCTTGATTGTGTACAGAACAATGACTGGCTATCTTATGTGCACCTGAAGGATGCTTACTTTCACAAACCCACCCTGCTGTAACACAGGGATTTCTTGTGATTATGAGTGGGAACCTAAGACCGCCATTTGGGACATTGCCCTTTGCTCTCAGTACATCACTATGAGTCTTTATTAAGCTCCTGCCCTGGTGCCTGCTGCAAATGTCCAGTGCACCCACTTCTGGACAATTGTCTCATCACAACATGTGCTAGCACAACAGTAGAGTTTGACCTCTTCCGACTGTCTGGAATCAGTTTGATTTTGATTTCTCTGTGAACAATACAATATCTTTTGTTTTCCCTCAAAGAGATACAGTATATAGGGGTAATAGTGGACTTGAGTCTTGTAAAGTCCTTCTGTCCTCCAGAGAATGTCATGGCCATTAGCCATACCATAGACCACTTCCTCAACAATGAGGGCATTTAACAATGGTGGTTCCAGATGTGACTAGGGCCACAATCATCTTGCATAGGGGTGGTCCTCAAGACAAGTTCCACACACGTTCCTTGTATCTCCACTAGATGGAGCACTGAAATAATTTACTGGACAGTCACTCCAAGCCTTTTTCACTTCATGCAACCCTGGTTCCACCCTTTGCCAAGGCAAGGCCTTCAGTACAAACAGAAATATCTCTCTCTAACCTTATTTTGGATCGAAACCCACACAAATTCTATGACACCCTTTCTATGAAGCTTGTTCTTTTATCAGTGAACTAAGTGGGGGTTTGCTCATCTGTTTTATCCCAGAATAATTAACATGTCCCCACCCCATGGCTTCCATAATGTCTGTGCTATTTTATTGGGAAATTAAATTTAACCAATTACTGCTGTGACAATTATTTTTTCATCTGTGTTTTGCTTCCTATTCTCAATTTCTTGTTTTTCTTGATTTGGCGACTACATCTAATGCATAATGTTAAGACTGAATAATGTGTTTTTATCTTTTTGTGCAATGCACCAAAGGCTAAGGTAGACCAAGTGTGTTGCAAGCAAGAGTGACACTGTAGGTATCTGTGTTCCCTCCAAGAGAATACAATTTGTTGGGGAAATACGGGAATTGAGTCGTGGTTTGGCATTCCTTCCATCAGATCAGGTCCTGGCCACTAGTCAGACCATGTGAAACAGATGAGTGCAAGCTCCTCCTTCGTTAATGTTAAAGCTCTTTTGATCAAGAGACTGCAAAGTTACAATTTGATGTTTATTATTTTTTATTTCTTTATTTTTTGCTTACAATCTTCATCTTTATATCATGATTCATAAATTGGCATGGTTCTCCAGAGTGTTACAGAGATAGCTTTTTTGATGTTGCAGCAGCCGACACGTGTTTCGCTCTTTAGCAGTCAATTGGACCAGGGCTTTCTCAAGGCTTTTAAAATCTGAACAGACAGTTTTTGTCATGTAGCATAGTATTTGACAACATATTTTGCATCAGGCAAATCAAGCAAAAACCGGTATCTGGCATGGCGATTCCTAAAGCGTCACTGGGTTACCATCTTGCTGCTGAAGGTCTTTTGAACCAAAGCTCGTGTCTTCGCCCTCCGGTGCTGTTACCTCATGGCTTTGTTTAACCTATTCATTGACACAGAAAGCATTCCTTGTGCTTGGAAGTCAGCACAGGTTGTTCCTATACAAAAAATGCCATTATCGTCCTATTTCGCTTCCGCTTTTAGGCAAGTCTTTGGAGGGTCTAATAAACTCACAACTTTTAGCCTACCTGGAGGCGAATAAGATTCTCGACCCATCGCAATCTGAGTTCAGGGCCACTAATAGTATGGAGACCACCTTGGTTGCGGTCACAGACTTCATTAGACTTTCCCTAGAGAAAGGCACCCCTTCCATGCTGGTGTTATTAGACCTATCCGCTGCCTTTGACACTGTGTCTTACTCAAGAATGATTCAAAGGCTGTACGAGATTGGCATCTCTGAGTGTGCCTTGAAATAATTTCAAGACTTTCTTAATAACAAAACAGACTTTTTCGTTTGGCACCTTTAAGTCTCGTACAATGTCAATTGACAAGGAGATGCCACAGGTCTCTTGTTTAAGCCGTACTTTATTTAACATCTATGCAGCCTCTCTTTGCTGTCATTGCCAGATCCTTTGGTTTCAATCTCATATCATATGCAGAGAAACACAGTCGATGGGGGCATGGCCAAGCAGGCTACGATGGCGGTTGTGCTGTGCTGAGGCTCCGCACACGGGCGCGCATTCTAATATTCCCATCTTGCCAAACTGGCCGAAAATCGGCTGAAAAGTGGTCCGACAACCAGGAGAGCCTGATACTTGTGGCTGAACCCTGCACCTGAGTGGTTTTCTGAAAAACCGAAGCCCTATTACGGGAGACAGCCCCGGGGACAAGATGGCGCCCGCAAGCACCCGGAGACTGCTCCGGCTCGGTTGAGCCCGCAACTGGGTGCGGAGTTCCCGAAACAAAGACTGCGGGGATCAAGTCATGCCCAGGAGTGAAAACACCGACGTTGGCACCCCAATACTGGCAGAGAATGACAGCCCACAGTCCGTAGAGGCGAGTTTGACCGGGCTGCCGGCCTGCCCACCATCCTCCCCACCGAAAAGCCTCGGAAGACGGAGGCAATTGAGTCCAGAGCCCAGCGATGCATAGCGGATGAGAGGGGAGTCGGCACCACGAAGCAGAGGCCAGCGGGAAACTCCCCCTCAATTAAGGATTGCAGACCCACGTTGGTGCCAAAACAACGAGAATGCCTGACCTCAATATGGCCGAAATCAGAGCTAGCCCCGCACCAAGAGCGCACTGAGCCTCGGCGCCAATCTTCATCACTTAATGACTGTGGAACTCGAAGCCCATCTGGGAGTGGAGAAGTAGATGCGGATAGTCAGGGGGCGGCGGTGTTGGCCTCTCCTCCTTGCGACACAAGTGCGGGCTGGCGCGGCATCCCGACAGCCTGGCCCCTTCCTTCCCCGCTGGACAACAACAGAGACGGGCAGCGGCTTTGACCATTGTCAGATGGCCCCTGCAAGACGTACAGAGGCCCAGAACCACTAGACAGAGGTGAGCGGGGCCCCCTCCTCAGGCACTGGCGAGACTTCTGGAGGCGCCATGGAACCCCGGATACCTGACCTTAAGATGGCGCCTGCCGGGGCCCGAAACCGGCCCGGGGGAGAGTGAACGCCGGAGCCCAGCATCGGCCTGCATAACCAACGCACTGGGAGCGGGCAGATACAGTGCAGGATCGCCTTGAGTGAGCCGCAGCGGGTGGGGAGATCAGGGCCATAGAATCGGGTGGACCACCCTCCCCCCCCCTGCCTACGCATCCACGATGGGGAGAAGAAGCGCCAGCATCGCGTCCTGCCAGCCGCTCACACCCGGAATAAACCCTGAGTGGGATCCCAGACCCTAAGCAAGTAGGCAAGGCCGTAAGCAAGGCCATATTGAACTCAAGAAGGCACGCACACAGGTGGGCGGCACTAACGCTGTAGATACTACCTCAGCACTGAAAGTACGCGACAGCTATTGAAGGGTAGACTCTGCAGTGCGGGAGACACCGGACCACCCAGCCGCCAGCTACCACAAATATCCCCAGAACGTTTCTAGAGGCCCTAGGGACTGGAAGCTGCACAGCGGCCTAGAGACAGTGACTGGACAGATCTAGTACCGGCCCCCGCGAATCCGGTGAGCACCGCGAACCGGCAGTCCCGGGGCACGTCGGTGCGTCCATCGACAGCGTTAAGGGCATACTGAGTCCTGAACAGCACTCCACTCCCCCCCCAATTTTTTTTTAAATATGGGAAAGTCACGTGTCACAACAACCGCAGCTGGGCCGGGATCTTCACAAGACACCCTCACAAGCACCAAACTACCGCCCAAAGAAGCAGCGGCCCCATCAGATAAATCCCTCTCTGACAAGCTGGACAAAGTGCTTGCAGCAATTGAACACTCCAGGCTGTCCATGGAGGAGCGATTGGGCACCCTGACAACAGACATCAGCTTGCTCAGGGACGACCATCGCAAGTTGGCAGACAAGGTGTCGGATGGCGAGAAACGAATAGCCACCATGCAACCAACGATCAGTACGCACCAAGAGACCCTGTAAACTCTACTAGGCCGCATGTCCACAATGGAGGAGCGCATAGACGATTTGGAGGGCCGCTCGCGATGCTGCAACATCCGAGTGTTAGGGCTCCCGGAGGGTATCGAAGGCACTAACCCCGTGGAGTACATGGAGACATGGACCAAATCCTTCACCCCGAGTACGGACCATACCGCATTCTTCTCTATTGAAAGAGCCCATTGGGTCCCGGCCCGTAGACCCCCACCTGGCGCACCGCCCCGGCCGATGCTGGCAAAATTTCTACACTTCAGAGACCGCGACGCGGTTCTTAGAGCCGCCCGACAGCATGGCCCCATCCACATAGAGAATAAACAGATAATGCTCTTCCCAGACTACTCCTGGGCAGTACAACGACAGCGATCTTCGTTCCTGGAGGTAAAGCGCCGCCTACGATTAGAGAACATACAATATTCCTTGCTGTTCCCCGCTCGCCTCAAAATCATGCATGAGGGTTCCACAGTCTTTTTCACGGAAGCAGAAGAAGCCCACGATTGGGCGGATCAACAGTGTAAGCGACATCCCAGTGCAGAAACCAAGAGTATATGGCATCCGAAAGCGCGGTGCCCCAACAGACGCAGCCCAAGACAACAAAACCAAAGAAAAGACATGCAGGTGGTCCTTCACTCAGTAGGGTCGCCTGACCTGGAACAAATTGTACGAGAACGTCGCAAAGCCCTGCAGGCCACAGCGTAACTGAGACCTTCCTCCCCTACAACGGACATAGATAGAGGCCCACACCTATTCTCTTCGGATGGCAAAGACGGTAGCGAAGAGACACAATCGCGAGCGGACTCGATGACACCGCCAGTGGTCACGCCAGAGACAGCAGACACCCTGATATGAACTGGATATCTGTAGGCCGTGGACGCAGGGGGTCCCCCTGCAAGCAGAACTGTGACATAGCTTATGATGTGAGAAGTATAGTGATGTCTGCTCTAAAGCCGCATCTTCTTACCACAGGTCAGTAGGCGCACAATGATTTTTACAAATGCCCTCACGGAGCACCACCTCGCCGGCATGCGACGCCACCCCCACACTATGGTACAGCACTCTTCTTGTATAAGAGTAAGTTTGGACGTATCGCTTGTTGCGATAGGTCCCCAGTATTGGGGCTGTTCCCCTAACCCAGTTATCCCCTCCCATGTGGATACACAATACTACACTGCACCATCACATCTACACCGTCATAGGACCGCGGCTGACTGCAGTGCACAAAGTTTGTTGGAGCGGGACAGGCGGGTCAAGCTCAGTCGGCGGGGCCTTCCCCCGCCCTTTCTCCATACTCCTTTTCATCCCTAATGGCACATAAAGGAACCATAACTATCCTCACACTAAACGTGCGAGGTATGCACACAGCACGCAAGCGATGCTCAGTCTACGCTTACATAAAGAGGCAGAATGCGCAGATCGCGCTGCTGTAGGAAACCCACCTCACTGCAGAAGAACTGGTAAAATTACGTAAACGCTGGCGTGGTATATTTTGCGCTACCACATATTCAGCCTATGCACGAGGGACTCTTATATGGGTACGCCCAGGGGTTCCATTTCAAGAACTATCCAGAACGCTCGACCCAGAGGGCACATATGCCCTTTTGCAGGGCCTCCTGGATGGTCAGCCGGTAGTCCTCGGCAGCATTTATGCACCTAACACGGACCAGAGTAGATTCTGGGACACGCTCTCAATCCCACTAAGCTCTCACACCCAAGCACCATGGATCCTAGGAGGGGACTATAATTGTGTGCAAAACACGGTATTGGACAGATCCTATCCCCCCCACCCAGCCTCTCCAATACTAGCACAAGCCAAACGCTTTGCAGCGTGGGCGGCACACTGGTCACTGACAGACGCCTGGCGATCCAAACATCCGGAGGCACTGCTCTATTAATTTCATTCAATCCCACACAATCTCAGGGTCCGACTGGACAGTTTCCTCTGCTCCCCCTCCATCTTGCCCACAATTAAGGAGGCCGAGTACCTGGGTAGGGTCCTGTCGGATCATGACGCCCATATGATCACTCTTGCGTGGTGCCCACCCAGACCCCCGGTCCCAACCTGGCGCCTATCCAAGGAGTGTTTAGATGATCCAATATTTAGACAAACCCAAGCAGAACACTTCAGCGAGAATGTACACACGGCCACTACCCGCGCGGGTGAATGGAACGCCTTCAAAGTTGTTATTAGAGGCACATGTATACAACACATTACAGGAGTGCGCCAAACCCTTGAGCGTAGTATCTACGAAAAAGAGTGCGCACTGGCCACGTTGACACAAGCAGCTGACAAAAATGAGGCCACGCCAATCCAAGTAGCGGAAGCCAAAACCGCATATGCGGAGACCCTAGCGGATCTCCGCAGGTACAATTTTCGGGCGCATGCGGCCAGGGTACATAGAGAGGGAGATAGAGCGGGTGCGTTACTAGCATGGCTGGTGAAACAGGACACAATCCTCCCACCAATAACGGCGTTACAGACAGACACGGGCGTGTTAGTGCATTCACAAACTTCCATCCTAGCTGCTTTTAGACAACACTATACACCGCTCTATGCAGCCCCGGCAGATACGGAGAGACTCACCAGGTTCCTAAACAAATATCCCATACCCCGCGTACCGCGCAGCGATAGGCCTGCCTTAAACGAGCCCATATCCTCAACTGAGACTAAGCAAGCACTGCAAGCACTGGCCATGTGTAAGGCCCCCGGGCTAGACGGCCTCCCACTAGAATCTTTCCACACCTTTGTGGCGCAGCTGGTTCCCCAACTCGTGGCACAGTTTCAGGCAGCTCTGGATGAGGGTGCGTTACCGCAATCTATGTGCGAGTCGGTTATAGTCTCGTTCCCCAAACCGGACCGCGATCCACGGCAGGTGGGCTCATACAGGCCCATATCTCTTTTACCAGCGGACTATAAAATATTTGGGAAAATACTAGCAGATAGATACGCCACAGTCCTCCCTAAGCTAATTCACCCCGATCAGTGTGGGTTTGTACCGGGGAGAAATACATCCTATAACATTAGGCGCCTTTTCCACGTCCAGGATCAGATCCGGGATCGCTTCCCTAGGGCGGCGTGTCTGGTCCTGGATCTGGAGAAGGCATTTGACACCCTCCAGTGGCCTTACTTGTTGCGGGTTGTACGGCGGATGGGAGTGGGACCCCGTTTACTTGCATACACCAAGCTAATATACTCCACGCCGACCTCCAGGGTGAAACTCGGGCGCCATATGTCGCCCTCATACCCTATACTCCGGGGTACACGCCAGGGTTGCCCACTCTCCCCTCTGCTTTTCACCATGGCGATGGAGCCGTTGGCGATCCGTCTCCGCAAACAGGGGGAGAGCTGGGGTATCCCCATCGCAAACGCGATGTATGCGGTGTCACTATATGCGGCTGAGCGTGCTCATCTACATCCGCGACATTACGATGGATCTCACCCCCATACTTACCGCGTTGCGAGAATTCGAAGCAGTGGCCGGTCTCAGAGTAAACTGGTCTAAGTCGACGGTGTACCCTCTCGAAGGCGATCTTCCCCCACAGGCAATACAATTGGGTGGAGTTGGGGGGCGGAGCTAGCCGAGCCTGCAAGTGGCCGCTCTGTGAGTGAGCTCCCGCGGTCGCTTAACCATCCTGCAAATATCCTGAGCACACAGCCTGATTCCTGAGATAGAAATGATAGACACCTGCACCGGACGGTGAAGACGACGAGGTGTATCTATTTACACGGCCCTAACTGCCCCCAAAACGACTGAAAACGGCCGTCGAATCTGAACCGGTGCGCGGCCTGGAAGTGCGCATGCGCAAGGCCCGCGACCCCCGATGCTGCGCTCCTGGACGGCGCAGCGGCCGGACGGCTAAGGGAGTCCTTCCCTTTCCCTGAGGGCACGGAGCGACAGACGAACTTCGCTCCCCGACCTGTCCTGCAGTGTGCCCTGGAACTGCACGTTCTCCGAAGGGGGTAAGGAAGAGACCGCGCTGCGCTTCTCGTTCCCGAGTGAGCGGCAGAAGTCGACTAGCGCTAAATCCCGGATCGCTGCTGGCGATATCCCTGCAACATATTTGCGGGAGTGAGGAGCGGGGAGCCCCCGCGGCCCGTGGCGCCTGCAACAGCGCACTACCCCTGAAGTAATCCTCGGCCCGCCGGCGGGCGACACGAGGAGGCCCGAGATTGCTGCTTCTTCTCTGGTTGCTTTTAAATGTATAGCTGGCTGTGCACAACTGCGGATCCCCCCGGGAGAGGCAAATATTCTCATGCTTACAGTGCAACACATAGCAGGACACTGTGTATGCTATGCAGATTTGCCTATGACTGCCACATGGAGCTTGTGGTGTGAGAACTGACGGCGCGGTGCACGAGGGCGACGGGAGCTGAGGCGGGAATTGCGCAGCTGAAATTCGGCGCCCTTCTCCTTTGCCCTGTGCCTACTCCTGCGACAGCGGACCCCACACTGAATGCGCTGATTGAGACACCTGTAGCTGATGAGACTGCTTGTGCACATTTCTGCACCATGAGGTGCGCTCGTGCTGCGTACTGCAGCATGGCGACCCTGAGGGCGGTAGCGACGGCGCGCTGAGATATGGAGCAGGGCCTGCTGTCACCACAAGCTGGAGTAACCTGTCCGACACACGATATCTGGCCAGCCCATCGCTGTCCTTCACCACTCTTATAAGTGTGCGAAGCCGAGTTCACCCACTCGCTGCTGCAGGGTACCATTGTCCACGACGTACCTAGTGGTGGGGACTCCTGGTTCACGAGAACTTGCGCTCTGACGAGACAATTGATTGCCCTCGGTGCCGAAACAATGGGGAAGCCTGACAGAAATCAGCCTAAACTCCATTTTGACCAGTCGAAAAAGGTGGCAGATAGCAGCGGGGCAGAACAGACGCCAACCCTGATGCCCACGACGGATGCTAGCTCTGCTACCGCTGTGGACTTTCAATCCATGTTTACAAAAATCCAAGCAACACTGACCAACATCGATGGGAAAATTGACTCTCTGACCTATAGAGTCGATCGTATGTCTGAAAGACTGGATAGGCACACGTAGCGGATCGATAAGGCAGAAAGATGAATCTCAGATGCGGAAGATGCGCAGCGCCAAACAGAAACGAAACAGGAGAAGACCCTCAATGCGATTACAGCTCTAATGGCGAGATCTGAAGATTTAGAAGCGAGATCCCGCCGTAATAACCTGCGCATTCTGGGAATAGCGGAATCGACCAACACGGGTAATATGGAGCGCTACATCGAGACCCTACTGGTGACACTGTTTGGAAAGGAAACTTTCTCAGAGGTTTTCATAATCGAACGAGCGCACAGGTCACTTGCTCCACCACCACCTCCTGGAGCAAGGCCGTGCCCGATCATAGCTAAGCTGTTGAATTACAGGGATGGTGACGCGGCCCTCAGGAAAGCCAGAGAGCTGGCCAACCTCACACACGCTGGGATGAACATTTCCATCTACCCGGATTTCACGCAACGGTTACAGGAAGCACGGAAAAAATTTGTGGCAGTTAAAAAGAAGTTACGAGACCAACAAATTCCATATGCAAGGATCTACCCGGCCCGTCTCCGAGTCACGGATGGGGGGAAAACTGTGATATTTGCCGACCCCAAAGATGTGCTCAAATTCTTACAACACAAAAGCTCACAGGCATCACGCAGGAGATCACCCAGAGGGGGAACAAGATGAGCAGGGGAGCACGTCAGATGTTGAATAATGTGCGCAGCTGTCGACATCTGTAAACCTATGGCACATTCTCCATGGGATAACCTCACCTACGGCAGGCATGGACACAGCTGATTAAGTACCACGAACTTCTAATTTGTCTTCCTGGTTCTGCATACATTTGTGGGCGAGATATATACCTATAGGGGGCAAAACTGTTAATGTTGCGGACACTTGTTCTGCGGTCATGACACTGGTTCGTCGCTATACTTAGCAGACTGTTGCATATATTACCTCTTTGAAGCGACCCCCCAGGTGACGACGTCACCGGGGTGTCCGGCTGGCGGCTCCCGCCACCCTGTGTGAACCACAACTCATTTCCGTTTTATTGTGGGTTCGTTTGGGGGGTGGGAGGGGGGGACTGTTAGAAGTATTTTGGGATGGCTTTGGCGGTTGGGGTCTGCTGAAGTGGGTTGGGGTGGGGGGATGGGGGTGTTCTGAGTTGAGAAATGTTAGTGTGAGTGCACCGACAAGCCAACCAAAACTCATTTCGACTATAATCTTTGACTGTTGTGACCAAATATTGAAATTTGCAGATCTATTATGTTTATCGGAAGATAGGTGAGAAATATACCTGCTTGACGTGGAACGTCAGAGGGCTAAACACCGCCAAAAAAATTAGTCAGGTATTTGCCTACTTAGACCATCACAATATTCAGGTTGCTCTCCTCCAGGAGACGCATTTGACTATGACAACTGAAGCCAAGATTGCTCTTAGATGGGCTGGATACAAATTGGCCTCAACGTATTCCTCATATGCCAGAGGGGTCCTCCTACTAATTAAGAAGGGCATTTCCTTTACACCTATCAACACACACACGGACAAAGAAAGGCGCTGCGCCATGGTACATGGTAAACTGGGTACCTCCCTGGTCACACTGATTAACGTATATGGGCCTATAGCAGATGAACCGGAAACTTTTACACGGATCTACACAGTTATGCAAGAGTGGCCTGAGGCGGCTATTATTTGGGGGGGTAATCTCAATACTTACCTAGACCTGCACTTAGACAAATCGAGCCCGCATGGTCTGCGTACACCCAAAATAGCCCAAAGTATCAATGATGCTATGCTTGAGTTTGGTCTCACCGATGTCTGGAGGTTGCGTAATAGCTTGGCCAGAGAGGGTACACACGCTACACCTATTCATGGCAGTTGGTCCCGACTGGACTATTGGCTTCTTAGCGAGAGGGCGACTGACTGGGTCCTGGATCTCACTATACTCCCGCGCACACTGTCAGATCATAATCCGGTGATGCTCGCACTTCAGGTCGAGGGCAACGTCCATCGCCCCTATGCTTGGCGCTTTCGGGCCCAGGCTCTCCTAGATCCCGTCTACAACGACACTATCAGACAAGCCATAGAACAATATTTTACTATTAACACGGGTACTGTGGAGAGTGCGGCTACACTTTGGGAGGCTTTTAAGGTGACCATACGAGGGGTTTGCATCAGTACCACGGCTGGCATTTTAAAGGATATCCGGGGGCAACTTGAGCAGGTCGAACATAAACTCACAGCGCTAGAACGCCAATACACAACCACGTCTTGCCCCGAAACTCTCGCTCGTATTCACGACCTACTTACCGAATACGACTCTTTGGCGGAATCAGAGATTTCCTACAAAGCACGTAGATACACTGCGCGAGCATATGGTGAGGGGGGCCGTCCGGGCCGTAACCTTGCCTCTAAAATCAAGACCCAAGAAGACCAACACCACATAACCAAGATTACAGATTCCCAGGGAGTGGAACACTATGCCCCTATGGTGATACTAGATCAGTTCCGAAGTTTCTACTCAGAATTATATACATCACGGGGCGCTGCACCTGACCAAGATTTGACAGAGTATCTGTCGGATATAGCATGCGCTTGGTTGGCAGACAACCATCGGGAATATCTAGACCAACCAATACGACGAAACAGATATAAAAGCCGCAATTCGCGCACTGCCCAACCAGAAAGCTCCAGGGCCGGATGGGCTCACAGCTGAGTTTTATAAAGAATATATCGACCTAGTCACACCTCCCTTACTGGAGATGTATGCGGAGGCACACGAGGCTGGAGTGCTGCCACCGTCCCTTCGCCAGGCACTCATTATCACTCTTTTAAAAAAAGACAAGGCCCCATACGCTTGCGAATCTTATCGACCAGTGTCATTAATTAACTTAGATGCCAAGATTTTGGCAAAGATACTAGCTACTAGATTGCAACCCCTCATGCCTAACTTGGTCCTCCCGGACCAATCAGGTTTCATTCCGGAATGATCTACGTCTCACAATCTGAGGACTATCTTTGCCATGTTCCATGTCTTAGATCCGGCCTTGCCCGCTGCTGCGGTGATGTTAGACGCAGCAAAGGCGTTTGACTCCATAGAATGGAGTTACATGTTCCACAACCTTAATCGCATGGGGTTACCGTTGCTGTTCTTGGGCTGAGTTCGGCTGTTATACACAGACACATCCGCATTGGTACGTGTCGGGGGCTTAACGTCCAAACCATTTCAGATACATAGAGGCACTAGACAGGGGTGCCCTCTGTCACCCCTACTGTTTGCACTGGCGCTGGAACCGTTGGCATGTATAATTCGGCAACGACATAGAGAATCGGCACTTAATTTCCTACAACGTCCGGTCGGTATCTCACTTTACGCCGATGATATGGTCCTGTTCATAAGAGACCCAACACAAAATTTGACGACGGTGCTGAGGGAATACATACGATTCGGGCTATTTACCGGCTTGGAAATTATTTGGAATAAATCAATAATGATACCCCTCACGGATAATACGCCACCTCCGAGCATGGAATACCCCTTAGTGTGGACCGCGGACCCGGTAAAGTATCTAGGCATCTAGGTACACCGAGACCCAGAAGTAGTAATAAGAGAAAACTATGGCAGAGCCTGCGTCACCCTAAATCAACAAATAGATAGGTGGAATCGTCTGCCACTTTCTCTGGCCGATCGCATTGCAGCCATTAAAATGGTTATACTCCCACGCTTTCTATATTTATTTAGTAATATTCCGATCAAGCTGACACTAACTTTTTTCAAGGGGGTGGGATCCTCACTCATCCGCTTAATTTGGGGGGGGGAAACAGGCCAGAGTGAGTTGGACCACACTGACACTAGACTATGCAAGGGGGGGCTTTCAATGCTCCAGGTCTCTTTATGTATTACTTGTGTGCCCAAGCACAATATGCATATTATTGGTTCCGGCCGCATGCGTACACTCCGCATGTTGCGGTAGAAGATGGAGATGCCCACCCCACTCCCCTGTCGGGTGTGCTCACACACACGCACAGAGGCACACCGAAAACAGAAATCAACTCCATAGAAACGACTATTGCAGCATGGCAAACTATAGGTAACATTGTTCACAAACTCCCACTATATGCACCAGCAATGCCTATCGCGCAGCACGTTGCACTCTCCGTGACACAGGCGGAGGGCTCACTTAGGGCGCTGAGAGAAGTGGGCATGGTAACCATGCACGATATATTCCCAAATGGACACTTTCTCACAGCGGACGACTTAGCTCACATTTCCAACTCCTCACTCTTGTTCAACTTTACTATACATAGGTTACAACAAGCGATTAAGGCCCACTATGGCACGTACCCAACTGAGCCCCCTACGCTGCGAGCCTTACAGATGCTATTGGTTGCGCCTTCACGGCGTAAATTGGTAACAAAATTGTATAGAGAGATACGGGGTGAAAGAGTCCCCGACCCAGATAAAAGTTTGGCCCGATGGAATGATAGCTTAAACCCACCACTGTCGGAATTGGATTGGGAGCACATTTGCAAGTTAACTGGAGCCCTTACGCCCAACGGCAATCTGCGCATTATTCATTTTAAATATATCCATCAGACTTATCACACTCCTGTTAAATTACATAAATGCGGCCTCAGGGAGACCAGTGCTTGTAAGCGTTGCGGTCACCCCGACGCGGACTTTTTACATCTGGCTTGGGGATGTGGTAGGGTGATGCTATTCTGGGAGGCTGTACTGAGACACATACACGAAATGACTGAGACTACGTTACAATGTACGCCGCAGATTTGTTTACTATGCCATGTACCTCATTTAAAAGGAGCAATTGGTAAATTCATGCGCATTGCACTGTTACTAGCCAAGCGACGAGTCGCATTACACTGGGAGAGTAACCTGGCTCCAAAACTCGAACACTGGCTGAAAGACATGGTCTACTGTAATGAGAGCTTTGCACTATACGCAGAAAAACTACCGGTAACGTCTAGACCCAGGGACATATGGAAACCTCTACTATATCTGCTAAGAGGGACTGTCAATGACTTAAACACTGATTAATAATGTTGTAGTTATAATCCTGCATATCTGTTGTCGCAACTGTCAATACTGATATAGATGAGAGGGATGATATTCCGATATTTGAGACTAGGTCAATCACAATGCAATTATACCTTCTGGTGCAATCATACTGCCTTGCACGGCAGGGGAACTGTATACTTTACTTGAAATGTCAATAAACAGAAATTTAAAAAAACAATTGGGTGGAGTTAATATATCGTGGAGCCCCCAGGCAGTTAGATACCTGGGCGTCCGCCTGTATCACACGCCACAAGATATATATGAAGGGAATTACTGTCACGCAATGGCCGGGATCAGATCATCCGTGAAATTCTGGAAAGATCTCCCGCTAGCTCTCATTGGCAAAATTGCAGTTGCCAAGATGATATTAGTCCCGAGATTCCTTTACCTGTTTGCCAATCTCCCGGTGGTCCCACCACGTTCCTTCTTCAAAGAATTAGATGCCCTCCTCGGGGCCCTCATCTGGGGATCGGGACGTAGACGAATAGCCCTCGCCAAGCTGCAACTACCTATGGATCAGGGAGGGTTGGGCGCCCCATCATTCGAGGCGTATTTTCTAGCGGCTCAGTTGCAATGGGTATCAAGATGGACAGCGGGCCGAGCGTTAGGGGAAACAACTATAGACTCCGGGATAATTCCGACCCCCATCATACTCCGTATGCTGCTGCCATGGGCGGGACCCATACAGGAGTGCCCACTCCAGGTTTCGGTGGCACATTCTTGCCTAAAACGGATACACAGACTGAACCGCGAGGCGGCAATGTATTCCCCCGACCTGCCGCTGATGGGGTTCCCAAGGGGTCGCGCACACTACACAGAGCGGGCACTACGTGAGTGGACGGCACACTCGGTCACGGAGGCGGGCTCCCTTTACGCGAATGAGCAACTACAGACGTTTGCAGAACTGGTAACCGATATGGATCTCCCCAGAGGGCAATTTCTTTTACATAGGCAAATGTTAGGAGACTGTCGCCGCATGTGGCATACAATAGACACTGAGCCACCCACACACACGGTGATACACAGTATCCTACAGATGGGCCCAGGGCGCCATCTGATAACATGGCTATACAAAGCGGTGCGTGCACTAAACCCGATCACCCTTGTGTCCCTCAGGGAGAAATGGGAAGCTGAGATCCGGAGACCACTTCATGACAAAGAGTGGGAACGAGCACTGGAGTTCCCCAAAAAAGTGTCCGGCAACTATCGCTTTAAGAACATACAACTTAACATCCTACACTGTGCCTACCTGACCCCAGGGAAGCTCCAGCGTTACTACCCAGACACGCTGTTTACCTGTCCAAGGTGCCCAGAGCCCCAGGCATCGTTCCTTCATATGTTTTGGGACTGCCCGACGCTCCGAGCATACTGGGCCAAAATCCATGCCACTCTGCGCACAGTCACAGGGCTCACGGACATCAGTACATGGGAGGCCTGCGCGCTGGGCATTGCCAAACGCCGTAAGCACCAAAAGGTGGAGACACGATTTGCGTCCCTGGCGCTCCTTCTGGCTAAACGCTGCATAGCAATGCACTGGAGGGCGCCCAAGGGGCCACTGATAGTGGCCTGGATGGGGGCGGTTAATAAATGGGGCACCTCGGAAGAGGAGATGCTTCGACTAGAAGAAACGAAGGGTTCACACAAACATCCCATCTCCATGCAATGGGCCATCCTACTACATTCTTTCAAGCAGGAAACTATCGAGACACCCCAATCACAAGCCGCCCGATCCCCCGCTGCAGGGGCGTGACCTGGGATGACTCAACTTAATGCCCCTGCGGAGTAGACACATTACAGGTGTGGGGTGGATAGCTGAAGCCACGCAACATAACTCATACTCTGGGAGTGGCACACCTGCCTTCCCCTCTAACACACGCACAGTTCATAGCCGAACAACTACGTATCAACCCATCGGTCTCTGTTGATTGATATAGCCATAGGTGCAGTGAACCCCAGTTATGTTACCCCGGTTGAAGAGTTTAGATTGTTACCATAACTACAGCAAGATGTTAACCATGGTGCCAGCCCCGCCGGCTGGCGCTGAACACACTGTGCATGCGATAGATGATCATTCACAGACACATGTTGCATGCATGTATACTTCCTTATATGGACGGAAACACTTGAGGAAATAGAGTATGTACCTTACACTGTCTCGTTGTACGATCTGTAAAACGTTAGTGACGCATGGGGAAGTAGAGTATGCATCTTACACTTGCTCGAAGTACGATTTGCAAAATGTTTTGTCCTGAAAGAAACGCAATGTATGTAAAGTGTGAAAATAAGAAATGCCAATAAAAACGATTTTGCAAAAAAAGAGAGACACAGACGATGATCTCCTTTGATAATAATATGGAGGTAATTAAAAAGCAGTTCTCCATCGACATGAAGGCTATTGCAGGTTGTTGGCTACCAATTGCTTACAATTGAATGCCGAAAAAACAGATTGTTATTTCACAAAGCCCAGATATCCTGATCTTCGGACTGGTGGCCGTCTAATCTTGGCTCTGACCTTACGCCTAAGCAGGTAGTCAAAAACCTTAGCTTAAAAATTGACCAGTCTTTTTCTCTGTAAGACCATGTTGCTGCCATTAGCAGCAGCTGTTTTAACAAATTGCATCTGCTGAGGAAGGCTTTCCCTTTTGTTCCACCCTCATCTAGGAAAACTTTAGTCAAGGCTCTGATTATTAGTAAATTGGACTACAGCAATATTTTGCTTGCCACTGTGTAAGAAAGTAGGATCTGCTTTCATGATTACCCCCACTTTTTGTCCGATGTCAGTTTGTTTTTGACCTAGCCTACTGGGATCCTGCTAATCAGGACCCTAGCAACTGTGCTCTCTCTCCTAAAATGGTTCTGGTAAGTACTTTGGTACATCCCCAATTGGCTTCTAGTGCACCCTTTAGGTCCCTAGTATATGGTAGTGAGGTACCCAGGGCATAGGTACACCAGGGGTCTCCCATGGGCTGCAGCAAGTATTGTGCCACCCATGGCAGTCCACTTAAACTGTGACTAGAGGCCTGCCATTGCAGCCTGTGTGATGTGGTGCTTGCATCTCTCACGACAGATATAAGTTTCCTTATATCTGAGGTCACTGCACTGAAAACCTCTAAGTCAACCCTCTGGAAGGCCCATTAGTCCTGCGGGCAGGGTTCTTGGTTATAAGTCTGAGGGTGCCCCTACATGTGCAGGACACCCCTACAAACTCTGGAGTCGATTCTCCAGGGTTTGTAAGTGTGGTCAGCCATTTTAAGACATTTGGGGCCAGATGTACGATGGTATTTAGCATGCACAAACGTGTTTGCAACCCGTTTGCGCATGCTAAAAACCTGTGGCCAATGTACAAACACTATTTTGCGAGTCGCAAATAAATTGCGACTTGCAAAATAGTGTTTAGCGATTCGCTGTTATGGAGGGGCGTTCCCTTCCTAATAGCGACTGCAAAGCCATGTACCGATGTTTTGCGACCGCAATTGCGGTCTCAAAACACTCGCAAATTACCACCCTCTTCAAGCATGGTAATGCAGTCGCAAATGGGAAGGAGTCCCCAGGGGACACCTTCTCCTTTGTGACTGGCTCAGAAATATTTTTAAGGGCAGTCAGTGGTCCCAGGGACCACTACCTGCCCTTAAAAAATTAAACAAAAACTTCTTTTTTTTTTTTTTTTTTTTTTAAATGCAGCCCGTTTTCCTTTAAGGAAAACGGGCTGCATTTAAAAAAAAAAAAACCTGCTTTATTGAAAAGCAGTCCCAGACATGGAGGTCTGCTGAGCCCAGCAGGCCATCATCCCTGGGAGGGCCAGCCATTCCCAATGGGATCGCAAATTGCGAGTGGCTCATTAGTATTCATGAGCCTCGCATTTTGCGACCCCATTGGGAATCACTAACAGTGTCTCTGACACTGTTGTACATTTGCTTTTGCGACTCGCAAATTGCGACTCGCAATTTTTCGCAATTTGCAAGGCGCAAAAGCAAATAGTCGTACATCTGGCCCATAGTGGACAACAGTCATTATGAGATGTCTAACTATATAATGGCTTCACGGTACCTGGTCATGTTTGGTATCAAACATGTTGGATTCATACCCCAACACCAATTCCGATGTTGAAAGTATGATCCCATGCACTGGGGGGCTCCCTAGGGTACCCCTCCTGTACTCCCGGTAACAGCCTTTCAGGGTCTGCTAGCAAGCTAGTGCTGCTGCCAATCACAGACACCATTCTGCCCTCCTGCTGTTGAGCCAAGCTCGAGCAGGGGAAGGTGGAACAATAGGTTTCCTGTCACAGGGAGGTGTGACCACCTCCCAGACAGGACTTTGCGTATTGAGCTGGGGTGCAGTGCTTCCTAGCACCACCAGACTGCTTTGAAGGGCATAGATGTTGTCCTCCTTGCATACTCCGGTTTGAGCCAGTTCAGGAACCTTGGTTCCCGCTCTGGACCGAAACTGGACAAAGGACAGGGGAGTATCCTCCCCTCTCTCCAGCCCCTCCTCTGGGAGGGACCCTTGAGTGCTTCCAACCCTTACCTTAGGGTATTTAAGGGCTCCCCTGTGGGTGGGTCCTCAGATAAGTCGTGGGACCAGACTCAAGCCTGAAACTACGTCACACTTCAAACATCTGGACACTTGGACTTCGTTGGACTTCGAATGGAACCGAGACTGCAACCGGGAAGACTCCTGCTGCTCCTAGTCTCGCCATTCTTCAAGTCTTCTGCGTCATCTGTGTCTTTGCTTCATGCATGTTCTCCAAAAGACCAGTGGGCATCAAGGACACCCGAAGAAATCTCCCTTGGAGTGAAGGAGTCACTCCCCTGCATCTGCAGGCACCGCAACGGAGCTGACCGGGCTGATGCTCCTACGGACTTCCCGAGGCCCAATAAACCAGGTGGTGGTTCTGCAGCTCCCTATAGGCTTGACCTGTCTTCTGAGCAGTTTTGAGGCCAGTATCCCTCACTGGGGCTGCTGGGACCAAAGACCTGTGCACCGCGTCGACTTGCCGTTGGCAAGGCCTGATGGCTGTGCTCTCCAGAGATCTTCGGGCTACAAGAAGCTCCAGCCCCTCACCCTCCAAAGAACAGCATTCTCCCTGCAGTCCCTGCATCGTGGCCCTCCATCTTGGGTGAGCTGCCCGAGGTCCTCTTGCGACTCCTGTGCCTTCGGCCTGTGGGTCCTCTTGAGGGTCTTCCTTTGCTTCAGTGGGCTCCCCTGTTTGCTCGTGGCCTGCTCTTACTCTCCTGCACTTGGTAAGTCCCTTGGACCTTGCTGGTCCCAATGTTTCTCCTTCTTTGTTTACAACGCCAGTTGCGGCTACCAAGGCTTGTTTGTGCTCCCACCGGACATTGACCACCTAGTCACCAACACTGGACATGGGGCCGCTCATGCACGGCTCCTGGTCTTCCTCAGCGTCGCCTAGTCCTCACAGCTGCAGCAGCAAGGTCACTGTCTTTACTTTTAAACCTCCCGACATCGGTGGACATTGTGCTTCCATGCCTCCTGGTCTCCTCCGAGAAGCATAGACTCTGTCCTCTCATCTTGCAGGTTCTTCTCTTCCTGAGTCCACCCTTGGATCCCACCAGACTTCTTCAAGGACTCACAGAGGCATTTCTTCCGAAGTTTCCTCTTGTCCTCTACGGCAGGTCCCGACGTCTCTTCACCCCTATGCACCCAGCTTCCCTGGTGCAGGTAACCTGGTTCCTGGGGCATCCACGGGAGGGGTGGCTCTCCAACCTTCCATCCTCCAAGGGGTTTCTTCCGGGTCCTCTGGGAAGGGTCCATTTTCCATAAAACTGCAACCGTGACTTCTCCATTGACTTCCATTGAGCATGCAGCTGTGTTTTCACTCTGCAAACAGCCTCCATGGGGTTCCTTGTGCCCCCGGCTCCTCTGGGTCTTCTGGTCCAAGTCCTGTTCTTCTTTGCAGTTTGTATTCTACTTTATTGTATATGGTTTGGTCTCCCCCTGGAGACCACCGTGTTTTGTGCAAATTACCTGATTATTTTCTAAGTATTCTTGTGTGTGCTATTGATATCTCCGGGTAGGAGATATACCAATGTGTTAGTGATTGTGTGTTATAATAAATAGACTTATTTTTGTAAACACTGTGTGGTTCCTTTTCATTCAACTTACACTATTGATTAAAGTTGGTAATACAAGGTGCTTTACACTTCTTTAAGGTAAGCATGAAAGCTGCTCTCCACAGCTACCACTTTGGGAGCTTTCTTTGGTTATCAAAGACCACTAAAATCACCATAAGGATTGTCTAGATTAGTGCAAGGTGCATCTCTTGAATAAGTGTGCACCATATACTAAACCAGCTTCCTATACACTGCTAATGAGACTTTATTAGCGAAACTGCAAGTGGTCCAAAACACAGCTTCCTAGTTTGTCTGCAATCTTCCTGCCGGCTCCTCCTTTCCACCTCTGTTGAGATCGCTACATTATTTACCTATCAAGAAAAGGTCTATTTTTGAAATCTGTTTTCTGACCTATAAATCTCTAATGGGCAATGGTCCTACTTATTTAGCCCAGAAACTCAAATGCTACTGCCCGAACAGGGACTTACGCCCTAAAGACAAAGTCCTTCTGTGAGTCCACCGAATTCACTTGACATGATGTGGGGGAAGATCTTATACCTACTTGGCGCCGATTTACTGGAACAAGCTACTATTCCATGCCTGCACTTGTTCTGATTTTGTCAGTTTCAGGAAATCTCTTAAAACAGCTCTGTGCTTGGTGTCTTGATTGTACCCTTCTCTAGTGCCGAGATACCTCTTTGGGGGCGAGTCGTTGGAATATAAGTTAGATTAACATAACATCCTGGATGGGAAAGAAGCCCATTACCTAAAGTTGGCCTGTTGTTGAACTTCGCAGAGGCCTTTCCTTTCACTTCTCAAGAGTCCTGCCGAAGATCAGAGACAGCCCAGGGAGGTCGCTTATTCAATTGGCCTCAACCTTGTTCTGCCAGATTTCCTCAATTCTTCATCTACGTTAGAATTAAGATATCTGCCTCCCCCAGCGGTGGATGGAAACATGCTGCAGCTCTCTCTGTCCTGCAGAGTTAGTATTTCCCCTGTCATGGCCTCTCTGTAGAGAACCTGCACATACTGGTGACAGCCAAGAAGTCCTCCTCCACAGTGCAACAATATTGGAGCAAGTAGCTGCGTTTCTACCATTGGACCTAGCTAAAGAAGATTAAGCCACTAAATTGCTCAGTGAATAATGTTTTCACTTTTTCTGTGACAAAATCATGCGTGCAGGTTCACTCCTGCTAGACCTGCATAGTGATCACTGGGGCCGATAGAACCAGTCATAAGGAGTCCACCTATGAGGATGTTAAATTGTTCAATGTCTTCCGATTAATTTGAAGCACGTGTTCTTTCTGGCCAAGCACCCCACGGACGTTTGGCACCTCAACCTGATTCTGTTCAGATTGATGCACAAACCATTTGAACCAATGGCCTTCTGTGATATGAGTGGAACCAGGTGCGTTTGGCGTTTAAGACTTATGGTTGCAGTCGCATCAGTTGCGTGGTCAAACACGAGATGAAGGGGGAGCGCTGATTCAGCATTGTGGAAAAACAGCAGGAATCCGTGTTACGAGCAGGATTCTCTGGCGGGCAGTGGTCCTGCTGTGCTGGAGAACTTCTCTTGTGTTCCCTATACGAGTATTAGTGTGGAGCTTAACGCGAGGTGACTGGGACAGGCACTGGAAAACAAGGAGCCGATTTTCTACTGGAAAGCACGGCGCGTTTAATATAGAAGTTCGTGCAATAACGAGGGTTGCCCCTGCGAGCTGGTTGACTTATGGGTGTCCACGAACAACTGGCATTTCAGCAGCAATTGGTTACTAGTGGCGAGACTTTACATTGACGTCAGAACAGTCGCAGCACTAGTGCGTTCGTTGAGCAAACCCATGGTGGACTCAGCACGATGGAATGTTTGGCGTGGAGATTCCCCTGAAGAAGGGTTGTTTTGACACCCGAAATGCATTGGGAATTATGTTACCCACGCTTGACATGTATGATTGACATCTGAAAGATGAACTTTTTTTGAAATTTCTACTTTTGAATAAACAAACATCGATGAAGCAACAGAGTGACAGCGTCAAGGACATTCATTGGGACACTTTTGACTAACTTAGATGTTGCTTGTGTTAAAATTTTGTTTAAGGTCATGAACTAGTCTAGTTGGAATATATTATGTGTGAGACACTCTTCGAGTGTATGTAGTAGTGCACTTTCTGTCTAAGACTTTCGTCCTAGTTTTCCTCTTCAATTCTCTTCTGTGATATGAAGCATCTTTCCTGACAACCTTCCATACTTGTTGCCATAACTTCCGCCAGGTACATTACTCATCTGAGGGGGCTATGCGGTTCAGAGAAGTAGAAGTACACCATGGTTGATCAGGGCAAGGTGGTACTGAGGGCATATGCCACAACTGTTCTTAAAATATAATTGAAAAGTCATTTGAATGAAGAGATTATTATTACTACTTTCTTCCCAGGCCCACATGTCTCCTCATGCTGAATACCTTGAATGTCAGGTCAGTCTTAAGTTGTTCTCTTGCTAGAACCAGGTCTCTCCATTCTACCAATCAACTTTATCAACTTTATGTAACTTTTGTCACATACTGAGTGGTGACTATGTCCACCATCCACAAGATGAATGCTTCTTTTATCACTTGCTATTACACCTTTGATGGACCTGATTCTTTAACTGTTGTACTGAACACTCCACAAAATAGGAGATTGCTGTGCTGCATTGTTAAGGCACAGACCACCAAGCATGATATACAGGCCACACCACACGAATGTTTTCAGGCACTGTGGTCTTGAAGATCCCTCTTGGAGTTTTAAATAGTTTTAAGTTCTTTGCAGATTTGTTTTCCTTAAGCCTGTACTACACAATGCAGCCTTTCCTCCTCCTCCCATTTTCTTCTCAATTCTGTGTGATCTACACACATGTTGAGAATGAGAAAGAACCATGACACTTAAGTAGGGTAATGATAATGTTATACAGACTCTGTTACTTCCAGTTTTTAGTGTCTTTCTTTTGATCAGTAACCTCCCACAGACCACTTAGCCATTGATAAATCAAAAAGACAAAAAGATCCCACACCAGGTTAGAAAAATAGAGCTTAATGTAATGAGCAAAGCGAGACCAAAACGACAAAAATCAATCAGTAGAACAGGAGTTATGAGTTTTTAAAGATTAAACTGAAATATAGTGCTTAAAAGCAGAAAGCGCCAACGGGATATCTGGTTGTGCTAGATTGGCTCAAAGTCAAAAGTTCAGGCCGACCGCGATGGAGTGCGCGCCGGCTACAGGGACCAGGGTTGGCCCTCTGAGCAAAAGTACCTTGGTCCGGCATGCATCAACATCAAAGATCCTGTCGACAGCGACAATGCTGGGCACAGGTGAGGCGATGCGCCGGCTCCGATGAGCGCAGCAGCGGTGATGAGTGCAGCGGCTGAGATGCGGAGTTCTTTTTTTATTTTTTTATTTTTTATTTATAAGATTTTCCATACATGAAACAAAGCACATTTACATACAACATCAAGTCTATCTTGCACTATACATCATTCAGATAACGATTACCCATAGTATAACACTTGGCAATATTTAGCACAGCACTGATACATCCCAGCAATGTCGCATAACATTAACTTATACAGCAGTTAAATAGCAGTTGTAAGGAGGTCCGGATGTTCGCGTAAATAGGTGGTAAGAGGTTCCCAGAAGTCAGAGGACTTGGCAGCCGTGGGCAGCTCCTCTGTATATATCTGAAAATTGTCTTTACAGTAAATGGAGTCCAGTATCCAATGAGTTATGATAGGGGTCTTCCTGCTATCCCAATGCATGGCTACTCTGCGTTTTGCTAAGAGTAAACAATATGGCGGCTAGTTTTTTCTTGGTAGATTTCACGTGTGTTATGTGACCTAACAGGCATAACTGCGGCGAGCACTCCAATTTACTATTCAGGATCACACTGAGAAGTTGAATCACTTTCTCCCAGTAAAGTTGTACCTTGCTACAATACCACGCTAGGTGTACAAAATCGGCCCGGTCTGTCTTGCAGCGTATACATTTTGCATCTACATGCAAGCCATGTTTGTGCAAGTGGAGTGGGGTGTGGTAGGTTTGGTGCAGGTATTTAAAATGTATTATACGTACATTCCCATTGGGTGTGAGAAGTTCCGTAAGTGCGCAGCAAGCTTGCCATTCTTCCACAGTCAGAGGTGCGGCTAGTAATATGTTCCATTTATCGTGTGCTTTTTGCGTGTTGGCGCCAATTTCCCCCTGTAGGGCCCTGTAGAGTCTCGCCACGATATGTGTATTGTTTGGAGCGGTGATTAATAATTGTAGCGTCTCCAGCGTGGGGGGTTCCTTTGGGAACATGGGATATAATTCCTGAAGCGCAGCACGTAATCTGTGATATGCAAATTTGAATAACAATCTCTGATTGCTGACAAATGTCAGGTCGGCTGGTGTGAGAAATGTTCCGTTTGGATATATGTCACCCATCACATTAATGCCTATCTGTTCCAGTAAGTTCATGCTGCCCTTCTCCTGTGTTACCGATAAGGTGGAGTGTTGCGCTAGAGGGAGATTCGGTGCATACAATGGAATTTTGTTCGTAAGCTGACCCATACGTGTCCACGCCATGGATGTGGTGCGTACCGTGTTAATTTCATGCTTGGTTAAATGGGGCTGCTGATGTGGTAAAATGTGTGCTAAGTCAATGGCGTGGGCGTCGCCATCCTCCACTGCTAGGTGCGGGAGATATCGTACTGGATGGAACCAATAGTACGCATACTGCGCTTGAGCGCATAAATAATACAGGTAAAGATCTGGAACTGTGAAGCCACCTGAGGCGTATGGTAATGTCATTGTATGGAGACTTACCCTAACCTGCTTGCCAGCCCATATCAGTTTGTTCAAATTGGAGCGTAATCGGGCGAAGATGGGGGCCGGCGGAGGTATAGGTACGTTGGTGAATAGATACAGTAATTTAGGCAGGACCACCATTTTTATCAGGGAGATCCTATCTACTAGGGACAATGGCAATGTGATCCATCGGTCTATTTGCGTTTCTAGTTTATCAATCACCGTGCCATAGTTGCTCCGAATCACCAGATCAGAGTCTCAGTGAATCCAGATGCCTAGATATTTTATGGGTTCCTCCTGCCACACCAGTGGGAAATCCATCTGTGGCGACTTCGTGTTTGATGTCAATGGTATCACCGCAGACTTGGACCAATTTATCTGCAACCCAGACTGCCGCCCAAATTTTATGTATTCTCTAATTAACAGTGATAGGTTTAGTTCGGGGTCTCTAATATATAATACCATATCATCTGCATATAACGATATGCTAATAGGGCGTAAATTAAACCTTAACGCTGTATGTGCATATTTTTGGCGTATCTTACAAGCCAGGGGTTCCAAGGCAATCGCAAATAGTAGAGGAGACAGTGGACAGCCCTGTCGTGTTCCTCTCTGTATCTGTATGGCGCTCGATATGTGTCTATTGACTTTTATGCGGGCAGTGGGGTCTGTATAAAGGAGTTGGATCCAATTCACTAACATGGGTGGAAGGCCAATTCTTTGAAGAATGGTAAATAGATAGCTCCATTCGACTGAATCAAAGGCCTTGGCCGCGTCTAAAAGTACCGCCACAGCCTCTAACTCCAGGTTCAATTGATGTAGCAGGGCGAATATTGTACGCAGATTATGTGCCGTAGAGCGGGATGGTATAAATCCTTATTGGTCCGGTAGCACAATAGTCGTCATAAACGGCTGTAATCTAGTCGCAATTATCTTTGCTAATACCTTTGCGTCCGTGTTAATTAAAGAGAGCGGTCTATAGGACTCGGCTACCTCTGGGTTCTTGTCTGGTTTTAATAAAGCAACTATTAGCGCTTCACGCAAAGTCGGGGGAAGGATTTTGGCATGATATGCTTCATCATACATTTCTAATAAATATGGGCTAATTAAGTCTGAGTATGTTTTGTAAAATTCCCCTGTATAGCCATCGGGTCCTGGAGTTTTACCATTGGGGAGAGTCTTTATAGCATCTTGTACTTCTTCTATGGTTATTGGCTGTGTAAGGAATTCACGGTGGCTGTCCGATAACCACACTAGTGCAATATCTTCTACATATTCTAGAATCTCTTGTGTGCGTGCTGTATCCCGCGAAGCATATAATTCGCCATAATAGTTCATAAATGTTTGTAGTATACCGGCCGTGTCGTAGTGTTCCGTATGAGTGTCATCCACTATTCGCAGAACAGTATATTGTTTGTGTTCCATGCGTATTTTTTGTGCAAGTACACGGCCCGGTCTATCTCCCTCACCCATCCTACGCGCTGTGTGGCGTCTTGTTATGTACTTTACCTCGTCGTCTGCTAAATTATTGTAGGTGCTTATTTCGTCTC
Organism: Calotriton arnoldi; assembly: GCA_963921515.1. Taxonomy (NCBI): domain Eukaryota; kingdom Metazoa; phylum Chordata; class Amphibia; order Caudata; family Salamandridae; genus Calotriton; species Calotriton arnoldi. Next base: position 927,128 of record CAWUFW010007179.1, read on the forward strand.
TAATAGCACTCAATATGTCCGCACTGTGTGTATCATCATATTCTGCTTCTAAGCTTTTAATGCGTTGTTCACATTGCGCTAATTGGGTGCGGATATCCTTAAGGATTCCAGCCGATGTGCTGATGCATATACCTCGTATTGTTGCCTTAAAGGACTCCCACAGGGTGCCCGCACTGTCTACCGATGTCTTATTGGCGGCGAAGTAGTCTTCTATTGCTGTGCGAATTGTCTTGCTATATAGTGGGTCTAGTAGTGCCGTTGCGTTAAAGCGCCAAATGAATGGCGGCGGGGTATATGTCGGGATTTGCAGGGATAATAATACTGGCTTATGGTCTGAGAGTGTTTTCGGGAGATGTTGGACATCCAGGGTCCATGTGCACGCTCGTTCCGTAATAAGCCAGTAGTCAATTCTGGACCAGCTGTTATGTGCACTGGAGGAGTGAGTGCTATCGCGGGTTTGCGGATTACGCATTCACCATATATCTTGTAACCGAAATTCCTGCATGCCGTGTTGAAGGGTTGCAGCAGCTCGCTGGTGATGTTCGGTAGTGTTTTGTGATCTGTCACATGTATCGTCCAGTGTAACATTCATGTCTCCACCCCATATGATCTCCATGTCTGGTAGGTCCCTTATAATTGTATGTATCTTCATATAGAAGTCAGGATCATCCACATTCGAGCCGTATGTGTTAATGAGGCCCACTCTAGTACCCCGTATTATGCCTGTGAGTATGACTTATCGTCCGTTTGTGTCTGTCAGTAAACGTTCGGAAATAAACTGTGTACCTTTGCGTATCAGGATCATCACTCCACGTGCATATGTGGAGTAAGACACTAATTCTGCCCATCTCCTCCCGAACCCATCTGCTTTGCTTTTAAGTAAGTGTGTTTCTGATGGATACTTCTGCCTGTGGATTCCTCACCTTTTGAATACCCCTTGCGCCAGCAATTCAGCGGAAATTCTTTCCCAGCTCTCCCACGACGACGAGGACGTCACAATAGCACGGCTCCGCTCGCGACTCCGTAATACGTCATCGGAGCCATAAGAAGACCTCGTCGGCGTGCTGACGTCAGTTCCCTTTTTTCCGCGCCGTCGACGCGTAACGGTTTTTCCAGGGACTCTCCATTTTCTACATTGTCTCTTCATATCATTGGAAATGGCTACTTCTAGGAAGTCCGGTTTTAAGCCATGCAGGGAGTGCGGAGGCCTGATGTCAATTACGGATCCGCATGACGACTGTCTCTGGTGTCTTTCGTCGGACCATGACGTCGAAGAATGCCGTTCCTGCATGAAAATGAACCCGAAGGCCCTTAAAGAGCGTGAGGCTAAACTTTTCATGGCCAAAGCTAAGAAGGAGAAGAGAGGTCGGAAGCGGGTGAAGTCTTCTTCGTCTCACACTTCAAGATCTAAGAAGCATAAGAAGTCGAAGAAATCCCGGCGTCATTCGTCGAAGTCTAGGGCTTCGAGGCCGACTTCACCTCCTGAGCGACTTCGGAGGAAGGACTTTGTCTCCCCGTCTCCTTCGCCGAGAGCGGAGTCGGTTCATTCCCCGGCTCCGATGTCGCCGGCGTCGAAGGGCTCTTCGGCGTCGAGAGGATCACTGGCGCCTCGGGAGTTGTCTCCGATTCCTGTGGGTTCACCTGAGCGGGCACCGGCTCCGCAGGATCCAATTCGACCTCAGGAGGTCCCCGGGCGAGAAGGTACGGAACCTTATCCTACTTTTCCCTTGCCTGGTGCGGACCCATCGCAGTTCTTAAACGCGATGTATGGTATGTTTTCAAGGGCCAGTTTTCCGCTGGGTGTGCCTACAGGTCCTTTGGCCTACAATTTGGGTGTTCCACACCAGTATGCCCAGGCGCCCTTTGTACCCTTTATGCCATCGGCTCCGGCATGGCATTTCCCGACGCCGAGGTCGTCGACTCCGGCACCTCGAGCTCCGTCGGATGTGGGGTCGGCGTCGTCTCGGATTCGTGCGACGCCGAAGGATGTTCCGGAGGGCCCTTCTGTGCCGTTGCCATCGTCACCGGCGCCGCGTACGGCGCCGTTGACTCCGTTTCAGGCTCCACTGACGCTGGCACTGAAGACAAAGCAGCGCTCCAGGAGGGATGCACAGAGGCTGCTAGAAGAGGAGGAGTATGCGCAAGAGCAAGAGCAAGAGGAAGGAGAGATTTTAGACTCTCTTGATGACTTTGAGGGTCTGCAGGAGGCCAGTGGGTTAGATACATCTCCTGAATACGATCTTTCTTCACCAAGGGCTGGTCTTCCTCTAGAAAATTTGCCTTATCATGTGGTCGTGAGGAAGGCGGCTGATTTGCTGGGCCTTCAGTTGCCATCATCTGAATTGAAGGCCAACATTTTGACTGAAGTCCTCAATACCTCTTCGGTGGTCTCAGAGCCACTATTACCCTTCATTGACGCCTTGACTGAGCCAATTTTGGAGGTGTGGCAGAAGCCTTTGTCCGCTCCTGCTGTCTCTAGAACAATTGCACGGAGATATAGGCCGGCACCTGGGGATCCTGCCTTTCTGTCTACTCATCCGACTCCCGAGAGCTTGGTAGTACAGGCTTCTTGTTCGAAGCAATCTTCGAGTGCTTTCCCTACTACTCCGGGTGATAGAGACTCGAAAAAGATGGAGCAAGCAGCCAAAAAGATATTTTCGTCTGCAAGCATGGCGTTGAAGTCGACTAATGCTACGTGTCTTCTGGGAAGATACGTCCATGCTTTGATGGATTCTGTGAAGCAGCTGGCTCCTAAGCTCCCAGAGGATGATAGGGCAAGTTTTATGGAGGTGCTCCCTGACTCGCAAGCAGCTGCTTGCCAGGTGATCCAGTCTGGGATGGACACGGCTGATTCTGTTGCACGAGTGATGGGCTCTTCTGTGGCAAAAGAAGACAGGCCTGGTTGAGGTCTTCTGGTTTTTCCCCGGATGTCCAGGCTACTCTGTTGGACTTACCTTTTGATGGCACAAGGCTGTTTGGATCCAAGGCTGACTCTGCTTTACAGCGGTTTAAAGACAGTAGGGCCACTGCTAGATCTCTGGGCCTTCAAACACAGTCCAGGGGTTTTGGTTACAAACGCCTTCGTGGGTTTGGAAGGGGTTCTTCCTTTCGTGGCCATCAACAGTATCAACAGGGTCAGCAGCAGCAACAGCAGAACCCTTTATACAAGTCCTACAGGGGTAGGAACAGAGGCCGTTCTAGGGGAGCCTCACGGCAGCAGTCCTCTTTCTCCTCCTCCTCCTCTCCTCCTCTCACCGTTGGGAAGCAGCTCTAGATCCCCCATCTTAGAGCATGTTGGTCCTGTTGGGGGTCGGGTGTCCCATTTTCTACAGGATTGGAAACTGATTACAACGGATCGTTGGGTTTTGAATCTTGTAGAGAAAGGGTACACCCTTCCTTTTCTAGAGTATCCACCTCCTTACCCTCCTCGCCAAGGTGGTTGTTCGGAAGACCACTTGTTGCTTTTGCAACAGGAGGTTCTTGTTTTGTTACAGAAAGGTGCGATAGAGGTGGTTCCGGAGCAGGAAAGGGGTCAGGGGTGCTACTCCCGGTATTTCCTGATCCCTAAAAAGGACGGACGTTTGAGGCCGATCCTGGACCTCAGGATTTTGAATTTTTACCTCAGGCAGGAGAAATTCAAAATGTTGACTCTGGCTCAGGTTCTTCTTGCGCTGCAACAGGAAGACTGGATGGTGTCCATCGATCTCCAGGATGCGTACTTTCATCTTCCCATCCTGAAGTCGCATCGGAAGTATCTACGTTTCACGGTAGGGTCGCAACATTACCAGTTTGCGGTTCTACCGTTCGGTCTGACTTCCGCACCGTGAGTCTTTACAAAGGTGATGGCAGTGGTAGCAGCTCATCTCAGAAGATCAGGGGTTCCTGTCTACCCCTACCTGGACGATTGGCTGTTGAAAGCCAAGTCTCCGGAGATGGTGTTGCGTCACTTGCAGATGACAACGCAGCTGTTGTTCAACTTGGGTTTTTCGATCAATGTGCCCAAATCTCACCTGGTGCCTTCTCAGCGCAGCCTGTTCATAGGGGCAATACTGGACACTACTGTTTGTCGAGCATTCCCACCTCCGCAGAGGATTCTCGACATTCAGGAAATGATTCCTTTGTTTCGCAACGGGCGGTTGTTCCGGTCCTGAAGGTCCTACGCCTGCTCGGTCTCTTCGCTTCCTGCATACTGTTGGTCAGTCACGCACACTGGCACATGAGGGCACTCCAGTGGTGCCTCCGCAGGCAGTGGTATCAGCACGACGGAGATCTCGGGGAGAAGGTCAGAATCTCCAGAGACGCTGCGGCGGAACTGACTTGGTGGGGTGTGCAGGGCAACCTGTCTCATGGGAAGCCCTTTCAACTTCCTCCACCGACGGCCACAGTGATCACGGATGCCTCCACTCTAGGGTGGGGGGCTCATCTGGGGGATCTGGAGATACAAGGTCTTTGGTCTCCAGAGGAAAGGTTGCTTCACATCAACCTTCTGGAATTGCGGGCAATACGTTTGGCACTAAAGGCTTTCCTTCCTTCCCTTCGTGGTCGGTCAGTTCAGGTCCTGACGGACAACACAACCGCGATGTGGTATATCAACAAACAGGGAGGTGTAGGGTCGTTTCGTCTCTGTCGAGAGGCTCTGCGACTCTGGTCCTGGGCTTAGGGCCAGCAGATTTGTGTGTTTGCAAATCATCTAGCCGGGGTGCTGAATGTTCGTGCGGACAGTCTCAGTCGGCATTACTCAGCCGATCACGAGTGGCGGCTTCATCCAGAGGTGGTCCATCACGTCTTCCAGATGTGGGGGTCTCCTCGGTTGGACCTATTTGCCACTCACGAGAACGCGCACTGCCCGTTGTTCTGCAGTCTCCAGTTTCCGATGCAGGGAGCGTTGGGGGACGCTTTTCAGTTGAGTTGGAGCTCTCAACTCCTTTATGCGTTTCCTCCCATACCCTTGATTCCTCTGGTTCTGAGGAAGATTTGCCAAGACCGGGCCCAAGTCATCTTGATCGCTCCGGATTGGCAGAGAAGGGTGTGGTACACAGATCTTCTTCACCTCTCTTCGCACCCTCCGCTCCGTCTCCCTCTCAGGGCAGACCTCCTCTCGCAGTCGCAGGGGCAGGTTCTTCACCCCCACCTCCAGAGCTTGCACCTTCATGCCTGGAGATTGAACGGGGCAACCTGAGTTCTTTCTCTCTCCCACCTGATGTGGTGGATGTTATTTTATCGTCCAGGCGACACTCCACCAAGTCCATTTACTCTTCCCGTTGGTCTAAATTTGTTAAATGGTGTGAGAGAGATCTATTGACCCTTTGAAGGCTTGTTTATCTCATGTTTTAAGTTTTTCACTTTCCTTAGCGCAGCAGGGTTTTGCTGTAGCTACTGAAAAAGGTTACTTATCGGCTTTGTCGGCTTTTATCTGTTTGCCGGATCAGCCGTCCTTATTTAAATCTCCGGTGGTGATGAGATTCATTAGAGGTCTTACGAACATGTTTCCTCCCACTCCTTTTATTATGCCTCAGTGGGATTTGAATCTTGTACTTACTTTTCTCATGGGTTCTCCATTTGAGCCTCTGCATAGTTGCCCTTTGAGGCTTCTTACTTTTAAAACGGTTTTCTTGATTGCTATTACCTTGGCTAGGAGGGTAAGCGAGTTGCAGGCTCTTAGCACTAAGCCTCCTTTCCTGACCATTCATGCAGATAAGTTGGTTCTAAGGACCAGGGCTGCTTTCCTTCCCAAGGTGGTTACCCCTTTTCATTTGGGGCAGTCCATTACCCTTCCTACCTTTTATCCTCCCCCTCACCCTTCCAAGAAGGAGAGACTTCACCGCTTGGACCCAAAGAGAGCGGTCAGCTTTTATCTGGACAGGACCAGAGAATTGAGAATTGATGACCAACTTTTCGTGGGTTATGTTGGTCGGATGAAGGGTAAAGCTGTTCTCAAGCGGACTCTGTCAAGATGGATTATCCTCTGTATAAAGATCTGCTACGCCCTGGCCAACAAGGAAGCTCCTGAAGGTATCAGAGCTCATTCTACTAGAGCAAAGTCTACTACATCTGCTTTGGCTAGAGGTGTACCAGTGCATGAAATTTGTAAGGCGGCAACTTGGGCCTCCCTCCATACCTTTGCAAAACCTTATTGCCTAGACTCTGAGGTTAGGAGGGATGGCCATTTTGCTCGGTTCCGTTTTGCAAGATTTTTGGTTTAGTCAGGTGGACACCCTCCTCCGGGAAAGGCACGGCTTGGGAAATCTATTCAAAAGGTGAGGAATCCACAGGCAGAAGTATCCATCAGAAGAACAAGTTACTTATCTTCGGTAACGCTTTTTCTGGTGGATACAGTATCTGCCTGTGGATTCCTCACTGACCCACCCGCCTCCCCATTGTCCACCTGTTTCTACCAAAATATGTTTAAATTAATATGTCTTGATCATGTTGAAAGTTTTGATAATGAGAAATGCCTTCTCAGTCGCTATTTCACAATGTCTTTATTGATTATGCAATTGTGAATTTATATATGTTTTTATACTTGGAATGCTATGTTTGCATTTGAAAATGTGTCGGTCCTCCCGTTTGCCTCGGTGGCACGGAAAAATGGGTGGAACTGACGTCAGCACGCCGACGAGGTCTTCTTATGGCTCCGATGACGTATTACGGAGTCGCGAGCGGAGCCGTGCTATTGTGACGTCCTCGTCGTCGTGGGAGAGCTGGGAAAGAATTTCCGCGGAATTGCTGGAGCAAAGGGTATTCAAAAGGTGAGGAATCCACAGGCAGATACTGTATCCACCAGAAAAAGCGTTACCGAAGGTAAGTAACTTGTTCTTCTTGCAGTAGGGCTATGTCAATGTTATGCCTATCTAGGTAAGCAAGAACCTGTCTAATCTTTCTGGGATTATTAAGACCTCTTACATTCCAGGTGGCTAGTTTTAATGGTGGAACAGAAATGCTAGGGTGCTTTGTTATGCTGTGGATCATAAGGCAGGATGAACAGATGTATACTATGCATTGTAAGTCCAGAAACCACCGTCTGGTGATTGAAGAGATGCATAGTGCATGTACATGAAATGATAATGGATAACAACATTTGTCTAGAGACTCGATTAAGCAATTGAGGAATATCTAGAATTCCCCCCCCATTCTCCCCTCCCACCCACTCCGTCAACCCAATTATGACGAAGACAATCCCGACTAGAAAACAAACCCCTCTCTCACCCACCCCACCCAATGAAGAAAGAAAAAGAGAAACTTTTGTCGTGGTACACACAAGGGGGCAAGAGCTGCCAGCCGGATACCCTGACGACAATTGTCACCTAGGGGGTCGCTGTATTATCAGATAGCGAAAGTCCTGACACCAAAAACAAAAACGCCAATTAGAGGGTGATCAACTTATTAACCTCTCGGGTTTGAAAGACTAGAGGTGTCTAAATGGAGAATCATGTATTCAGATAGAACATAACATTTGTTGCGTTATAAGCGTGTAAATATGTTATCACAATCATCACTCATCTACAACCCTATGAAATCTAGTCTTACAGTTTGTCGTTTACATTGCTGCCGATAAGGCTGTTCAGCACAAGTGAGGCAGCTATTCATTGTCTGAAGTTCCAGTTTGGTCTTCCGATTCCCCCCTGGGGGACCGTCGACGCACGGCTGGTGTGCCTTTCTGTTTTAGGTATTTGAGGACGTCTTTTGGTTCATTATAAAGTACGGTTTTCCCACCGTCAGTGATTTTCAATCGGGCTGGGTAGATCATTGCATACGGGATATTGTGTTCTCTAAGTTTCTGTTTCACGGTTACAAACTTCTTCCTTGCCTCGTGGACCTGCGGGGTAAAGTCCGGATAAATGGATATGTCCATACCTTGGTGGCACAATTTACCCAATTCACGTGCCTTGCGGAGAGCAGCATCTCTATCCCTGTAATTGAGAATTTTTGCTATGATCGGTCGTGGTCTGGACCCAAGCGGTGGTGCCGGGCCCAGGGATCTGTTAGCTCTCTCAACAATGAAGGTGTCCCTGCCCATCAGCGCTATAAGTAATTGTTCAACATATCGCTCCATGGGGCCTGTGCTGGTCGTTTCCGCTATTCCCATCAGGCGAATATTGCTTCGGCGAGAGCGCGCTTCGAGATCTTCAGCTTTCGCCATCAGCACTGCCATGTTTTTGTCCAACTTTTCTTGTTTGGTTTCCATTTGTCGTTGAGTATCTTCCGTGTCTGATATGCGGCGTTACGCCATATCGATCCGTTCAGTATGCCGGTCCAGGCGTTAGGACATGCGGTCTACACGGTAAGTGAGATTGTCAATTTTGCCGTCTATGTTTGAGAGGGCCACTTGTATCGAGGAGAACATGGTCCGCACATCTCCAGCATCATTCTCATTTGCAGCTAGTGGGGCCTGCTGCGCATCGCCACGAGCCTCTGGATCATTCTCTGTCTGTTTCTTATATTGGTCGAATGTTAACTTGGGTTGATTCCTATCCGGCTTACCCATGTTGCAGCGATATATATCAGCTCAGTGGCTGTATTAGCTATGTCCCAGATCAGCACCAGGCCACCACAGCACAGACAGGTATTCAGGTGGTTGAGTTGCCAATTTCGTTACTAAACAGTTAACGGGCAAGAGCACTCCCATGCCACTGCGCAGGCGTCTTCAGGCAATACAGTACCCCGCCGTGTCGTTCATACAGGATAATGGTGAATGGCCAGCACCGTCGTGGGAGAGAGGGGGGTAGGTCGCCCAGTTGCTGTGAGCGTCTGACCTGGGGCTTCACAACGTTCCCAGGAAGGCGTTCTCCGTTACAGATATGTACGGAGGAATGAGATCCACCACCTCTTGTTATTGCGCAGTTACCGTGGGTCAGTTGGTTCTTGCACTGTATGCTGAGTCATGCGGGTGAATGTCTGTGCAGCTCGTGGCGCATGAAGATATGGCGGTGCACGCTCTGCAGGTCAATGCTGTCTCGGGGAGTACTCGTCCTATGTATGAGGATTGTGAGCGATAAGGTATGCTTTACAACGTGCACAGCCCCTGTTGGTAGTGTTTCCAGGCAGGTCTGAATCGCCTTGCAGTAGGCCCCGTTGCCGCGCACTATGGTGTTATACAGTCCCGGACTAGGCCGCGATCAGCGTCAGAGGCAGGTGGTATTGCGCGCTGATTGTGGGGTCGCTGGGTTGTGTTCTGCCTGAGAGCGGACCTACCATCATATGGCGAGGGGGTGAAGGGGTGCCTCCCAGGAGTGTCTCCGGCCGGGGGATTCCGGGCCTCAGGAGTGCAATCGCCGCATACGCAGCACGGCCTCTCCTTCCGGCCGTCGGCCCGAAGTCACACCGGGCGCGCTGAGCGTCTCTCACCTCCAGAGTACAAGGCGGGTACGAGGGATGTCGTCCACGCTCGCTGCCGCACCTCCTAATCTGCGCCCTCGGCGGCTGTGATTTCAGGTATCTCACCAGGCAGGTCGTCGATCTCGCGTTCCCGGCTCAGCTCACTCCGCCACGGGGCAAGATCACGTTCACGTCCGTAACTCAGGCCGCGCCCCAGCGGATTTTTCCAAGCCGTCGTTCTTCGGCGTTAGGGCACTTCATGAAATGAAAGTTTGTTCCTCAGGGTGCCCGCAGGTTCCGGATCATTACACTCGCATATTCACCACTTTAGCAGAGTCGTGGCGCAGGATAAATGCAGGATAACTTGAGCGACCGAAGGAGCTCACTCAACGAGCGGCCATCTTCAGGCGTGGCTAGCTCTGCACCCGAGATGCGGAGTTCTTGGCGACGTCATTGAGGCTGCCGTCGACCGGGATGCAGAGACCTTGTGCTGGGAAGGAGCATTGCACAGTGGTGGTTCCAAAGGCGATGCGTCGTCTCTGATCCACACAACAGCGGCGACGCATCGGTGATGACCATGCAATGGTGGCAATGCGGCAGTTCCGATCTCTGCATTGGTTCTGGTGGAGCAGCACGTTAGGCTCACTTCCAAAGGTCCAGGACTAGGGTGTTGCCACTTGGCTTGGCAGGCTTACAGATGTCAGAGTCCAAGGGCAGAAGCAGGGTGGTTGGAAATCTTTTCTGTCCCTGAGACTACAGACCAGGAGGCCATCCAACTAGCCTTTAGAGTCACTCTGGGTTCTGGATTCAAGTGATGCAGGTCCAGTCCTTCTCACCCAGGCAAGGAGGGCAGCAGATCAGCACAGCAGAGCAGCAAGTCAGCAGAATGGCAGTCCTTCAGCAGCACAGCATTCCTGACAGAGTATCCGCAGGTCTAGAAGTGTACTGAAGTGGTGGGGATGAGGTCCCGTTCTTATACCCAGTGGTGGCTTTGAAGGGGGGGAGACTTCAAAGGGTCTTTAAAGTGCCCAGGGGTCCTCCCTTCTTGCCGTGGCTCCAGACTCACTACAGCGGCGTACGCAGCCCTGTGTGTGGGGACAGGACACAGACTAATTGGGTGTAAGTGTGAGAATTTGTGCTGCTCCTCCCTCCCATTCCGCCAGGATGGCCCATCAAGTCACACCTAAGCTCCCACTGTGTGTTGCTGTCTAGGGGGAATACACAGCGCCCAACTGTCACCCAACCTAGACATGCATTCAGAGTCTGGCTGCAGGCACACAGGGATAAGAGCAGGAAAATGCCAACTTTCTAAAAGTGTCATTTTCTAAATTGTGATGATGAATTGGACGTTGCCATTAAAAAGGATTTTTCATTATAAATCCATAGGTACCAAACGTGACAGATCCACCTCATCTCAATTAGGAATTACAGCTTATTAAATGTAATAAGGAATCCCCAACCTACTTTGAGAGTTTTTCACTACCAGGGCGTGTAAAACTTAAAAGTACATGTCCTACCTTTTACTTACACAGCACCCTGCCCTATGGGCTACCTAGGGCCTACCTTGGGGGTGACGTTTATGTAATAAAAGGGGAGTTTAAGGATTTGCAAGGGATTTTAAATGCCAAGGTGACATGGCAGTGTAACACTGCATTCAGGCTGCAATGACAGGCCTGCGACATGTTCTAAAGTGCTACCTAAGTGGGTGGCACAATAAGTGCTGCAGGCCCGCTGATAGCATTTAATTTACAAGCCCTGGGTATATGGTGTACACTCTAAAAGGGACTTACAAGTACATTAAATATGCCGATTGGGTATATGCCAATCAAACCATGTTTAGGGGAGTGAGCACAAGCACTTTAACACTGGTTAACAGTGGTAAGGTGCACAAAGTCCTAAGGCCAACAGAAATTCTGCAAAATTGGAGGCAAGCAGGCAAAATAAATTGGGGGAAGACCACCCTAAGGCTGACGGGTCTAACACCCACCCATGTAGGTGCAGAAATAAGAGGTGTCTCCGTGTACGAGAGATACCTGAGGTCACGGCACAAGGTGTGTGAAGCTCTGTTTTAACAGCAATTAAATCATGTAATCAGAGTAATTAAATGTATTGGTAAGTAAAGAAGTGATGCCCCACCTTTATGTTTAAATTATTGTATATTATTTGAATGTTTGTAAGTATTAAGAATAGTACTTAATGCCATGTGACAATATATATTTCAAGGAGCTCTGACTGTGCCAGAAATGTTTAATGCCATTGTGTGAAAGGTACACCTGTTTCCAAGTCTCCTTTTGGATAGCAGTAGACTGGGTTACATAAACATGGCATGAGCTGAAATCACTATATTCAAATAAAGCAGACAAAGTTCAAATGTGTTATTTTTTCTTTTTAAAGATATGGGAGAAGTTGCTGTTTGGTGTTTGCTTTTTCCATGCATTGGTGCAAGAGAGGAAGAAATTTGGCCCTCTTGGCTGGAACATCCCATATGGGTTCAACGAGTCTGACTTACGTATAAGTGTCAGACAGCTGCAGGTAACGTAACTTTGTATATTTATTTCTGTACCTTTATTTATGGATACTACTACATGTTAAATACGAATTTCTACAGAGGATTGATCCCTGATCGTTCAACACAAACCATTTGATCTGATCCTACTCCAGGAAACCTGGGAAGAGAATGAAATATCCCTACAAGGATACACAACTCAAACTCACCCAGCAATCAAAGGCTCTTCCTATGGTCACAGCTCAGGTGGCCTGGCGTCACTTGCCTCAATACCAACCATCGGAACAATGGAAAAATCAAGGCAAAATCACTCCCCTAGTGCAATACAGGCACTAGTAATAACAATCAGAAATAATCAGGCTACTCAATCACTATACATCATAAACACATACATACACCGAAGCACAGACAAACAGGGGCAAGAGAACTCGTTAGTGAACTGGTAAGACTCACGGAGGAAAGGGAAATGGAGAACATACTCCTGGCAGGTGACTTTAACCTTCACCTCCTTGGAGAGAAATCAGATGATGAAATGTCACTGGAAATGGACATCGCCTGGGGAAAACCAACTCAATCCACAGCCTCTCCAAATAAGCAAACAAGATGCTCAAACCAACTATTGAAAGACCTCGAGCAGCTAAACTTGAGAGTATTAAACGGATGATTCATAGAGGACACACCGCCAGCACCAACATATTTCTCCTCAACCACCTCTTCTCATCTCGATTTCAGCCTTGCAACACTACCACTGTTTGAAACAATAAGCTCGTTCAAGGTAGGAGAGAGTGGCCAAAGCGACCATTTGCCACTAGAAGTGAAATTAGGCGTGTCCAGCGTGAACGAAGCGGAAGTAAGGAGAAATATTGGAACAGAGTACACCACTAACTACAGACGAATAAGGTGCAAGACTGACAAGGTTGCAGACCTAACAATCAGTGCAAAAACAATCTTGCTCCAGATAACTAGCTCGACAAAGAACCCATTAGAGGCCTGGGAAGAATTCGTAACGGAACTCGGAACTACACACGCCACAGAGCAAAAAACCCAAAAAGGGAACATGCCGTGCAACACACTCGGCAAGGTAATAACACCAGAGATAAAAAGCCTAAAACGGAAAATATACCAGATCCTTAGGCAGCTCCGTAAACAATTAAATAATGAAGCTCCGCAAAAGGAGCTGCGAATCCTAAAGGCACAGCTAAAGAAAAAGACCTGGGAAAGGAAAAGGCAACTGAACGATGAACTCTGGGCAAAAATTCTGTACGACTCGAAACAGAAGAACAGTGCTAGATTTTGGAAATCAATCCACAGCCTCCAACGGCCAGGCCATAAAGGCATCAACTCTAACATATCTGAATCTGAATGGGCACACCACTTATCAAACCACTTTAATGTTAAAAACACAGAGGGGTATCCGCCCAGAGGCGGAACCCGGACAATTGGACCGCATCCAAGTACTGACAAAACTGGAAAACACAAACATGAAGTAAACGACGATTACACAATAAAATTACCCCTGCGTAATACCGCAAATCTGGACGAAGAAGTAACAACAAGCCTTATACCAATTGTAAAAAGAGAGGAAAAAACACACGCAGCAATAGCGGCTAGGATCAGGTTACAAATTTCAAAAGGCAAACCCGAGGGTGCCCCTGGCCCCAATGGAATCCCGCCAATAATGTACAAGCAAGACGCCGACTTTTGGAGCGAAATATTGGCGCCAGTCTTTCAGGAAATTAGGGAAACAGCAACAAGTCCAACATCCTGGAGAGGCTCTATAATAAGTCCGATTTACAAACAGGGTGAAAGGAGCAATCCAAGCAGCTATCGACTTATTGCCCTAATCGACACAGAGGCAAAGTACTACGCGGGCCTTATCCTGGAGGAACTAACATCCTGGGCAACCCTAAAGCACATCATCCCAGTTAACCAAACCGGATTCTGTAGAGGCCTGGGCACAACGACCAACATCATGGCGCTAACTCTTCTGATAGACGCGGCAAAAATTACCAAGAGCTCGCTATTTCTATGCTTTGTAGATTATAACGCCGCGTTTGACCATGTAGACCGGAGCAAACTTTGGCAGAAGCTGAAAAAATGGGGGATCTCCGGGCCACTCCTACAGCAGCTGATATTATTACACACCAACACTTGGGTCAAGATCAAACTGGGCTCCGGAACGCACCTCCTCAAGGCAAATCAAAACCACCAAAGGTTTGAAGCAAGGTTGCGTCCCTAGCCCCATGCTGTTTAATCTCTTTCTAGCAGATCTCCCCGGAGAATTGGAGAAAACCAAATCACACGCTCCGCGGCTGGGCGACATCTCACTTTCAAATCTCTTATACGCGGACGACCTGGTCTTAATTAGTCGGTCCCCTATTGGACTTCAACATCTTCTGGACACCACCAACACATTTTCCATAAACAATGCACTAAAGATCAATTTAAATAAATCAAAAGCCATGTCGATGAACTACAACAAAACAAAGAAACTCGCATGGTTTCTGGACGGACAGAGGTTGAGACCAGGTAGCCACTTACAAATATTTAGGCGTACTTTTAGACAGTAGAGGCTCGTTTAAACACCAACTAGAGGCTATCCGTCGGAAGGGCACAACATTCTATCTTTCAATAAAGCCCTTGAAGAAAGCTCTCCCTGACCGGTCACTGGACCCCCTTCTGCAGGTGATTAGAGCACGCTTACAGCCTATGCTCACATACGGCAGCGAACCCATGCAAGGAAAAGATGCCACGACACTAGACAAAGCCATCAGTCGAGCATACAGGGCAATTTTCCATCTACCTACTTACGTCTCACCCGCTCAAATCCGCCTCGAATTCGGTCTACAGAGACAAACGGTGGAGAGAAGAGGCGCTTACATAAAAAGCTGACGAAAAATCAGAGACGCCGACCAAGGATCTTTAAATGCCCAACTCTGGACTGAACTCTCTACCCGAGAGAACTCACCTGCAAGGAAGTACCTAAAAGAATCACTGGAGACTTTGGGACTAACAAATCTCTGGGAGTCAGCCACAGACATCAAAAGTTTCAAAACAGTGGTAACAAAAGTAACCAAAATGATATCATCTATAGAGGACAAAGAAACCCTGGCCAAGAGGGCTCACGGATGGACAGTATTGAAAGACTACAACGCTCTGAAGCCGCAAGAATACCTAAAAACGGGCCTAACGCAGACGACAAAAAACACATTTTTAAACCTGCGCCTCGGCATCATACCAATACTACCCCACCTGGCACCTTGAAAAAGGGAAGGCGCAGAAAATCGTAGTCGACTCTGCAGAGCAGGAAAAGAGGACCTAATACACATCATCTGTATTTGCCCAAACCTCATGGACATAAGGCGCTCCTTATTTCGAGTTTTATGGAACCAAAAGGGCATAACTAGTTGTAGGCAGGCTGTGATGCTGTGTTTTAATCCCGAAGAGACTCAGTTAAATTGCAGATTAACAAAATTCTTTGATATAGCGGCTAAAAGACTGACGAGATAGCCATATGGCTCATCTAAAGCACCTGCACTTTAATCGCACAGCCTGCCTAGTCATCTGCCAAGCTACCACTATGCTAGAACATTCGGAGTACATTGACCCTACAATTTTTTCAAATTTTTTTTTTTTAACGGTCTTTACCAAAATGTAATCGAGACTTTTATGATCTTACAGAGTGTGATCACCTTCTCTTTTTTATACTATAAATGTAAATAAGGCTTTTCTTATAAATGTAAGTTTTTAACATTGTGAGTTTTTATTAACTGTACAATAAACAAATTCTAAATTCTAAATTCATAATGGAGTATGCCAACACACTGTGTTTTGCTACAGTGTTTCTAACTGCAGTACTGGGTAACAAATAATATTTTTACTCACTTATTTCTTGCAGTAGACGCATAGTCTGCCTCATTACCCCTTTGAGATCATGTGAAATTTTCCAGCATCCTTGTTGAAGCAAGCAATATTTTACAATATTTTACAACATTATGACTTTATAATGACGCTGTAAATGAAGACGTTAGTAAAAAAAAATCAAATGTGTTTTAGAGGTAGCACTTCTAATCCAAATCTTAAATTACTTTGTTCATAACAACTATTTATATAGCTATGGTACCAGAATATCATTCTAAGAATAATGTCTGAAATAAATATTGTGTCCTAAATATTGTCTGCAATTGGGCAGTATTTTGAAGAGTATAATTAGGAATCAATATTTATGTCAGACAATATTTTTCTAAGAGCTAATCTTACCTACAACATATTTAAAAGGGTGCAGTTTTTTCAGTGAAAAATAGATAGAGAGCATTGAAAAATAAGAAAGGTGTTATGAGAAGCAATATTTGCCATGAAGTCAACTTTTACACAATTATCAATGTTGTAAAAAATATTATTACTACAGATGTAAAATCCAATTTAATGTTGATACTTCTTAAATGTGTTTAATACTTATTTCAAGCATTTGATCTTTCATAGATTATTATGCTATAAACTACTTGTCTACAGAATGGAAGAGCACTGGAACACTTTTATTGAATACATATCATTTTTTAAAATTTGGATTCAGCTAATTACATATCCTATTCGATAGAGACATCTAGCTGCATATTCTTTAGTTTAGAATCATCCCTAAGGCGCGAGACTGGATCCGGAAATGTTTTCCCACAGCATGTCCGCGTGTCGGAAGAGGGCGCCGCGCAACTCCGTTATCGACGTCATCACGCAATGTGGCATCAACACAGTCCATATAATCACCTCACCGACGTCAGTTCCTTCTTTTCCACACTTGAAACAAAGATCCGGTGCGGTTAGGGTGATGTTTTTCAGCCTATCTCCACATTTTGTGTGAGAAACTGTGTGCTTTTTTGACAATGCCTTCAGTGTTTAAACCCTGTGGTCTTGTGACAAATAAATGTTGATCATAGATCCTCATACCATCTGTTTGTGGTGCCTGGGAGCCCACCATGACTCAGAGGAGTGTGGTTCCTGTCAGAGTCTTTGGCCAAAGGCGTTAAGAGCAACCCCGGGCGGCGAACTCCGTTCCCGCAGCGGAGTTTGCGGAGTTTTGCCAACACCGCTCTCCATTGAGAACGCGGAGTTCAGGCAAAACTCCGACTCCGTGGCGGAGCGGAGTTTGCCCCTTAGCCCCTGTGCCACGGCCCAAAGTAAAAAATAGAAACCCCACTTACGTGCTCTCTGGCGTCTCCTGGCTGCTCTCCTCCTCGCCGTGGTGTCTCCTCCTCGCCGCCGTCCTCGTCCTCGCTGCAAACGCCTACGTTTTACGTTTTGCATGGACTGCGCATGCGCAGTCCACGCAAGACGTAAAACGTAGGGGTTTGCGACTGACGACGAGGACGGCGGCGATGAGGAGAGACCACGGCGAGGAGGAGGGCAGCCCGGAGACGCCAGAGAGCAGGTAAGTGGTTTTTCTTTCTGTTTTTTAATAATTGGGTGTGGGACTGGGGCGGAGCGGAGTTCCACCAAGGTTTTTTTTTTACTCCGTGGAACTCCACGGAGTGCCACTCTGCATACTCCGCCCACCCTTAGTTGAGAGAGCATTGAATGAAAGATCTGGAGGCGCAACTATCTGCGGCACCGTGGCATTTTAAGTCTTCATCAAAGTACAGGAACTGGTCAAGGAGCCGTTCGGGTGAGGGACTGTCTCCGTTGACATCGAGGGAGACTCCGAAGCCCCAATGGTCGAAAAATAAATTTGTTTCCAAGCCATTTCCCAACCTTCAGTTGCGGAGCTTTCCCTGGAATCCACCCCGCACCTCCCTAAATATCCTGGAGCCGGGGCAACTCTAGCCCAAACGCTGGAATATTACACTTTCCTGCATAAAGTCTTTGGGCCTCAATTCCCCTCTGACACACTTTCTAACCCCAAGGAGGTGGGAGGTGCTCCGGCTGGACCCTCGCCGGCGGGCTCGTCTTGGTGCCAGTCGGGCCCTCTGAATCCGTTATCGGATTCGAGATGGTGCTGGTGCACAGCCCTTCGTGGTCTTCACCTTCGGCGTTGGATTAGGGTCAGCCAATGATGTCAGCGGCGCCCATCAATGCCGCACCAGTTACTCATCCCAATATCGACTCATCCCTGCACCGGTGCCAGACGGCGTTGGATGCGGAGCCGATGGAGCAATGCTCTTTAAGCAACTTTCCATCTGTCCCTATACAGCCTGTTTCTGCTCTTCCTACAGGAATAAACAGTTTGGCAGGCAAAGAGGAGAATGTAGGGTGTCACAACGCTTTGGGCAATACTGTCCAGCCTCTCTTGGAGGAAGCTGGCTCATTGAACTGGGTGAGGCTAGTGGACTTGAGTTCTCCCCAGTTTCAGATTTACTTTCTCCGCCTGGTATGGCCACAGATGTGAGTTCCTCTTATGCTGCGGTATTGAGGAGGGCAGCTGTTGCCTTAGAGTGTCAGCTTCCCTCACTGGAATTATCCACAGACCCTTTGGTAGATGTTCTTCACCAGGGTTAGACGGGAGTGGAACCCCTCCTCCCTTACAATGACATATTGTTAGGAACATGGGCAAAGCCGGTAACAGGAATGCCTGTAGACCAGGCTATATCCCATAGGCATCGGCCCACCACTGGGGATCCTGATTGCTCTTCAAACATCCCTCCATAAAGGGTCTGGTTGTGCAAGTAGGTACAGCCTCTGCGGACAGAAATGTCCTCCCTCTGGTCCAACCAAACACTGAGTCCAGATGGCTGGAAAATTGTGGGAGGAATATTTTCTCTTCCATCAGTGCAACATTAAGGTCTTTGAACACTACATGTGTTGTTAGCAGGTTTCCCCATGCTTTAAGGGACTCAGTGTAGAGTTTTCTGCCTTCTCTTCCAGAGGAAGCCAAAGGTGAACTCCTACAGTTGGTGCAGGATGGCCGAGATGCGGCAAAATTCACCATAAAATGTGGTAGGGACACCACTGATTCTGTGGGTAGAGCTATGACTCAGACAGTTGCTCTGCGCAGACATGCATGGCTGCATCAGTCTGGAATTTCAATGCCTGTACAGAATACTTTGAAAGATATGCCATTTGATGGTGTACATTTAGTTAGTGTACATGCTGATTCAGCATTATGGCGATTTAGAGCTACACAGTGTGATAACAACACCTAGACATGTGCTTGCAGGATCTGGTTGGATCGTTCTTTCTTTCTTTCTGACTTGTGTGTACAGAGGTGTTTATAAATGTCTCAGTTGCAATGTGTATTCTTCTAGTTGCAACCAGTGTGGCGGTTCTGCTTACTGCAGAAGTTTATTGTTGTATGCTAACCTTGTGGTTCTTTACACGTGTTACCTGACCCTTACTTTCAGTCAGTTAACATTATAGTAGTGCACTCATTCTGCAGAGTTCTTTTCAGTAAAGTTGTATTCTTTTCAGTATCTTTCCCGATACGTCACTTTTCTGGATTAATATTTTCTGCTTGGCGCAGAAGTGTTGACTTTCTCCTTCAGCTCTGTCAATGACAGTTTTTCAGCTGCTTATTTATGTTTGGGTTTTCATTGATACCTGATATACAGCTCTTGTATTTTGCTTTACTCTGCAGAAGAGCTCAAGCGCAAGAGTTGATACCTTCATGGTACGTCCTGTACTCTATGTGTAGTATCTTTTGTATGCTATATCAGCATTTTTAAATATATATATGCTGAGTTGGGTTTCTCGGTAGGTGCACTTTTGCATCTTCAGGGGTACAGAGTTCTGCCCTCTGCATTGGGTTATCTCTCTCATACAATGTCATACATTTATGAAGCTTGGTGCCCTTTTTAGGTACTTTTGATATTTGTACCTCCATGGGAGTCTCAGTATGTATAATCATTGATGGCCACAAGATTATCATCTTGTGAACCTTACAACACTTGCGTTTTGCTCTTCATTTCTCTCTTATAGCCATTGCTATTTGATTGGCTCTCCTACCCCTTTCTGTAGGCATGGTTGGTTTGCACATGTTCCCTGGACATAATCGTGTCTTTCCCTGGGATTGTGTCATGCTATTAAAAAGGCTTTCCCGCACTTACAAAGCCCTGAGAATGGAATCCGGGGTTTGTTGTTGTACCTCTGCTTATGCAGTGTGAGAGACACCCTCACACTTAGAACCATGCAACCTGCCCTTGGGCTGAAGGGCCTACCTTAGGGGTAACATATAGGTTTTAAGTGCAGTGACCGGGATATAAGGTAAACCTCATATCTGGAATGAAAGGTGCATGCACCATTTCACAAAGGCTGTGATGGCAGACCTGCAGACACAGTTTGGATGGGCTCCCATGGGTGGCATAGTACATGCTGCATCCCATGGGAAACCCCGGGTGTACCAATGCCCTTGGTACCATATACTAGGGACTTACAGGGGTACACCAGTATACCAATTGTGGTGTGTACAAAGTACTTACCAGTCAATTTAGAGGAGAGAGCACCGACACTGGGGTCCTGGTTAGCAGGATCCCAGTGTACTACAGTCTAAACACGCTGACACCAGGCAAAAAGTGGGGGCAACCTTGTCAGAAAGATCCTACTTACCCATCCCCCCAAACGAAAGAAGATAAGACTAACCTTGCCCAGTTGAGTCTTCATTTTCTAAGTGGAAATATCTGGAAAGTCCATCTGCGTTGGCATGGTTACTCCCAGGTCTATGTTCTACTGAGAAATACATCCCCTGTAGTGAAATAGACCGCCTCAAAAGCTTGGGGTTTTCACCTTTCATCTGTTTCAGCCATAAGAGGTGCTTGTGGTCTGTCTGAACAATGAAGTGAGTGCCAAACAGGTATGGCCTCAACTTCTTCAAGGCCCAGACCACAGCAAAGGCTTCCCACTCTATGGCTGACCAACGTTTCTCTCTGGGGGTCAACCTTCTGCTTATGAAAGCTACTGGTTGATCCTGTCCCTCTTGATTAAGTTGTGATAACACTGCCTCAGAGGCATCTGTCTGAACAATAAATTGTTTGGAGTAGTCACAACTGTTCAGAATTCGGGCTGAGCACATGGCCTTCTTCAGTGTATCAAAGGCCTCTTGACAGCTAACTGTCCAGTTCATCTTCTTAGGCATTCTCTTAGAGGTGAGAATGAGATTTAAAGAGTGTCACAATGGACCCATACCCCTTCACAAATCTTCTGTAATACCCAGTCAAGCCCAGAAAAGCTCTGTCCTGAGTAGTTGGAGCAACCCAATCCATAATGGTTTGTATTTTGCTCTCTCTTAAGGATGAACTTGGCCCCCACCTACCAGGTAGCCCAAGTATACAACTTTGTTCTGCACTATCTGTCAGTTACTGGCCTTGATTGTGAGGCCTGCCTTTTTCAAGGCCTCAAGTATACTCTGAGATGGACCAAGTGATCCTGCCAGGAGGAACTAAAGACAACAATATCATCTAGATATGATGCACTGAAGTCTTCCAGGTTTGCCAGAACTTGATTCATCAACCTCTGGAATGTGGCAGGTGCAAGCATTGTTCAACCCAGAGGGCGTTACAGTGAACTGATTATTCCCACCAAGGTTGAAAATGCAGTGTTGATTTAGCATAATCTGTGAGCCTGATCTGCCAATAGCCTGAAGTCAGGTCAAAGGTGCTGAGATACTTGGTGGCAGCCAGAGTATCAATAAGCTCATCTGCTCTGGGGATTAGATGGGCATCAGTCTTAGTGACTGCATTGAGACCCCTGTAGTCTACACAGAACCTCATCTCTCTGTTTTCACCCTGGCTATGAGTTTTAGGTACAAGGACTACTGGGCTAGCCCAAGGGCTGTCTGAAGGTTCAATTACCCCCAACTCCAGCATCTTCTGGACTTCTGCTCAGGTTGCCTGTAGATTTTACTATTTACAGGCAGATTGTCACCTGTGTCCACCAGGTAGTCTTACTTGATGTCAGAGAAAAGAGTTCTAGGAACTGAGTACTTGTCTACAATTAATTTGCTGCTGATCAGTGAGGCTGTCAGCAAAGACTACACCATCTATTGAACCATCAACTGGGTTGGGTGAGAGGAGATAAGGGAGAGGGTCACTCTCTTCCTCCTGTCCCTCATCAGTGGCCATGAACAAACTCATGTCAGCCCTGTCAAAGTAAGGCTTCATGTGGTTCATATGAAGCACCCTATGGGGGCTTCATGGAATGCCTAGGTCCACCAGATAGGTGACCTCACCTTTCTTCTCCACAATTATATGGGGCCACTTCACTTATCTTGAAGTGCTCTTGGAGCCAAAGGCTCCAACATCCACACCTTGTGCCCTAGCTGGTAAACAGTCAGAACAGCCTTTTGGTCATGCCATAACTTCTGCAGTTCTTGGCTGGCCTCCAGATTTTTAGTAGCGTACATAGTCTATAATCTCCTGCCTGGGAGGTTTGAGATGCTGTCGTGTAGTTCCTATATTACCCATACAGGATCTGCGCGTTCGGATAACATAAACTGTAGGATTGGTGGCAGACTGGCTCTGAGCACCCCCACCGAGAATGTTAGCCTTTCTGTTTTAGCTAGCTCACAGTGCCACTAGAATCTCCTCTTATCGGGGAGAGAATAGTTTCTGGCAACCTCAGAACATGACAACTCTGATCCCCCAGGATCGTGGAAACAATATACTACTTTTCGCTCAGTCACTCGTGCTCACTTATTCGGTCTCAGAGAGTTACACAGAAGAAACAGTCGGGCGTGTTACAATAAGAATTTATTGCACAGTTCTTCTAGTGTAAAATAGATGTGTTGCAACAACCGTTAGACAGTAGCAGATATATATGATTAGCAGTACAGTGAAAATAAAAGGATAGTACAGTTCTACCATCTTGCAATAATCATGAATACATACATGAATATAAAATGCATGATAAAAATGCGCGTACTCCTACGATGCCTATCTAGATGTACCTAAGTGTACCTAGCATGTGAGTAGGTGTGAAGCCAAGAATCCCTCTAGGATTTAGTCTAACCCCATTACCTGAAGTGAGAGTGTGGGACCCCGTCCTGGTCTCGAGTTGGACACCCCGCGAGGGATGTGGTAGACCACTGACAGCTGGAGCGTCTGCATGCAGGAGCCTCAGCGTCTCTGGTCAGTGAGTCGGCCTGGAAGTCTCGGTCTCCTCTCTCAACCCTAGCAAGATGTGCTGTATTTATACAAAAAGTATCTAGGGTTTCTTTGTCCCTTCTTTCTTGTATTAGCCATTGTTGGATTTGAGGATGACGTATGGGATGAACCTTGTACGTAGATATTATGCAGGTGGTGTGTAGCCCCTGCCTGGTTTCCAGGAACCCTCATGAATATTCATCCATAATGTATGAGCCCATTGATGGAGTTATAGGACGCTATTGTTCAGGGAAAAACCCTCCTTCTGTGCCCAGGACTAGAACTAGGTAATGGTTCAATCCTAAAGGCTCGTTACTGTGTAGTATAAGAGAGATAATGTAGATGAAGGTGTATGATATTACCCGGGCCTATATTAGGGTACCTATATGAAACATAACAATGCTGTTCCCATCCCTCCTTTACCAACCCCTAACTTGATGTTCAAACAGAAGTTCAAATATACTGTAACCCACTCCTTTTTGTGGAACCTCTCTGTAGGCAAAAAGAAGGCAAGGTAATCTCCTCCTGAGTTTGTCAGATAGTCCCATTATCATACCTTTGAGGGTTTTGTTGAATCTTTCAACAAACCCATTGCCCTGTCGATGGTAGGGGGTGGTGAATTTATAAGTGGCACCACACTCTTTCCACATAGCTTTCAGGTAGCCAGACATGAAGTTTGTACCTCTGTCCGACACCACCTCCTTAGGAAAACCCACTCTGGAAAAGATTCCTAAGAGGGCCTGGCAATTGCAGGAGCTGTAGCGGTCCTAAGGGCAATAGCTTCTGAGTATCTGGTGGCGTGGCCCACCACCACCAGTATGTATTTACTCCCAGAGACTGTTGGAGGGTCTAGGGGACCAACTATGTCAATCCCTACCCTCTCGAAGGGAACCCCAACCACTGGTAGTGGTATTAAGAGGGCCTTTGTAGTGCCACCTGATTTGCCACTGGCTTTCCAGGTGACAGAGGAGCGACAAAACTCCTTGGTCATTTCAGACATGTGGGCCAGTGAAAGTGTGAAACAAGCCTGTCCCACATTTTGCTTTGCCCAAGATGTCCTGCAAGAAGTATGTCATGTGCTAAGGTTAAGAGGGATTCCCTAAACTTCTAAGGAACAAACAACCTCCTGGTAGCACCAGGCTTGGGGTTTCTAGCCTTAGAATAAAGGAGTCCATCTTCCCAGTAAATCCTATGGGCTCCACTGATATCGCCTGCCTCTTCTGCAGCAGCTTGCTGTCTGAGGCTCTCAAGAGAGGGGCAGGATTTTAGCTCCCGACTCAATTCCTCCCTGGAAGGTCCCTTTTCTCCCAGAAGTTCTGCCAAGCTCCTCTGGGGCAGTTCCTTCACAAGGGGTGTAGTAAAGTGCCCATTTTGCATGGTTACGCCCTAACATTTTGCCAAATACCTGGTGCCAACTTGACTGAGTGTATGCTGTGATCCTGCTAACCAGGCCCAAGCACCTGTGTTCCTTCCCAAAACTGTACCTTTGTATCCACAATTGGCACATCCTTGGAAACAGGTAAGCCCCTTGTAAAAGGTACCATGGGTACCAAGGGCCCTGTGACCAGGGAAGGCCTCTAAGGACTGCACCACCTATTGTGCCACCCTTAGGGGCCCTGCACCTTAACACCGACACACTGCCATTGTAGGCTGCGTGTTTTGGTGCTGAAAAAAGTGAAGAGGCAACATGGCACCCATCCCAGAGTGCCATGCCTGCAACCTACTCCCTGTGGCCTAGGTAAGTCATCCCTCTAGCAGGGTGCACTAGACCACAGGTGAGGGTACAGTTGCATGAGCACTGTACCCCTACAGTGTCTAAGTCCATTCGTAGACATTGTCAGTGCAGGAAAGCCATAAAGAGTATGTGGTCTGAGATTTGGTCATTGCGAACTCTACAGCTCCATAATGGCTGTACTGACACCTTGTAAGTTTGGTAGCAAACCTCTCAGCACATTAAACCCACACTAGTGCCAGTGTTAGTTTTAATGTAAAATGCACTCAGAGGGCATCTTAGAGATGCCCCCTGAAAAACGACCAGCCCTGGTGTGGTTCCTGAATGGCTACCCGCCATTTGCCACCCCCAGACAGGTTTTTGGACCTCTGGGTAGAGAGCCTCCACTCTCTGGGTCCAGAAACAAAGCCTATCTGGCTAGAGGCGTCATGCCTCCTCCCCCAGGATGGGCTGGGTCCACGAAGGGGAAGCTTCAAAGGCCTGCTACCTTTGTTAGCTGCCCCTCCCATTTGCTGCTCCCAGCAACTGGCTCCCACCTGTTCTGACCCCCACTTTGGGCAGGAGAATCGGTGGGAAAATGATATTAGAAAGGGAGGTGTGCCCAATTTTGCCAACCCCACCCCTCAGGTGGGCGAGGCGAGGTGAAGCACACATCCAATCAGAGAGAGGCTCATGCCCCCCTACCACTCCTCACCCCAAGGAAGGGACCCATTGGTCCCAACCTGCACACACCTGTAACGCCCCTAAATTTAGTATTTAGGGGTGACACTGAACATTGCCTCCTCAGTTTGAAGAGGAAGAAAGAAGAAGGACTGAAGAGCCGTGCTGAAAGAGGAAGAAGAGGACAACAACTGCTTTGGCCCCAGCCATACCGGCCTGTCCCAACTTCTATCTGCTCCCAGCGAAACCCTGGTGTATCCAGCAGCCATCCAGAACCCGGAGGACCTGCCTTGCCTTCACCAAAAGACTGTCTCCCGAGAGCAGCAGATTTACTCAACCAAAGACTTCCACACAGATCCCACAGATCCAGCCGGCTCCACGGTTCTTCACCACTCTGCACTCAACACCCACGGCCCGAGTTTGAGTGGCCCAACACCATGAGGAGGTCTCTCCAACGATCCTGACCTGGTATCCGGTGACCCCTGACCTGCCTCGACCTTCTACCCAACTCCTGCAGCCTCAATATGAGGGGTCCCCCCGACCACAACCGGAGCTGGTAAGGAAACCCAACACCCAAAGACACCCCTGCACCCGACGCCCCACAGCCTTGGGTGGCCCAACCAACAGTGTCCAGGCATCCCCCAGCAACCTAAATTACCTCTCATGCCAGTGGTCCACCTCAGGAAACCGCCTTGCCCGAGCCTGCAGCCTTTCTTCCAAACCGGAGATCTCCATTGAAGATGACAGGGCTCCAGATGTTTTCTTGGCACCCTGCATCTGGCTGCCCCCGTGCCTCTGGTGGTGCAGCTCCTGTGCTGATTCTTGGCCCCTGAAGTGCTAATCTTAACCCCAGGAGCTTTGCTCCCACAACTGAGTGGCCTGCTCGTAAGTAGCCCCTAACCGACAGCCCCCTAGCACCTTTGGCTAACATTGGGCCTGTGCACTATGCACACGGCCGCCCTAGTGGTGCTGGTGGTGCAACTCGAATGCCTTTTTGCACCTTGGGGAGCCTTGGTTCTGACCCTAGACACCTTGCATTGTAAGTCGTTTACTTACCTGTAAACCACATTCTTTTTCCCCACAGGAACCCATGTTGTGGTTTTTCCTCTAAAACATTCTGTCAACCTGTTTTTCTTGTATGAAGCAAAAGTAATTGTACTTTGAGCAATAAACTGTCTTACTTACCTTTGTATTGTAGGACCTATGGTGTGATATCTAGGAATATCACCCCAAGTAATTGTTGTAACTAAAAAAATAATACAAAAGTAATCCAAAGTATTTTCAAAGTATTCTGAACTGTTTTTAAAGCAAATACAAACCTGTAACAATTCCGTCTGCAATTGCATTCTTGTGTACAGCCTTGCATTTGAAAGTAGATTTTATCTACCTATGCTAAATTCTGTTTGGTTCTAGAAATAAAACATAAGTATACCTTTTTTATACTTACCTAATTGGTCTGGATTCAGTCTCTAAGTGTGTGCCATCAGTTCTTGCCTGAGTAAATACAACAAATGCTTAACACACCCTCTGATAAGCCTAACTGCTTTACCACACTACCACAAAGAGAGCTGTTACTGATTATCTAATTTAGCCTCTGCTTTAGCTCTGGGGATCCACTGGACTCTGTGCACACTATACCTTACTTTGGTATAGTACATTCAGAGCCAGCTTCATACAAGGGGCAAGATCATCCCCCAGAAGAGACTGATCTTCACTGGAAGTCTGGGGAGAGAATAATTTCTTACCCTTTCTACCTCTCTTGTTAGACGCTGGGTGGGCCATTATTTCAGGGTCCATTGTTGCTTGATTTCCCTACTTCTTGACCTGTGCTCTAGTTGCCACAAAAACACTTTCAGGGAGACCCAGCATGGCTGCATATGTCTAACTCCACTTCAACCCAGGGTGAAGTCTCCAAATCATTGCCCATTTGACACTCTATTAGAATGGATGAGGATACCACAATTTTTTTAGGGCCAGGAACATCCCCCCCCCCCAGCTGAAGTCAACCACTGCTATGGGGTGGCACTTAGTAATGTTACCTGCGTTGGTCACTTGGTAAGTTTGCCCAAGTAGAATCTGCTCAGGTGATACCAGTTTCTCAGCCACCATGGTGACACCTGAACCTGTGTCCCTGTAAGCTTCTGCCTCAATACCATTAACAAGGTGGTGATGCTTGCAATTCCTCATATTAGGAGGCCAGGCAGCTGAAGTGGCAAGGTCAATGCCACCCTCTGATGCTAGGACAGCCTTAGTGGTTACTCTGACTAGGCCAGAGTCCACTGCAGGGTTGAACCCAGTGTAGGAGGCTGGCTTAGTATATGGTGCACACTTATTTAAGTTAAGCACCTTACACTAATCCAGACACCACTTATGGTGGTTTTAGTGGTCTTAGACAACCTTAGAAAGCTCTCGAAGTGGTAGCTGTGGAGAGCAGCCTTCAGGCTTAGTCCAGAAGGTTTGTTAAGCAGCTTGTTTTACAAGATCTAATCATGTAGTGTAGTCAAATGAAAAAGAACCATACAGTGTATATATAAAAATATATCTATTTATTACACATTGGTATATCTCCTACCCGGAGATATCAACACAAGTACACAAGAATACTTCGATTGCAAGAGGTGAGTAAACACAATACACAGTGGTCTCCAGGGGGAGACCAAGCCATGTCCTAAGAAAGTGGAATGCAAAATGCGACCAAAGTCGGCATTTGCACCAGGAGACTCAGAAGAGCTGGGGACACAAGGAACCACCCAAAGTGAGTACCCAGGAACCCCAAGAAGGTTGTGTGCAGAGTGGAAACACAGCCGCGTACTCAATAGAAGTCAACGGGAAAGTTGTGGTTGCAGTTTTGAAGAAGAAGGACCCTTCCCAGTGGATCCTGAAGAAACCCAGTGGAAGACAGAAGGTTGGAGAGTCACTGCATCCATGGATACCCCAGGAATCAGGATACCTACACCAGGGGAGCCGGGTGTATAGGTGCCAAGTGACGTCGGAAACTGCCGTAGACCACAGTGGAGGACTTCATTAAAGATGCCGCTGGCGAAGACTTTGCAAGAGTCCGGTGGAATCCAAGGGTGGATTCATGAAGAGAAGAACCTGTAAGCAGAGGGGACAGAATCTATGCCACTCGGAGGTGACCAGGAGGCAAGGAAGAGCAATGCCCACCGATGTCGGTTGATGCAGGAGTGCTGATGGCGACCTTGTTGCTGCAGCTGTAAGGACCAGGCGACGCTGAGGAAGACCAGTAGCCATGCATGAGTTGTCCCACGTCGGAAGTCGAGAACCAGGGGTCGGTATCCGGCAGGAGCCCCAACAAACTTTGGCCTATGCAACAGGCGTGGAAAGCGAAGAAGGAGCAACGTTGGGACCAGAAAGGTCAAAGGCTATCACCACATGCAGGAGAGTCAAAGTAGGCCCCAAGCAAGCTGGGGAGCCCACTGAAGCAAGAGAGGACCCTCAGGAGGACCCACAGGCCGAAGGCACAGGAGTCGCAAGAGGACCTCGAGCACCTCACCAAAGATGAAGGCCCACGGTGCAGAGGATGGGGTGAGGATGCTGATCTTGGCAGGAAGAGATGCTGGAGGCTGGAGCTTCGTGTATCCCGAAGAACTCTGGCATGCAGAACTAACAAGCCTTGGCAACGGCAAGTTGACGCGGTGCACAGGGGTTCGTCCCAGCGGTTCTGACGAGGGATACTGCCCTCAAAATTTCAGAGAGGACAGGTTAGGCCTCGAGGGAGTTGCAGAACCACCATCTGTGTTGCTGAGCCTTTGGAAGTCCGTGGGATGTCAGGAGCAGCAGACCGATCAGCTTCGTTGAGGTGTCTGCAGATGCAGGGGAGTGAC
Organism: Calotriton arnoldi; assembly: GCA_963921515.1. Classification (NCBI taxonomy): domain Eukaryota; kingdom Metazoa; phylum Chordata; class Amphibia; order Caudata; family Salamandridae; genus Calotriton; species Calotriton arnoldi. The sequence goes on from CAWUFW010007179.1 coordinate 956,246, forward strand.
TCCTTCACTCCAAGAGAGATTACTTTGGGTGTCCTTCAATCAATCAATCAGGAGTTTGCATAGCACGGCTACTCACCCGTTAGGGTCTCAAGGCGCTTGGGGGGGCCTGCTAATCCGTCTGGGCATGGAGGTTCAGTCGAAGAGCCAGGTTTTGAGATCCTTTTTGAATTGGGTCAGCGATGGGAATTGCCTGAGGGGGATTGCAGGTCTTGGCAGTGAGGTAGGAGAAGGATCTTCCTCCGGTTCTGGTCTTGCGAATCCGTGGGACCGTGGCCAGGGCAAGTTGGACGGAGCGAAGTTGTCTAGTGAGTACCTGGAATGAGAGGCGGTGGTTCAGATATGCTGGCCCTGCGTCGTGGAGAGGGGGAGGACCACTATCTTCCTCTTGGCCCTCATCAGTTGCCATGAACAAGCTTATGTCCGTCCTTTCACATGAAGAACTCTGTGAGAACTTCTTGGAGTGTCTAGGTCAACCAGGTTGGTGACCTCACCTTTTTTTCTCAAGGATAGTGTGGGGGCCACTCCACTTGTCTTGGAGAGCCGGTGGGGCCGCAGGCTCCAAAACCCTTACTTTCTGTCCTGGCTGGTAAGTAGGCAGTACAGCCTTTTGGTCATGCCAAGCTTTCTGAAGCTCCTCGCTGGCCTCAAGGTTTTTGCTGCCCTTCTTCATGTACTCAGCCATACGTGAACGCAGGCCAAGGACATAGTCCACTATGTCATGCTTAGGGGATTTGAGAGGATGCTCCCAGCCCTAAGACACTATGGACGCCAAACTGGATGTCCAAATAGAAGGTCAAATGGGCTGTAGCCCACCCCTTTCTGAGGAACCTCTCTGTAGGCAAAGAGAAGGCATGGTAGTAAGACATCCCATTTTCGCCTTAGCTTTTCTGGGAGTCCCATGAACATACGCTTTAGGGACGTGTTGAACCTTTCAACAAGCCCACTGCATTGTGGATGGTAGGGTGTGGCAAACTTGCAGTTTACACCGCACTCTTTCCACATTGCAGTTATATAACTAGACATGAAGTTTGTATCTCTGTCTGACAAGACCTCCTTAGGAAACCCCACTCTGGAAAAGACTCCCAGAAGGGCCCTAGCCAAAAGAGGAGCTGTAGTGGTCCGAAGTGGAATAGCTTCTGGATACCTGGTGACATGGTCCACCACCACTAGGATGTAACTGTGTCCAGAGGCTATTGGAGGGTTTAAGGGGCCAACATTGTCTATCCCTTCCCTCTCAAAGGGAACCCCAACCACTGGAAGTGGAAATAAGGGGGCCTTTGTAGTGCCACCTGACTTACCACTAGCTTGGCAAGTCACACAGGAGCAACAATGTGGGGCCAGTGAAGGTGAGGGACAAACCTGTCCCAAGTCTTGCTTTGCCCAAGATGTCTTGCAAGGGGAATGTCATGTGCTAGGGATAGAAGATAACCCCTGAATTTCTGAGATATGACCAACCTCCTGGTGGCACCAGGCTTGGGGTCTCTACACTCAGAAAACAGGACCTGATCTTCCCAATAGATCCAATGGGACCACTGACATTCCCTGCGTCCTCAGCTGCAGCTTGCTGTCTGAGCTGTTCAAGAGAGGGGCAGGATTTCCGCTCCAGGATGTCTGCCCTCGAAGGGACCCAAGCCCCCAAGAACTCTGCTGTGTCAGGCCCAAGTTCTTCTGGGACAGTCCCTTCACAGGGGCTAAGGTCATCTCCCTCAGGAGACTGATCCTCAATGGAAGTCTGGGAGGAGAATAATTTCTTACCCTTCCTGCTCCTTCTCTTATGAGCTGGCCAGTCCATTCTTTCAGGATCCAGAGCTCCCTCAGTGTCTAACTGTTTGGCCTGAGCCCCATTAACAGCAAATGCACTGGCAGAGATTCCCATCATCTCTGCATGTGTCCTGAACCCCACTTCAGGCCAGGCTGAAGTTTCTAAGTCATTGCCCAGCAGATGCCAGAACCAACTTCAGACCCAAGGTTAACCCTGTTAATCCCTTAGGGGCACTACTAATACTTGTACTGGTGCTAGGGGTGCTAGTTGCCTTAGGGGTAGTAGTGGTAGTTTTTTTTGGTGTTGGCTTTAGATCAATTGGCTTCCCTTGCTCTATGGCCTTTCTCCTTACACAGGTAACACTAAGGTTTCTTGCCAGAGGAAGAGGAGGTTTGAGACCCACCCCCAGAGGAAGATTTTTGGGGACCTTGTGAAGACTTCTTTTTGTATTTACCTTCCCCCCTCCCTTCTCTTGGGCCTTAGAAGAATCTTGCTTTTTCTGGTCACCACCACCACCATTGTTTTTCTGCTTGACCCTGGTGCAAACCCATTTATTTGCCTTCTTTACCAATTCTTGGGGAGAGGTCAGATCAGAGTCCACCAGGTACTGGTGCAGCTGTTCATTTGGACAATTATTAAGGATGTGCTCCCTCATCAATAAATTGTAAAGTCCTTCATAGTCATGTACATTACTTCCATGAAGCCAGCCTTCCAGAGCCTTAATAGCACTGTCTACAAATTCAACCAGTCTTGGGTGTGTGCCTTCTGTGTGTCCCTAAACCTAACCCTGTATTGCTCAGTGGTTAACCCAAACCCATCTATGAGGGCACTCTTCAAGACTGTGTAGTTGTCAGCATCTTCCTCCTTGACAGTGAGGAGTTTGTCTCTACCTTTGCTAGCAAAGGAGAGCCACAGGATAGCTGCCCACTAACATTGAGGGGCCTTCTGTTCTTTACAGGCCCTCTCCAAGGCAGTGATCCATTTATGGATGGCATCCCCCCTCCTGATAAGGAGGGACTATCCTGCTCAGGTTCCTAGTATCAAAAGATTGCTCCCTGATCCTAGGCTAGCGAAGTGCTGCCACCATGGGACCCTAGCCCCACATTCTTCCTAACCTTTTGTACTTCCAGGGTCTCCTTATCAAGGGCCAACTGATTCTTCTTGAGCATGAGCTTAGCTTTCTCAAGTTTAAGCAGGTGGTATTCCCTTTCTAAGGATTCCTCCCTCTTGCTAGAGATGGACGTATCTATGAAAGTGTTAGAGGCATTGGAATTGACAGAGGAGGACCTAAACCACCCCTGGACTCTTTCTACCCTCCCAGGAGGAACAAAGGGGGACTTACTTCTAGGGGCCTCCTCTGGGTCATTTGACCCATTCCCTGTGAGATCAGAGTTTACCAGTGTGGGGTCTTCAGACTCCTCCTGGTCATGCTCAGAATTGTGGTGACTGGGGTGAGCCACCCCTGACCCCTCTTCTTGAGCCTCCCCCAACCCAGAGTTATCCTGCTCTTCTGGCCTTTCAGAATTCTGAAGGTCAAACTGCAAGAGCATCTGTAAGAGTTGCTCTGTGTTAGGGTTGCTACCTGTCTTTAACTTCCTGATTGCAGCTACGTTCCTGGAACTTAGACCACTTAAGACCACTGCATCTAGAAGGTTGGGACACACTGGCTCCCCCAACTAAAGACATGGTAAACTATGTGTAGTGTGGTGTTGCACCTACCTACCCTAGTGAAAACTAAACTTCCAAAGATTGGAGAAAGGGTTGTGCTAAACTCTTAACTACCAATCCAAAAAGTTCAGTAGAGCTTACTAATCACAAAAGTATTTTGCCTAAGCTAGTGATAGTTTTTCATCTAACCACACCTAGATTAGCTGGTAAAACAGTGCAGGCTTGAAGCCCAACCACTGTACACCAGTGTAGGAGGCCGGCTTAGTATATGGTGCATACTTATTTAAGTGAAGCACCTTGCACTAATCCAGACAACCCTTATGGTGATTTTGGTGGTCTTTGATAACCTTATGAAAGCTCTCAAAGTGGTAGCTGTGGAGAGCAGCCTTCAGGCTTATCTTGAAGGAGTGTTAAGCAGCTTGTTTTACCAGTTCTAATCATGTAGTGTAGGTTAAACGAAAAAGAACCACACGATGTATATATAAAAAAATGTCTATTCTCTTCCAGGGGATCCTCGTCAATAGTCATAAGCACAGGAATATTCCCGCCCATGCGCGGGACCCCGGAAACATATAAAACATATATGTGGAAACCATATATGTAGCTCTATATATATATCCATATATATATAAAAACACAATGCAGCCTTCCAATACTAGAAAACGCTGAGCAATGTTGTAAGAATTTCCCTTGCACAGAAATACAATTCCAATAAAGCAGGGAGAAATAAACACATTTGAAAACTGCTTTAATGCACAGCAGAAAACACAATCCTGCAAAGAGGAATGAAAGAACATTGCCAGCACATAGGCTGCATTGTAGAAAACATCAGTGTAGAAAGCTGAAAAGCTAACCCACAGAACACACAGAATAAACTGGCACCGTGCCTTTAAGGCAGCCATGACCCCTAGCTTCCCATCATGCCTCAGGGGTGACAGTTAGGTCAGTTGTTTTTTCCGGCTCCTTCTGTCAGGACCCTGGTTACTTCAGCTCTTACTTTTTTCTGATTTCTGTCAGAAAATACTTCTCTTTTTTTGTCAAAAGCTTTTTGCTTCGACGGTTTTTTGTTGTTAAAGTATATCTCTGCTGTTTTTAAGAGAGTTAAGCATTATTTTCCTGCAAAAAAAGCCCTCTCTTGTTGACTCTTGCCCTGCCTGTGGCAAGAAGAAGGCTAAAACAGACTCCCATTCTGTCTGTATTCTCTGCCTTCCTTCTGATCATAATCCCAAGACCTGTCAACATTGCCAGCTGCTGTCCAATAGAACTCTTAAGGACAGGGAGAGGATTCGCCTCTATGGACTGGCTGAGAAGAAGACTCCTTCAAGAGGCAGGTCTCCGATGAAGAAGAGGAAAGAGACAGCCACTACACCATCTAGAAGTAAGGTTCCAGTCTGCTCTCCATCGGCGTTGGGCTCGGCGCCTCAAATACCTTCATCGGCAACGAAAACGTCGACGAGAAGACCATCGACGGCGGGCTCGCCGTCGAGAGAACACCGGTCGTCGACGAAGACAACAGGTACGTCGGATCCTCCGCCGGCGACGATCGGCGTCGAGGGCTCGATCTTCGCCGACATTGAAGAAAGATCAGTCGTCGAAACCCAGAGTGAAATACACCAAGCGTCGTTCGACGTCGAGGCGGCGGTCTCCGTCGACGGCGAGGAGTGCCCCAATCTCGACTCCACTGGCTTCCAGTAGACGGTCAGCGTCGAGAGAGAGATCGAACAGGCATCAAGAAGCGACGTCGAGAAGGATTTCTCCGTCCATCCGTTCTTCGTTGGGGTCTCCTGCACGCTCAACGTCAAAGGCTAAGTCTGTGGGCTCCAGGGGTTCGACGTCGCACCATACAACGTCGAAACACACTGAGGGGTCGACGTCAAGGAGACAATCAGGCCCTAGAGACTCACCAGTGATGGTGACGCAGAGCAGGTCGACGTCGAGGCACTCTCCATCAACGTCACATCAATCATCAAGACGCCGATCACGCTCCAGAAGTCGCAGAGAGTCCTCTCATTCTATTCGGAGCTCACCCCAGACAATTGCGACATCACGCAGTTCTTCTGCTCATTCGCCTGAGCTTCCAAGACGCTCTCCAAGGAGACCACGATCTCCTTCAATCCATCTTTCGTCCAGATGGCTACAACCTCTCCATCATTGGCAGAAAGAACCCTCAGGTCACACCCAGCGGCCTACGGACTATTCCAGCCCACTGTACAGATCACCGTTACAACGTCTCGTGCAGGAAGAGGACAGGTCCCCTACCACTCGGACCAGAGAACACAGAGGCAGATCTCCTGAGCGCAGGTCGGCTCAGGGTCATCGCAAGAGACGACGAACACCATCTTCGTCCTCATCTTCGACGCACTCATCCAAAAGGGACTACTCACTACCCTTACGGATAGTCCTCCTTCTAGGGTGTTACCCATCGATGATGTGAACACCTTTCACGATGTTCTCGCCAGAGGAGCACAAAAGCTGGGTATACCCATGTCAACTCCTCAGACCACCACGTCCATTATTTTCGAGACCCTTCATCAAAGGTCTGCGACTAGGCCATTGCTTCCTTTGGTTCCTGGTATCATCGAGCCGGTAATGGACATCTTCCTCACTCCATCATCGACTAAAGCAGCCCCGGTCGGATCCTGAAAAAATATAAACCTGCTGCATCAGATCCTCTTTTTCTCAAATCGGATCCGCCACCGGACTCTGTCATTATTGCAGCAGCAAGGAAGACACACGCAGTTGCTTCTTCCTCCTCAGCTCCTCCAGATAAAGAAAGTAGAGCACAGGACTCTTGGGGTAAGAAAGCTTGAGGCTCTGCAGCGTCTTCTCTTCAAGTGTTTAACGCTGCAGCTCTGCTGGGCCGTTATGATAGGTCCTTATGGGATTCACTGGACCGTTTCAAAGACAAACTCCCAAAGGAGGATCAACAGGATTTCTCTGAGATTCTCCAGGAAGGTGCGCTGGTGGCCAACCAGGTAATTACCACTGCAGCGGATGGGGCGTCTTTGGCGGCTCACTCTTATGCACATGGCATATGTGCACAAAGATCTTCCTGGTTGCGCCTGACAGCGTTGAAACCGGAGGCGCAGCAGCGCATCTTGAATCTTCCGTTTTCTGGCAACTCACTGTTTGGATCACACACAGATGAGGAAATGGCCAGAATGAAGGCCGAGTTAGACACGTTAAAGGCTGTGGGCCTGGAGAAGAAAAAAGAGTTTAAACGACGTTACAGGCCATACAATCGTAAAATTACCAACAGAGGGTTCAAACCCCTCAATGGTCGCAAAACAAACAGAACAAGTCCCAGTTCCAAGGCCGTCGTTCCTCGAGAGGAAGAGGAGGACACCAACAACAGTCCTCTTCCACAGCAAAAACTCAAGGGAAGCAATGATTTTCTGCTTCCTCTAGCACCGTTGCACACTCCAGTGGGAGGAAGTATCTCAAACTATATTCAAGAGTGGCGCAACATCACCAAAGACCAGTGGGTGCTGAATATATTAAACAATGGGTACGCACTGCGCTTTTGCGCGTCCCCAAGGGGCATTCCTTCGGTAAAATCCCGTCATCTACACCGAGATCTCCTGCGTCAGGAAGTGTCGACCCTTCTCAGGAAACTGGCCATAGAAGAGGTCCCTCCGGCACAGAGAGGAAAGGGAGTTTACTCAAGATACTTCCTTGTTCAGAAAAAAGACCAGCCGAACCAGTTCAGACCAATTCTAGATCTACGTTTTCTGAACAAGTTCATCAAAAAAGAAAAGTTTCGAATGTTGGCGCTCCATCAACTATTTCCACATCTGAGAGAAGGCGATTGGATGTGTTCGGTGGATCTCCAAGATGTGTATTTTCACATTCCAATCACACCACGGCATCGCAAGTTCCTGCGGTTCGTGGTGGGCGCAAAGCATTACCAGTTCAAGGTCTTACCCTTCAGCCTAAAATCTGCCCCAAGGGTATTCACGAAATGCATGGCAGTGGTAGCAGCAGCATTACATCTCCAAGGTCTGTTCGTGTATCCATACCTGGACGACTGGCTGTTGAAGGGATCATCTCCCCACATAGTGCAGGAGCACCTTCACATCTGCCTGGATCTCCTTCAACGCTTAGGCCTGCATGTCAACGTGGACAAATCAGTTTTGCAACCAACTCAATCGCTCCACTATCTGGGCGCCACCTAAACTCCGACCTCGGAAAAGTGTTTCCTTCGGAGGAGAGATTGTCATCAATGAGAGACAAAAGCAACATCATCCTCCAAGCACATCAACCATCAGTAAGGCAAGTGGCTTCTCTGCTGGGGTCGATGGCCTCTTGCATTTTTCTCATACCCAACGCCAGATTGAGAATGAGACCGTTGCAGCAGGATCTGGAGGACAAATGGGATCAATCCTCGGGTCATTGGGAAGACCGAGTTCTCATCTCTCAGGCTGCGAAGAAATCCATTCTCTGGTGGACTCAGCCAAAGAATCTTCTAGTGGGAGTCCCATTCTATCAGCCTCTTCCAAAACAATCCCTGATAACAGATGCGTCTCTTCAGGGATGGGGAGCGCATCTGGGTCAACTGCAGACTCAGGGCAGATGGACCAGCAAGGAGCAGACCTATCATATCAACATGTTAGAACTGCGGGCGGTTAATTTGGCCCTCAAGGCATTCCATCCATCGATTCAGTCAGAGTCGATTCTGATACAAACGGACAATACAACCACCATGTATTACTTAAACAAACAAGGTGGAACACACTCTCGCCCTCTGTCTCTGGAATCTCAAGCGATCTGGCACTGGCTGCTCGCCAGGAACCTCTCGATCACGGCAGTGCATCTGCCAGGAGAACAGAACGTGCGAGTAAACGCTCTCAGTTGACACTTCGAAGAACAAGAAGACTGGGTGCTCAACGATGAGGTGGTGGAGGACATTTTTCATCAATGGGGTCGTCCATCCATCGACCTCTTTGCAGACGATCTAAACAGAAAATGCCACGCCTTCGCGTCCAGGTTTTACCGACCAGGAACGAGAGGGAATGCTCTTTTGATTGACTGGTCCGGGACGTTTGCATACGCTTTTCCGCCCCTTCCTCTCATCCCGAAGGTGGTGACCAAGATCATCCGATCCAGGATGAAGATGATCCTGATAGCACCGGACTGGCCTCGCCAATGGTGGTATCCGGACCTACTACAGCTCTTGATCTGTCCGCACAGGAGACTCCCGTGCAGGCCGGACCTTCTGACCAAAATGGGAGGGAAGATTCTGCACCCCAGCCTTCCATCGCTGAGCTTGGCAGCATGGCTCCTGAGGTCCTGCAGTACGGACATTTGAACCTTCCTCAGGATTGCATGGACATTTTGAGGGAGTCAAAAGGCCATCCACAAGAACCTCCTATTCTTTTAAATGGAAAAGATTTTACTTGTGGTGTATGCGTAATGGTTGGAGTCTGACTAGCGGGCAAGAAGAGGTAATCTTGCCGTATCTGCTATACTTGGCCAAATCTGGTTTGAAATACACTTCCATAAAATTTCATTTGGCGGCCATTACAGCCTATAGAAAATCACCCAACCAACCCTCTTTCTTTCAACTTCAGGTGGTCAAGGACTTCCTTCAGGGGTTGAAGAAGGTGTATCCCCCTGTCCGACCTCCTTCTCCTCCTTGGGAGTTGAATTTAGTCTTGTCAAAACTGATGGGTCCTCCTTTTGAACCCATTCATAAGGCCCCGTTGTGAGAAGTTGGCCTGGTATATGCTGTCCACTAATTATAGTGGGCACCTTGCACCAGTCCAAACAACCCCTTATTGGAGATAGGTTAAAGACAACCTTATTGAAAGCTATCCTAGTGGTAGCTATGGAGAGCAGCCTTCAGGCTAAGTCTTGAAGGAATGTAAAGCAGCTTGTTTTACCAGTCTATAATCTCTTGAGTGACCAAATGAAAGAGCACCACACCAGGTATATATTCAAAATATATGTATTTATTGCTAAACACACCCCTCTAGTCTCTTTATGAGGCTAGAGTTCGAAGTACACAAGTTATAAGTTATTAAGTCACAGTAATAGCACAAATACACGTTTGGGCCCTAGGGGCGTACCAAACCATATACCAATAAAGTGGTATGCGAACCACGACTGAACTAGACACTAGGCCTAGAGCCTCTAGAAGTGCTTGGACCACAAGGAACCACCCAAGGTAGTGACACAGGGGACTCACGGGAGACGCGTGCAGTGTAAATACACAACCGCGATACGCCGTTAACTTCTATGGAGAAAGTCGGGATCGGGAAAATAGAGGAAAGGGACACTTAAAAGAGGACTAGGACAAAACCCTTTGAGATCTAGGACTTTGAAGAGTCTCTACCCACGGGAGCACCGGAGTACTCGTGTTACCTCACCCAGGGAAGCCGGGTGCATAGGTGCCTTTCGGGGTCGGGTTTCGTCGTCGATTCGAATGGCGATCTGCTGCAAAGTGCTGCTGGCGGCCAAGAGAAAAGTGTCCGGGTGGATCCAAGAGTGGATCGGAGTTCTGAAGAACCTGAAAGCAGAGGGGACAGAGTCTGGGTCACTAGCCAGTGACCAGGAAGGCGATGGACAGATGCCCACCGATGTCGAGTGCTTCAGGTGCGTTGACGGTCGTCTTGACTCTTCAGCCACGAGGTCCAGGAGGCGTTGTCGGTGACCAGGAGCAGGATTCGGGCTGGTACACGATGTCTGTCGAGTGCTGTGGTGTCGGCGACCGGATTGGACCCAACAAGCCTTGGCAACGGCAAGTCTCGGTGAAGATGTAGATCGTCGATGGTGCAGACCAGCAAGGTCTGTGGAACTCACCCAGCGAGGGTAAGTGAGGGCAGGCCTGGAGCAACCAGGATGCCAAGTAAGAAAAGGATTGGCCTTCGTTAAGGGCTACTAGCCAACGGGCTAGCGACCGCGAAGGAGCCTCGTGACGCCGCACGTGGATCTGGCTTACAGGACACTCATGGAGTGGGGGCCAGTGATCTTCGGTGCAGGTGGTGCTGGAGGCTAGGGCTACTCGGAGCCCAAAGCACGACTTCTTGGGAGACCCAGAAGATGATGCACTTGCAAATGTGCTCGGTGTCCAGGGGTCACGGTCTCAAGTCACCCACGATAGCCACGGGCCTCAGCTTTGCTGGGGACTCAGGGTAGCCTCGGGGAAGTCTGAGAATCCACCTCTGGTGATGCGATGACTTCGGCGTCCGACGGGAGCTTCAGAAATGCGAACCGGACAGATGCTTCTTTGGTGCCTGCCAAGCAGGGGAGTCACTCCTTGACCCCAAGGGAGATTCTTCAGTCCTCTAATCTTGTCGTAGAGCGTCGAAGGTCCAGGATTCAGTTTCAGAGTTTCGTCCAGGTATAATCTAAAGTCCTAAGGACTGGGTTCCTACCTTTATTCTAAAAATAGGGGTTGGACTACTCTGTGGCGCCACCTATGGGTGGGTCAGGGCAGAGGGGTGGCTACACCCTTTCCCTTTGTCCAGTTCGCGCCAAAGCAGGGGCTGCAAGCCCCTGATCCGGTTTGAACTGGGGTATGCACAGGGACACCAAATGTGCCCCCAGTGCAGGACTTCAAAGCACCCGAAAGTGCTCCCGCCCAGCCCCAATACACATTATCCTGTCTGGGGAGGTGGTCACACCTCCCTGGGACAGGAACCCTATTGTCCAGGCCTCCCCTGCCGGAGTTTCGTCCAGCAGCAGGAGGCCAGACTCGTGTCTGTGGCAGCAGCATCCATTTTGTGATGCCAGGGCTCTGGAAAGAAGTTACCGGACTCGTCAGAGTTAACATGTCTTTCCCTCTAGAAGGGTGGAATGCTACCCCCGCTGCCAGGATTGGCGGGGGGTAGTATTCCAAGATGTTTGACACCAAACACGACATGTTTAGGTGCAGCCATTCCAAAGTTAGCATTTTACCGCGAGGCTATAATGCGCTTAAGAGTATATGGTCAGGCTGCACTACAAACAGCATCAGAGATGGTCTCCGAACGCTGCAGAGGGCCTTGCTCATGCAGGGGCACCCTCTCACATAGGAACCACGCACTCTGCCTTTAGGATTGATAAGGCCTGCCTTAGGAGTGACTTATAGGTTTATATGTGTGTATGTATTTCGTGATATAGGTAACCTATATCACAGTAAGGGTGCATGCACCACCTTACCCAGGCTGCAGTAGCAGACCTGTGGTGTCAGTTTGGATGGCCTTCCAGGGGTGGCATAATACATGCTGCAGCCCCTGGCAGGCCTCTGAGGTACCTATGCCCTTGGTACATAGTATACCATATACTAGGGACTTATAAGGGCACTCCAGATCCCAATCAGTGATGTGCCTAAGGCACATGGAAACCATTTTAGAGAGAAGCAGCTAGGCTGGGGTTCTGATTAGCAGGGCCCCAGCCAGACTAATGTCGAAAAACAGTGAAGCATCAGCAAAAGTGGGGGCACCCATGTGAAGCAGATCCTACTCTCCTACACAACCCCCCAAACGTAGGGACATTAAACTAACCTTGCCCAGTTAAGTCTTCATGTTCTAAGTGGAAATACCTAGAGAGTCCATCTGCATTCGCATGGTTACTCCCAGGCCTATGTTCCACTGTAAAGTCCATCCCCTGTAGGGAAATGGACCACCTAAGCAGTTTGGGGTTTTCACCCTTCATTTGTTTTAGCCATAAGAGGGGCTTATGGTCTGTCTGAACCAGGAAGTGTGTACCAAACAAGTATGGCCTCAACTTCTTCAGAGCCCAGACCACAGCAAAGGCCTCCCTCTCTATGGCTGACCAACGTTTCTCTCTAGGGGTCAGCCTTCTGCTAATAAAAGCTACTGGCTGATCCTGACCTTCTTCATTCAATTGTGACAGTACAGCCTCTACCCCCAATTCAGATGCATCAGTTTGAACAATGAACTTCTTGGAGTAATCAGGACTCTGCAGAATTGGAGCAGTGCACATGGCCTGCTTGAGGTCATCAAATGCCTTTTGACAGCTAACTGTCCACTGAACCTTTTGGGCATTTTCTTAGAAGTTAAGTCATTCAAGGGTGTCACTATTGATCCATACCCCTTGACAAATCTCCTATAGTACCCAGTCAGGCCTAAGAAGGCTCTCACCTGAGTCTGGGTAGTGGGAGCAGTCCAGTCCATGATGGTCTGGATCTTGCTCTGCAAAGGTTGAACCTGGCCTCCACCCACAAGGTGGCCCAGGTACACAACCTGACTCTGCCCTATCTGGCACTTAGTGGCCTTGATAGTCAGGCCTGCCTTTTGCAGGGCCTGTAAAACATTCCTGAGGTGGACCAGGTGATCCTCCCAGGTGGAGCTAAAGACAGCAATATCATCTAGATAAGCTGCACTATAGGCTTCCAGTCCTGTGAGAACTGTATTCACCAACCTCTGGAAAGTGGCAGGTGCATTCTTCAGACCAAAGGGCATTACCACAAATTGATAATGCCCACTAGGGGTTGAGAATGCTGTTTTGGGCTTTGCAGTATCAGCTAGTCTGATCTGCCAGTAGCCAGCTGTTAGGTAAAATGTGCTGAGATATTTGGCAGAGGCCAAAGTATCTATGAGCTCATCTGCCCTGGGTATTGGATGGGCATCAGTCCTAGTGACTGCATTGAGACCCCTGTAGTCTACACAGAACCTCATCTCTCTCTTTCCACCACTGGTGTGAGGTTTCGGTACAAGGACTACTGGACTAGCCCAAGGGCTATCTGAGGGTTCAATTACTCCCAATTCCAACATTTTCTGGACTTCAGTCCTGATACAGTCCCTGACATGTGTCAGGTTGCCTATAAATCTTGTTTTTAATAGGCAGACTGTCCCCAGTGTCCACTTCATGAAGTGCACCAGGTGGTCTGACTGGGTGTCAGTGAAAACATATGTCGAAACTGATTGAGGACTTGCCTGCAATCAGTTTGTTGCTGGGTAGTGAGGCTGCCTGCCAAGGCTGCACCATCAACTGACCCATCGTCAGGGTTCTGTGAGAGCAGGTCAGGGAGTGGGTCACTCTCTTCCTCCTGCCCTTCATCAGTAGCCATGAGCAAGCCCATGTCTGCCCTGTCCACATATGGTTTTAACCTGTTGACATGGAGAACCCTGTGGGGACTCCTGGGTGTTCCTAGGTCTACTAAATAAGTGACCTCACCCTTCTGCTCAACAATAGTGTGGGGTCCACTCCATTTATCTTGGAGAGCTGCTGGGGCCACTGGCTCCAACACCACACCTTCTGTCCTGGCTGGTAAACAGTCAGAACAGCCTTTGGTCATGCCAGGCCTTTTGAAGTTCCTGGCTAGCCTCAAGGTTTTTGGTTGCCTTTTCATGTACTCAGCCATCCTGGAGCGGAGACCAAGTACATAGTCCACTATATCTTGCTTTGGGGGCTTGAGAGGTAACTCCCATCCTTCCTTCACCAAGCACAGTGGACCCCTCACAGGGTGGCCAAACAGAAGTTCAAAAGGGCTGTAACCAACCCCTTCTGAGGCACCTCCCTATATGCGAATAAAAGGCAGGGCAAGAGTATGTCCCATCTACGCCTAAGCTTTTCTGGGAGCCCTTTAATCATGCCCTTCAAGGTTTTGTTGAATCTCTCAACTAAACCATTGCATTGTGGGTGATAGGGTGTGGTGAACTTATAAGTCACTCCACACTCCTTCCACATTGCTTTTAAGTATCCAGACATGAAGTTTGCACCCCTGTCTGATACTACCTCCTTAGGAAAGCCCACTCTTGAGAAGATTCCCAGGAGGGCCCTTGCCACCACAGGTGCTGTAGTGGTCCTGAGGGGAATAGCTTCTGGGTACCTGGTGGCATGATCCACTACCACCAGGATAAACCTGTGCCCAGAGGCTGTTTGGGGATCCATGGGACCGACAATGTCAATCCCTACCCTTTCAAAGGGCACCCCCACCACAGGTAGTGGTATCAGGGGGCCTTTGTAGTGCCACCTGCTTTGCCACTGGCTTGGCAGGTTACACAGGAGCGACAAAACTCCTTACTGTCTTCAGACATGTGGGGCCAGTGAAAGTGAGGGACAATTCTGTCCCAAGTCTTGTTCTGGCCCAGGTGACCTGCTAAGGGAATATCATGGGCTAGGGTCAATAGGAAGCCCCTGAACTTCAAAGGTATTACCAACCTCCTGGTAGCACCAGGCTTGGGGTCTCTACTCTCTGAGTACAGGAGTCCATCATCCCAATACACTGTATGGGGACCACTAGCTTTCCCAGCAGCCTCAGCAGCAGCTTTCTGTCTGAGGGGTTCAAGGGAGGGGCAGCTCTGCTGCTCCTGGCTCAGATCTGCCCTAGAAGGTCCCCCTGTCCCCAAGAACTCAACCTGGTCAGGTTCAAGCTCCTCTGGGACAGTTCCTTCTTCAGGGCTGAGATCATCCCCCTCAAGCGACTGATCTTCCTCCTGAGCCAAGGGGAAGGCACTGCCTTAACCCTACTACTCCTCCTCTTGGAAGGCACTTGGTCCATTCTTCCAGGATCCAAGGCCTGTTCAGTGCTAGACATTTTGGCTTGTGACCTGGTCACAGCAAACACATCTGCAGGGATCCCCAGCATTTCTGCATGGGTCCTGAGCTCCACTTCTGCCCAAGCAGAAGTCTCTAAGTCATTGCCAAGCAAGCATTCGACTGGTAGGTTTGCACTCACCACAACCTTCTTAAGGCCAGTTACCCCTCCCCAGGAGAAGTTAACAACTGCCAGAGTATGGTCTGTTCTGACATTGCTAGCATTGGTC
The DNA here is from genome assembly GCA_963921515.1 of Calotriton arnoldi. Classification (NCBI taxonomy): domain Eukaryota; kingdom Metazoa; phylum Chordata; class Amphibia; order Caudata; family Salamandridae; genus Calotriton; species Calotriton arnoldi. The sequence continues at coordinate 971,390 of CAWUFW010007179.1, forward strand.
ACTTGGTACATTTCACCAAGCATAACTTGCCCAGGTAGCACAAGGTCTTGTGTCACCATTGTGACACTTGCCCCTGTGTCCCTAAATGCCAAAGCCTCACGTCCATTGATTAAAGGCTGTTGTCTGTACTTGCCCAGATTACTGGGACTCACAGTGGAGGTCACATCCATGCCTCCATCACAGACTAACACAGCCTGAGTCAGTTCCCTGACTAAGTCAGAGCCCAACTCAGTTCCCAGGGTGAACCCTACTAAACCCTTTGCTGGAGCACTTCCACCAACTGTACTAGGGGAACAGGTGCCTTAGGGGCATTGGTGGGTGCTGGACTGGAGTCTTTGGACTTGGTGCAATCACTGGTCCAGTGGGTCTTTTGCTTACAGACCTTGCACCATGGTTTTCTTTGGCCTTTACCCTTGGTAGACTGGGAATCCCCACCAGAAGAAGATTTTTGGGGGCCTGATGAAGACTTTTGATCTTTACCCTTCTCCCCACCCTTGTCAGAGTTTTTAGCATCTGGCTTCTTGGTTTCCCCACCTTGGTTCTGTACCTTCTGCTTCACCCTGGTTCTGACCCATTTGTCTGCCTTCTTTCCCAATTCTTGGGGAGAGGTCAGATCAGAGTCTACCAGGTATTGATGCAACAGCTGATTTTGACAGTTATTAAGAATCTGCTCCCTCATTATCAGATTGTACAATCCTGAGAAGTCACACACCTTACTGCCCATCAACCAGCCTTCCAGAGCCTTGGCAGAACAATCCACATAGTCTACCCAGTCTTGAGTCTGTGCTTTTTGGGTGTCTCTGAACTTCAACCTGTACTGTTCAGTGGTTAGGCCAAACCCATCAATAAGAGCACTCTTCAAGACCTTGTAATTATCAGCATCCTCCTCTCTAACAGTGAGGAGCTTATCTCTACCTTTGTCAGCAAAGGAGAGCCACAAGATTGCTGCCCACTGCTCCTGAGGGACCTTCTGTACCTTACAGGCCCTCTCTAGAGCAGTTATCCACTTGTGGATGTCATCCCCATTCTGATAGGGAGGGACAATCTTGCTCAGGTTCCTATGGTCATAGGACCTTTCCCTATCTCTAGGGATCTGGCTGCCACCATGGGACTCTAGTCCCAACTTTCTTTTCTCTCTAAAGAGATCAAGGGACTCCCTGTCTAAGGCTACTTGCTTCCTTCTGAGTTCAAGCTGAGCTTCCTCATATTGAATCAGCCTCTTTCTTCTCTCATGAGAGGATTCCCTCCTATGAGATGAGACAGAGCTCCCTATTGAGGTGCCAGAGTGGTTGGACTCCTGAGAAGGAGACCTAGACCTCCTGGTCACACTCATAATCCTTCCTAGGGGGACAAAGGGTGCATCATTCTGATCCTCCTCTTCCTCCTCCCCAGGAGGGATTGGGTTTTCCAGGTCAGGGTCATTGTCACCCTCCTGGCCAGTTTCAGAGGGGGGGTTGGGGGTATTGGTACCCCTAGCGTCCTCCTCTTCTCCTGCCCCACCCTCAGCTCCTACCCCTTCAGTCCCTACAGGCTTACTAAGGTCATAAGCCACCAACAACTCCTTGAGGTGTTGGGTGGTGAGAGCTTTGGCCTGTCCTTATTTTTCTCAAGTTACATAAAGCTCTCAATTCCAAGAATGGGAGTGTATCATACTTGGAGGGTGGAAGCTCAATGGCTTCCTGCAAGGATTCCTCGGATCCTGCCTTAAAGACATTACTAGTGTGGTGTGGTGTATGCACTACCTACTCTAGTGTGGCCTACTAAACTCTCTTGAGTTGTAGAAAGGGTTGTGCTATCCCTTAACACACAACTCTAAGTTCAGTAGAACTTACTGTATTCTAAGCTTAAATTATATGTACCTTAGAGTACCTTTAGTGGTTTTCAGTTGATCAATTCAATTGAGATTATCTGGTAAAACAATAGCAAGCTGGAATCCCACACGCTGCACACCAATGTGAGAAGTTGGCCTGGTATATGCTGTCCACTAATTATAGTGGGCACCTTGCACCAGTCCAAACAACCCCTTATTGGAGATAGGTTAAAGACAACCTTATTGAAAGCTATCCTAGTGGTAGCTATGGAGAGCAGCCTTCAGGCTAAGTCTTGAAGGAATGTAAAGCAGCTTGTTTTACCAGTCTATAATCTCTTGAGTGACCAAATGAAAGAGCACCACACCAGGTATATATTCAAAATATATGTATTTATTGCTAAACACACCCCTCTAGTCTCTTTATGAGGCTAGAGTTCGAAGTACACAAGTTATAAGTTATTAAGTCACAGTAATAGCACAAATACACGTTTGGGCCCTAGGGGCGTACCAAACCATATACCAATAAAGTGGTATGCGAACCACGACTGAACTAGACACTAGGCCTAGAGCCTCTAGAAGTGCTTGGACCACAAGGAACCACCCAAGGGAGTGACACAGGGGACCCACGGGAGACGCGTGCAGTGTAAATACACAACCGCGATACGCCGTTAACTTCTATGGAGAAAGTCGGGATCGGGAAAATAGAGGAAAGGGACACTTAAAAGAGGACTAGGACAAAACCCTTTGAGATCTAGGACTTTGAAGAGTCTCTACCCACGGGAGCACCGGAGTACTCGTGTTACCTCACCCAGGGAAGCCGGGTGCATAGGTGCCTTTCGGGGTCGGGTTTCGTCGTCGATTCGAATGGCGATCTGCTGCAAAGTGCTGCTGGCGGCCAAGAGAAAAGTGTCCGGGTGGATCCAAGAGTGGATCGGAGTTCTGAAGAACCTGAAAGCAGAGGGGACAGAGTCTGGGTCACTAGCCAGTGACCAGGAAGGCGATGGATAGATGCCCACCGATGTCGAGTGCTTCAGGTGCGTTGATGGTCGTCTTGACTCTTCAGCCACGAGGTCCAGGAGGCGTTGTCGGCGACCAGGAGCAGGATTCGGGCTGGTACACGATGTCTGTCGAGTGCTGAGGTGTCGGCGACCGGATTGGACCCAACAAGCCTTGGCAACGGCAAGTCTCGGTGAAGATGTAGATCGTCGATGGTGCAGACCAGCAAGGTCTGTGGAACTCACCCAGCGAGGGTAAGTGAGGGCAGGCCTGGAGCAACCAGGATGCCAAGTAAGAAAAGGATTGGCCTTCGTTAAGGGCTACTAGCCAACGGGCTAGCGACCGCGAAGGAGCCTCGTGACGCCGCACGTGGATCTGGCTTACAGGACACTCGTGGAGTGGGGGCCAGTGATCTTCGGTGCAGGTGGTGCTGGAGGCTAGGGCTACTCGGAGCCCAAAGCATGACTTCTTGGGAGACCCAGAAGATGATGCACTTGCAAATGTGCTCGGTGTCCAGGGGTCACGGTCTCAAGTCACCCACGATAGCCACGGGCCTCAGCTTTGCTGGGGACTCAGGGTAGCCTCGGGAAGTCTGAGAATCCACCTCTGGTGATGCGATGACTTCGGCGTCCGACAGGAGCTTCAGAAATGCGGAACCGGACAGATGCTTCTTTGGTGCCTGCCAAGCAGAGGAGTCACTCCTTGACCCCAAGGGAGATTCTTCAGTCCTCTAATCTTGTCGTAGAGCGTCGAAGGTCCAGGATTCAGTTTCAGAGTTTCGTCCAGGTATAATCTAAAGTCCTAAGGACTGGGTTCCTACCTTTATTCTAAAAATAGGGGTTGGACTACTCTGTGGCCCCACCTATGGGTGGGTCAGGGCAGAGGGTGGCTACACCCCTTTCCCTTTGTCCAGTTCGCGCCAAAGCAGGGGCTGCAAGCGCCTGATCCGGTTTGAACTGGGGTATGCACAGGGACACCAAATGTGCCCCCAGTGCAGGACTTCAAAGCACCCGAAAGTGCTCCCGCCCAGCCCCAATACACATTATCCTGTCTGGGGAGGTGGTCACACCTCCCTGGGACAGGAACCCTATTGTCCAGGCCTCCCCTGCCGGAGTTTCGTCCAGCAGCAGGAGGCCAGACTCGTGTCTGTGGCAGCAGCATCCATTTTGTGATGCCAGGGCTCTGGAAAGAAGTTACCGGACTCGTCAGAGTTAACATGTCTTTCCCTCTAGAAGGGTGGAATGCTACCCCGCCGCCAGGATTGGCGGGGGGGTAGTATTCAAGATGTTTGACACCAAACACGACATGTTTAGGTGCAGCCATTCCAAAGTTAGCATTTTACCGCGAGGATATAATGCGCTTAAGAGTATATGGTCAGGCTGCACTACAAACAGCATCAGAGATGGTCTCCGAACGCTGCAGAGGGGCCCTGCTCATGCAGGGGCACCCTCTCACATAGGAACCACGCACTCTGCCTTTAGGATTGATAAGGCCTGCCTTAGGAGTGACTTATAGGTTTATATATGTGTATGTATTTCGTGATATAGGTAACCTATATCACAGTAAGGAGTGCATGCACCACCTTACCCAGGCTGCAGTAGCAGACCTGTGGTGTCAGTTTGGATGGCCTTCCAGGGGTGGCATAATACATGCTGCAGCCCCTGGCAGGCCTCTGAGGTACCTATGCCCTTGGTACATAGTATACCATATACTAGGGACTTATAAGGGCACTCCAGATCCCAATCAGTGATGTGCCTAAGGCACATGGAAACCATTTTAGAGAGGAAGCAGCTAGGCTGGGGTTCTGATTAGCAGGGCCCCAGCCAGACTAATGTCGAAAAACAGTGAAGCATCAGCAAAAAGTGGGGGCACCCATGTGAAGCAGATCCTACTCTCCTACACCCGTTACAACACCTTACATGGAAAGTAGCTTTTCTGGTGGCTATTACATCAGCGCGCAGAGTGAGTGAAATCCAAGCACTCTGTTCTAATGAACCGTATACGGTTTTCCATTACAATAGGGTGGTTTTGAGAACTCACCCTTCTTTCCTACCCAAAGTAGTGTCTGACTTCCATGTCAACCAGACAATTTCTCTCCCCTCTTTTTTTCTCAATCCTGCTACACCAGCAGAAAGGTCTCTTCGCTCATTAGACCTCAAGAGGGTTCTCAAATTCTATTTGGAGGGAACAAAATCCATTAGAAAGGCTGATCAATTGTTTGTAAACTACGGCTCTGTTAGGACAGGCTTTCCAGCCTCCAAACGATCTATTTCGAGGTGGATAGTGTCCTGTATTAAATTGGCTTACCAATTAGCGAACAGGCCACTGTTAGCCTCCCTAAAGCTCACTCTACTAGGGGAAAGGCTGCTACAATAGCTTTCTTACACAATGTACCGATGGCCGAGATTTGCAAGGCTGCAACTTGGAAGTCAGTACATACGTTTACCAAGCATTACTGTCTGGATTCTGACTCCAGAGCGGATACCCAAGTTGGCCAAGCCTCCTTGAGGAATCTGTTCCAATGCTAGTTTAATTGGAGTCTTTGAAATATTCTTTAACAATGTATTCTTTCTGGTCACTTGCCCGCAGGATGAGGGGATGGGCTTGCTATTCTATTCATGTGCTTATGACTATTGATGAGGATCCCCTGGAATAGAAGGATAAGTTACTTACCTGTAATCCTAGTTCTCTTCCAGGGGTATCCTCATCAAAGTCATAAGCAACCCACCCGCCTCCCCGGGCAAGTGATCAAGATACATGTCATCTCTTTGTGCCCAGGCCTTCGGGTCTCCGCAAAAAACAACTGACCTAACTGTCACCCCTGAGGCATGATGGGAAGCTAGGGGTCATGGCTGCCTTAAAGGCACGGTGCCAGTTTATTCTGTGTGTTCTGTGGGTTAGCTTTTCAGCTTTCTACACTGATGTTTTCTACAATGCAGCCTATGTGCTGGCAATGTTCTTTCATTCCTCTTTGCAGGATTGTGTTTTCTGCTGTGCATTAAAGCATTTTTCAAATGTGTTTATTTCTCCCTGCTTTATTGGAATTGTATTTCTGTGCAAGGGAAATTCTTACAACATTGCTCAGCGTTTTCTAGTATTAGAAGGCTGCATTGTGTTTTTATATATATATGGATATATATATAGAGCTACATATATGGTTTCCACATATATGTTTTATATGTTTCCGGGGTCCTGCGCATGGGCGGGAATATTCCTTTGCTTATGACTTTGATGAGGATACCCCTGGAAGAGAACTAGGATTACAGGTAAGTAACTTATCCTTACACAACACTCACTAACACATTGGTATATCTCTTACCCGGAGATATAAACACAAATACACAATAATACTTCAATTGTACTAAGTAGCACAAAATACAGTGGTCTCCAGGGTGAGATGAATCCATATATTAAGAAAGTGGAATGCGAACTGTGACCGAAGTCGGGACTTGGACCAGGAGACTCAGAGGAGCTGTGGACACAAGGAACCACCCCATCTAAGTACCCAGGAACCCGACGGAGGCCGTGTGCAGAGTGGAGACACAGCCGCGTGCCTAATAGAAGTCAATGGGTAAGTCACGGTTGCAGTTTTTAAGAAGAAGGACCCTTCCCAGTGGACCCTGAAGAAACCCTGTGGAAGCGGGAAGGTTGGAGAGTCACCCCACCCGTGGATACCCCAGGAATCAGGATATCTACTCCAGGGATGCCGCGTGCATAGGTGCAATGTGAGGTTGGAAACCGCCGTTGACCACAATGAAGGACTTCAGGAAAGATGCAGCTGGAGAAGACTGTGCCAGAGTCCGGTGGAATCCAGGGGTGGATTCTTGAAGTGAAGAACCTGTAAGCAGAGAGGACAGTGTCTATGCCACTTGGAGGTGACCAGAAGGCACGGAAGAGCAATGCCCACTGATGACGGACGGTTCAAGAGAGTTGACGGTGACTTAATTGCTGCAGCTGTGAGGACCAGGTGATGCTGAGGAAGACGAAGAGCCATGCACGGGCTGTCCGAAGTAGGAAGTCGAGAACCAGGGGTTCGATGTCCGGCAGGAGTACCAACAAACCTTGGCAGCTGCAACAGGCATGGAAAGCGAAGAAAGAGCAACAGAGGGACCAGCAAGGTCCAAGGGACTCACCAGAAGTAGGGGAGTCAAGCAGTCCAAAAGCAAGCAGGGGAGCCCACTGGAGCAGAAGAAGACCCTCAAGACGACCTCGAGCAGCTCACCAAGAAAGAAGGCCCACGGTGCACAGGATGCGATGAGGACGCTGTACTTGGCAGGAAAAGATGCTTGAGGCTGGTGCTTCTTGTAACTCGAAGATCTCTGGAGTGCAGAGCCAACAAGCCTTGGCAACGGCAAGCTGATGCAGTGCACAGGGATTTGGTCCCAACAATTCAAATGAGGGATACTGGCCTCAAAATTGCAGAGAGGACAGTTCAGGCCTCGAGGGAGTTGCAGAACCACTACCTGTGTTGCTGAGCCTATCAAAATCCGTGGGACATCAGGAGCAGCAGACTGGTCAGCTTCATTGCGGTGCCTGCAGATTCAGGGGAGTGATTCCTTCACTGCAAGGGAGATTACTTCAGGTGTCCTTGATGCCCACAGGTCTGGTGAAAATCCTGGAAGAAGCACAGACACACACAACAAAGAAAGCTTGCAGAACAGCAAGACCAGGAGCAGCAGGAGCCTTCCTTGATGCAGTTTTGGTTCCAGGCAAAGTTCAGCGAAGTCCAAGTGTCCAGATGGTCAAACAGTGACGTGGTTTCAGTCTTGAGTTTTGTCCCACAACGAATCTGAGGACCCAACCACAGGTAAGCCCTTGAATACCTTAGGAAGGGAGTAAGGACGACTCAGGGGTCCCTCCCAGAGGAGGAGCTGGACAAGAGGGGGAATACTCCCATGTCCTTTGTCCAGTTTCACGCCAGAACGGGAGCCAAGGGCTCCCAGAACTGGTTCCAACTGGAATATGCAAGGAGGGCACCAAATGTGCCCTACAAATCAGTCTGTGGACGCTGGCAAGTGGCCCACCCCAACTCAATACACAAAGTCCTGTCTGGGAGGTGGTCACACCTCCCTGCTGCAGGAAAGCTATTGTTCTACCTTCCCTTGCTAGAGCTTGGCTCAACAGCAGGAGGGCAGAATCGTGTCTGTGGTCGGCAGCAGCACTAGCTTGCTGTCAGACCCTGAAAGGCTATAACCAGGAGTACAGGGGGGTAACCCAAGGGAACTCCCCAGTACATAAGATCGTACGTCCAACACTGGAATCGGTGTTGGGGTCTGATTCCAACATGTTTGATACCAAACATGACCAGGTTCGGTGCAGCCACTATATAGTTAGACATCTTTTAATGACTGATATCCACTATATGTATTAAAATTGCTGACAGCACTAACAAAGCCTGGAGAATCGACTACGGGATTTTTAGGGGTGTCCTGCTCATGCAGGGACACCCTCACCCTGCCTTCAGGACTGAAAGGCCTGCCAGAAGGATGACTTATAGATTTTAAGTGTAGTGACCTCAGATATAAGAAAACGTATATCTTATCATGAGGGGTGCTAGCACCAACTCACACAGGCTGCAATGGCAGGCATGTAGTCACAGTTTGAGTGGTCTCTCATGGGTGGCATAATACATGCTGCAGCCCATGGGAGACCTCTGGTGTACCTATGCCCTGGCTACCTCAGTAGCATATACCTGGGACTTACAAGGGTACACCAATAGCCAATTGTGGAGGTACAACAATACTTACCATGGTTAATTTAGGGAGGAAGCACAGTGACTGGGGTACTGATTAGCAGGATTCCAGTCAGACTAGTCAAAAAAACATACTGACACCAGCAAAAAGTGGGGGTAACCATGAAAGCAGATCCTACTTTCCTACACATGTTAGATATTGAGGAAAGTCTTACAATTGTGAGTTTAACCAAGCTAGGGTTAAGATGCACATTCTCTCTAACTCTTTCGACAGTGCTAAGATTTCATAAGGTGAACACAGAAGCCTGCACTCTATGAAAACCAAACTACATAGCACATACAATCATGCAGTTGCTTGAAAAAGAGTTGAAATGTCTGATGTTAATTTTGTTTTTCCATTACAGCTGTTCATCAATGAATATGACCATGTGCCATTTGAAGCTATAACATACCTGACTGGTGAATGCAACTACGGTGGCCGAGTGACAGATGACTGGGACAGGCGTCTGCTACTGACAACTCTAGGAGATTTTTATAACACAGAAATAATTGACAACCCTCGCTATTCGTTTTCTCCAAGTGGAAGCTATTTTGCACCACCAAAATTAACTTATGAAGATTACATTGAATTTATTAAGGTATTTATTGTTCTTTTAGCAGTCAGTTGAAATGCAATCCACAAAGCTTCATCCAAGCTTTTAAAATGTTTCTGTGTGTTTGTATTGTGTCCAAAAAGCAAGAATCAGTGGTGCTGGACCAATTTTCATAGAGAGGGTGCTGGCCTATGTAGTCAGCTCACCAGATCTGAAGAGGGGGTGGGCACTGCCAGGAACCCTGAATTGTGCTGGGGACCTGCAAGAACCCAGCTCAGGTATCTCTTATTTAATTTTGATGTAGTTAATTACTTTCCACTATGTAGCCTCTTGAACACAGCAGTGTGGAACAATAGTGATATTGCAGGCCAAAAGAATCACAAGGATAATATCTGTATGATGCACAGAACAGAAAGACTATATAGGGAACAAAGGCTCAATGTATTGTTGGCCAGGTAACTTTGCAGCACTGTGTTTGTATAGCACGTGCATAGTGACCGGGCAAATTCTATGCTCTCTGCCGAATGTGTCAGGCTGACCCAACACAAGGAGGGTGGTCAGAATGATTCTTCAACCGTAACTCATCAGTATTAACGTGGCAACGCTAGTCTTGCAACCAGCTGCAAGTACAGAAATCGAGACTGACAAGAGAAAGCACACTTCTGTTTCTGCATTCATGTTGGCATGGTGATAGTATTGCAACCCCTGACCCACAAATGTGTAATAGTAGTTACAATGCAAGAAAGGGGTGCCTTGCAAAAGGGCATCACAGTATGCATACAGGAGTCCAAGAACTGCTGTTTACTCCAGCCCGTGCCTGCAGCTGTTAATCACGTTCTGGAAGCTGTACATCTTTGTAAGAAACTGGGTTATTGGTTGAGGTGGGTGGAAGGCCCAATCAGGCAACAACTAGAAATCCTTGTCAGGGTGAACCACAAAAGTCACTAAATTAACCTGTGGTTAACCCTTTGATAGCTTGGAACAAAGCAGTCAGGCTTAACGTAGAGCAATGTGTATAGTATTTATGCAGCATACAAACAGTAATAAAGTGAATACAAAACATAAGAAAAATCCCAAACCAATTCAAAAGATAGGGTAAATTCCAATAAATAAAATGATACCAGAACGACAAAAATCAAATCAGTAGAACTAGAGAAAAGTAATTTCCAAGTTTCTAGTGAAAATAGTACCTAAAAGCATGAGGTGTTACTCGCATTCATCTGTTCACACTAGACCGGAGGAAAGTCACAAGTTTAGACTGAACCTGATGGAGTATGGGTCGGATACAAGGACCATGTTAGTGCCGGTGATAGAGTTACCTTCTCAAAGTTTGGCATGAAGAGTTCCATAAGCCGTGGAGGAGGCCGCGAGGAGGAGGTAGAGCACTGCAGATGGTCGTTGCTGTAGTGTGAAGAGCAGGCCAGGTGGCATGGGCTGTTTTTGCTGTAGCATGACGAGCCGGTCGGGAGTTGCAGATGGTGGTTGCTGGAGCGACACGCTGGCAGTCACTGTGGGCTGTCATTGCTGTAGTGCAAAATGTAGATATTTTCTGAAGCGCGAAGAGCAGGTCTTGACTGGCGTTTCGTGTTGGCAGTCGGCATGGGTGGCAGAAAGGGACTGTTCCCAGTCGCAAATAGCCCAAACTTCAGGATTTCATCTTTTCTTCTTGGGAGGAGCTCAAACTGATGTGGGCCAATGGTCTAGGGCCTGGGGTCATCTCTTGGGGATCAGGAACTCACTCAGACAGGTCCAGTTTTCAGGTCTGGGAAGGTTCAGTTGTAGCAGGCTGCTGGGCACTTGCAGAGTTGTCTCTGGAGCTTGTTATGTCCTTGTAGCTAAACTAGAGGTCAGCCAACTGACCCTTGGAGCCACTCAGGTTAGCCTGGGATGAAAGCAAGCAGGTCCAATGTTCCTTCTCAGACCTCAAGGCAGTGCTCAAGCAGCAGGGCAGTCCTCTGGCAGCAGGGCAGGTTTATTCTGTAATGTCGACCAGTCCAGGATTGTGTTCAAAAGTGGTTCTGGAAGTCCAATATTTATACCAGGTGCTGCCTTTGTTTGGGAAGTTCTTCCCTTTCCTTGTCAAGGCTTTATGTAGTCTGGGATGAACAAAGACAGGGCAAGCCTAGTGTCAGATTCCTTTATGTGTGTAGGCGGCAAATACCTTTGATATGTAAGTGGGGCTGGGTGCAGCCCTTCGCAGTCATCCTGCCAGGATGGCCCATTCTGTCCACACCTAAGCCCTCTATGTGTTACTGTTTGGAAGCAATACACAAACCCCAACAGTAGATACTTTAACAGTCATGTGACCTAGTACACTGGCTGAAGGCACAAATGGGTAGGACAAGAAAATGGCAACTTTCTAAAAGTGGCATTTTCAGAATTGTGAATAAAAATACGACTTCCTCATTAAAGAGTGTACACTGCATACAGTGCTTAATTTGAGCCGGTGCTCAGCACCGGCACTTAATTGGTTTCCGGTGCTCGGCACCTAATTGTCAACACCATACTTCCAACAGTCTACCACATGGTGGCGCTGCTCATCTAATTTAGAGATGAGCAGAACAACGGTTGTTTAGGAATACAATATACATTAAAAAATTGCTACCACCTACCTCCCCAGCCATTCCTTTAGCTTTGAGGACCTGGAATAATCTGAACTGTCGCATTTACATGCGAAAGAGATGGTTAGTAGTTGTTTTGGCAGCGATGACAAGGGCGATGGGTAGTGCAAGCTGCAGTGGCCTCCTGGTTAGAGCCCTGGCACTTAATATTTTACAAATTAAGCACTGACTGCATATCTCTATCTGCTCCCAATCCAAAGTTATTACTTGGTAAAAAATAATAGGGTAACTTAGTGTTAGCCAATGGGAGTCATAGACCTCACAGCAGCAAAAAAATGACTTTAGGGGTTTTGCACTGCCAGGACATGTAAAACATAAGCGTACGTATCCTGTGTTTCAAATACTATGCACCCTGCCCTATGAGCCTTTAAGGCCTACCTTAGGGGTGACTTAAATGTATTAAAAAAAGGGAGGCCTAGGCCTGGCGAAAGGTTTATTTTACCAGGTCGAAATGGCAGTGTAAAACTTCACCACAATCGTAGGTCAGGGACATGTTTGTAAGGCTACTTATGTGGTTTGCACAATGAGCCCTGCAGGCCCACTATTCGCATTTCATTTACAGGCCCTGGGTACATTAGTACCATTTATTATGGACTTACAAGTATAGGCTAATTGTACCATGTTTGAAGGAGAGACTACAAACATCTTACTGGTTAGCAGTGGGAAAATACACAGAATCCACAAGCCAACAAAAACAAATTCAACAAACAGGTTGAGTGAAGGCAAAACATTTGGGGGAATACCACACCAATGATGTCAGGTCTAACAATATTGGATAACTTTTACTGTGCAAATGGCTACTGACTAACAATGGAAGTGGGTAATTTTACAGTACTTTGTGTCTGCCAGATTTATTGAAGATCTTTGATACATTTCCTTGTGAATCCTAAGGAAAAGAAGAATGCCTCTTCACCACCCCATCTTCCTTGTGATTTCCAAGGAATCTCAATATAACATTGTGAGTCACAAACACATTGCAAACCAGCAATACCATTGCACTTTGATTTTTTTACCTTAGCAGAGTCATCGTGAAAAATATTTAATGCATTGAGGACAAAGTGCTTACTCACTGTTGGGAAGAATTGGCATTTGTGGCAGTGAGGGTATGGAATGGACCACACCAGAAGGGAACGGTATCCAAATGAAACAAGCTTACACGCAGGTCTCACATAGGACTCAATTAGTTGAAGAATTCATCCTTGGGTTCTCTAAGTCTTCTTTTAATTTATTTTTATCATTTGTCTTTGTGGGTGACCCATGGGACACACAAAGTAAAAGGTCAAAATAAGCAGAGGGTGGGTGCAACAAACTGTAGAGCAGGCAACAAATTGTAGAGCAAGGAATATCCCATGTGAGAAAACAGGGATGTCTCAGAGAGAAGGAACAGGATCAGGCAACAAATGCTGGAAAAATATTCCTGTACATGCATCCAACAGAAAAGATTAGAGGTTTGCACAGGGTTTAAACCTTTAGAAACTGGGATTTGGGTATCAAGCTCGGGAAAGTCAAAAAAACTTTTGGCATTATACAGGATGTGTTCAGCTCAAGGTAAATTAGGAATGAATGCAGTAAAGACAGAAAAAAGGCAGCTGGGAAAGATACAATATAGATAACTGGTTAGGACTGGGATCAAGAAGTAGGAAGAGATTTGTGACATTCACTGAACACAGTCAGAATGGGGGGCATGGCAGCACACATAATTTTGTTCCTACTGGAATCCAGGTTAGAAAACGTAGAGAGCCTTAATGTTCCTCAGTACTGTCACTTAGAAGGTGGACATGTTTCTTTGTTGGGTGCAGGACCTGATTAGTTTTCACTAACCGTTGTGGGCCATATTGTTATAGGCTTGCTGGTATCACCTTTTGATACTATCCCTGGTGGAATGTTGTTGGAGACTTTCAGGCCTCCTGTGTGCCATCAGTTTCATTGCTGCACTCCAGAAAGCAGCAATGGAAGACTGTTGGATAGAATGGGGCACAATTATGTGACTCTGAACGATTGATTCTGTGACTCCTATTTATTTTTTTAATTCCCACTGCATGTCATTTTTAAGAGTCAAACAAAAGACTTCCTCTCTTGTATCAATAATCATTACTTGTATCACCAACTATTGAGATTGCCAACTTTAAGACTATGGAAGTTAAAAACTAGAGTGACTGTAAGACCCAAGCGTTGTAAGGCCCAAAAGCCTACATATGTGTAATTGAAATAGTTTAGAAAAACAAGTTACAATTCTTCCCAGTTGTGAAAGATAAAGCACTTTATAGGTCTGTGGGCCCACAAAAGTAAAGTCTGAAGTGTTTTAGGTGAAATATTACTGTTTTAACAGAATTATTATGATTCCCAGGTGTGAAGCCTTTAGGTGTACTTAGGGTAGCCTAGAGTGAGCCTATGCTCCAACGTGTGACTGAGGCTCACACCTCGTCAGTGACTGAGACTCAGGTACTCGATTAAAGTCAATGCATCCGTGAGGCTGCCTTGTGATTCTGTTTTCCAAAGAAAAGCATGACTCTGTTTGGAGCTTTGGTCATAGTGAGATAGTCACATTTAATTACTTTGAAAGAGTGGGTATTAGAATGGAACTACCTCTATCTAGCAGGCAGAAACCACATTGAAACATTTTGTACATGAAAGATTTGTGCAAAGGCAACATGAATTAAATAACATTACAACGAGAAACACTATTTAATATCCCTCCATAACTTCTCTGCTTCTTTCCCAGTTTTCCTTTTACTTCCCACTTATATCTCTGTCTTGTTTGTACCTGTACTAGAATCCTTATCAATTCCATTTCTTATAGAGACTTCTAGCTGCAGATTCCTTACCTTTGAATTTCCCAAGCGTCAAGCTGGATCCGGAAACATTCGTGTGAGCAGTACCCCTGTGCGCCGTCAGGTGGCTCCATTCGGCTCCGCGTGACGTCGCTCGCGCCGGTTATGACATCCCAGTCACCTTTATAGGCACCACCCAGGCGCGTGGATGGCAGTTCTTTTATTTTCGTGCCAGTTAAGCGCTGATCTGGAGAAGAGCTACCCCTCTGTCTCTTTTTGACAGGTTTTTTAGAATTTTTGTCGAACAACATTTTTTGTGTGTCGAAGTATGTCTTCTAGAAGCACAGGGTTTAAACCCTGTGGCGCCTGTCACAGCTCCATGTCGGTAACCAACCCTCACCTCGTCTGCCTCTAGTGTTTCGAGCGCGACCACGACATAAAGTCGTGCTCAGACTGTCGGGCCATTGCTCCGTAGGCCTTGCGGGAGGGAGCTTTGAAGCTCCTTGCAGCCCGGCAGTCAACACCGGCCAGTGAGACTCTGTGGAAATTCCGGTCCTATTCAAAGAAGAGAGCCCCAAGTCCTTTTCCTCCTACTTGAGGTCTTCGGGACACTCGGGGAAGAGACACAAGAAGAAGAAGCGGACTTCCTCTTCGCCTCGGCTGTTGTCCGTCGACGAATGAGGTAAGGAGCACCGACGCTCTAGGCATGGTTCTGCAGAGCTGGAGCCAGGGTCAACTTCATGCCTCCCCCGTTCTGGGAGACGGAGCGACCCCCGCTCAGATAAAAGAATTTCACAAGGCCATGCGCCACGTATTTGAGCGGGCCAACACCTCTTGTGAGCCTTCGGGCCAGCTGGGTCGGAGGGGGCCCCATCGGATTAGATGCCACAGGCCATGGCGCTAATTGGGCCTCATGGATCCGATTCCCATTCTGGGTTGGCGCCGGTTGTGCCAACGTGACCTCCCAAAGCATCGGACACAAAGTCGGTGCCTTCTTCGCTGCCAGTGCCAGCCCCATCCTTATTCCTTACGACTCAGAGTCGGACCAGCGTTGCTCGACATCGACTCTGGCGCCAGCACAACCCAGAGGTTCTATGTCGTTGCCTGGACATTCTGAGGAAGTCTCAGGCATGGGAGAGGATTGGGAGGGGTCTATGGACCCTTTAGAACATCAAATAGATGTTCCAGTGGAACAGATGGACTGGTATGAGGAACTTGGGGAAGTCAGTGGACTGGACACATTCCTAGATACTGGCATGCACCAGCTGTGGCAACGGAGGAGGGGGCTTCTTATGCCATGGTGGTAAGGAGGGCAGCAGAGGTCCTTGAACTGGAGCTGCCCTCCATGCACATCAGGACTAATCTCTTGAACGAAGTGCTTCAGCCTGGGGCTTTCACCTCCGAACCCCTAATGTCCTTTAATGAAGCACTGACAGATGTCCTTCTTGCCACGTGGTCCAAGCCTAGCACAGGGGCTCTTGTAAACAGGACAATTGCACGCTGCCATCGCCCTGCTCCATGCGACCAAAGGTTCCTCAGTCAACACCCCACCCCTGAAAGCTTGGTGGTGCAGGCTTCAGCATCCCAATCCAAGAAGCTGGACACACTTGGGAAGAAAATGTTTTCTTCTACCAGCCTGGCATTGGGGTCAGTGAATACTGCATGTTTATTGGGCTGTTTCTCCCACACCCTTTGGTAAATGGTTGCGCAAGTGCTGTCACTTGTCCTGGAAGAGGCCCTGGATGTACTCTCCCAGGTGGTAAAGGATGGGAGAGATGCAGCAAAATTCACCATTAGGTGTAGCCTAGACACGACTGACTCTCTAGGCAGAGCAGTTTCATTGACGGTGGCCTTACGGCGCCACGCCTGACTTAGAACAGTAGCCTACTCGAGTGATATCCAGGCTAATCTCATGGACATGCCCTTTGACAGATCTCGTCTCTTTGGTAAGAAAGCTGACTCAGCATTGGAGCGCTTTAAGGATTCTCGTGCTAAGGCCAGATCCTGGGGCCTCTCAGTAACACACCATGGCCAGTCTAGCTTTTTCCCCTTTCATGGCAATGGAAGGGGTTTTCAGCCGTGTCAACCGTATCCCAGCCACTGTCCTGCGCAGACTCCCCAAGTTGTTCGAGGACATGGACGCGGCTCATTCCATTCTCGGAATGGAAGTCGTCTACCACACAGCCCTCGGCAGATGCAGCCTCCAAGAATTCCTAGTTGAGTCTGCAAGACCATTCCACTCTAGTTGGGCGGAGAATTAATCTCAATCTCCACCACTAGAGGTCCATAACATCGAACAAATGGGTCTTGCAGATCATTCAGGAGGGCTATTCTCTGCCTTTCCTTTCTTTTCCTCCGACTATCCACCAATTCAAGAACGGCTGGCGGAGGATCGTCTAACTTTACTCCAAGAGGAAGTTACAGCTCTCTTGGCCAAGGGGGCTATAGAGAGGGTTTCAATTTCAGAAGTGAGCAGTGGTTGCTATTCCTGCTACTTTCTTATTCTGAAAAAGAACAAAGGGTTGCCGCCCAATTTAGATCGTCGGACCATCAATCTCTTCCTCAAAAAAGAGAAGTTCAAGATGCTCACGTTGGCTCAGGTCTTGTCTGCCTTAGACCAAGGAGTCTGGCTGGTAGCGTTGGACTTGCAGGATGCGTATTTTCGCATCCCCATCTTGCCGGGCCACAGACATTACCTGTGGTTCAGGGTAGGCCATGAGCACTATCAGTTTACCATGCTGCCTTTTGGCCTTACCAGCGCCCCTCGGGTGTTCACCAAGGTGATGGCTGTGGTTGCAGCTCATCTGCCCAGGTTAGGGGTTTCATTCTTCCCCTACCTCGACGACTGGCTGTTGAAGGAGTCCTTGCCCCAGGCTGTCATCTCTCACCTCCAGGCTACAACGGACCTCCTGCATTAGCGTGGGTGCTCTATAAACGTGCCGAAGTCACACCTGACTCGTTCTACGACACTCCTTTTCATTGGAGCTGTTCTGGACACAGTGCAGTTTCGGGCCTATCCTCTCAAGGAGCGAGTCCGAGATATTCAGGTTATGATACCGATGTTTCAGCCTTAAACCTGGATTTCAGTGAGACTGACTCTGAGACTGCTGGGACTCTTGACTTCCTGCATCATGTTGGTAAACCACACCAGATGGTGTATGCGGGCTCTGCAGTGGGACCCAAAGTTCCAGAGGGCGCAGCATCAGGATAATCTCTCCGACATGGACCAGATCTCGGAGGGAACTGCAAAAGACCTGCAGTGGTGGATGACGAACCGTGATTGGGTCAGAGGGAGACCCCTCTCCCTTCCCCAACCATATCTCACAGTAGTGGCAGATGCGCCACTCCTGGGATGGGGCGGCCATCTGGGAGAGGTGAAGATCAGAGGACACTGGTTTCTGGCAGAGTCGGGCTCCACATAAATTTGTTGGAGCTTCAGGCGATCCGATTGGCATTGAAAGCATTTCTTCCCTCTGTCAAGGGGAAGTTAGTGCAGGTGTTCATGGACAACACCACCGCCATGTGGTACTGCAACAAGCAGGGCGGGGGGTCGTGAACTCTCTGTCAAGAGGCCCTGCGTCTCTGGACATGACTGGAACAGCAGCACATAGCCCTGGTGGTTCAACACCTGGCAGGTTCTCTGAATGCCAGGGCAGATTAACTCAGCTGTCGATGCCTAGCGGATCACGAATGGCGTCTCCAGTCGGAGATGGCGCAAGGCCTCTTTCAACAGTGGAAAGAGCCTTGGTGTAGGAAAGTAGGATCTTTCTTTTATAGTTACCTCCACTTTTTGCCCGGTGTCAGTATGCTTTGACTGTAGTTTGCTGGGATCCTGCTAACCAGGACACCAGCATCTGTGCTCTCTCTCCCAAAATGGCTTTGGTAAGTACTTTGGTACCTCTACAATTGGCTACTGGTGCACCCTTATAAGTCCCTAGTTTATGGTACAAAGGAACCCAGGGCTTAAGTACACCAGGGGCCTCCCATGGGCTGCATCATGTATTGTGCCACCCAAGGGAGTCCACTTATACTCTGACTACAGGCCTGCCATTGTAGCCTGTGTGAGATGGTGCTTGCACCTCTCACGACAGTTATACGTTTTCTAATATCTGAGGTCACTGCACTTAAAACCTCTGGAGTCGATTCTCCAGGCTTTGTAACTGCAGTCAGTCATTTTAAGACATATAGAGGAACTTCAGTCATTCCGAGATGTCTAACTATATAATGGCTGCGCCAAACCTGGCCATGATTAAAAAAAATTGGAATCATACCCCAACACCGATTCTGGTGCTGGAGGTATGATTCCATTTACAGCGGGGCTCCTTAGAGGACACCCACCCTGTACTCCCGGGTACAGCCTTTCAGGATCGGTTAGCAAGCAAGTGCTGCTGCTGACCACAGACACTGTTCTGCCATCCTGCTGCTGAGCTGAGCTCAAGCAGGGGAAGGTAGAACAATAGGTTTCCTCTCGCAGGGAGGTGTGACTACCGCCCAGACAGGACTTAGTGTATTGGGCTGGGGTGGGGGCGCTTGCCAGCAACACCAGACTGCTTTGAAAGGCACATTTGGTACCCTCCTTGCATACTCCAGTTGGAACCAGTTCAGGGAGCTGTTGGCTCCCGCTCTGGCGTGAAACTGGACTAAGGACATTGGAGTATCTCCCCTCCCCCCCCTTGTCCAGCCCCTCCCCTGGGAGGAATCCCTGAATCCCAACTCTTTCCTTAGGGTAATTAAGGACTTACCTGTAGGTGGCTCTTCAGATTCGTTGTGGGACAAGATTCAGATCTGAAACCACTTCCTCTTCAACCGTCTGGGCACTTTGGACTTCGTTGGACTTCGCTTTGGGAACCGAGACTGCATCTGGAAGACTCCTGCTGCTCCTGGTCTCATCGTCCTGCCAGGCTTCTGCATCGTCTGTGACTCTGCTCCATCCAGGTTACTCTCCAGGCCTGTTGGCATCAAAGACACCAAAGGAATCTCCCTTGGAGTGAAGGAGTCACTCCCCTGCATCCACAGGCACTGCAACGAAGCTGACCGGTCTGCTGCTCCTGAGCTCCCACGGACTCCGAAAAGTTCAGCAACACAGGTGGTAGTTCTGCAACTCCCTCGAGGCCTGTCCTGTCTTCACAGCAAGTTTGAAGTCAGCATCCCTCGTCAGAACCACTGGAGCATTACCCCTGTGCACCGCATCGACTTGTTGCCAAGGCTTGTTGACTCTCTTCTCCAGAGATCTTCGGGCTCCAAGAAGCTCCAGCTTCCAGCATCTCCTGCTACCAAGATCTTTTTCCTCACCGCATCCTCTGCACTGTGGGCCTGCATTCTTGGTGATCTGCTCGAGGTCCTCACGTGTCTCCTGTGCCTTCGGCCTGTGGGTCCTCTTGAGGGTCTTCTTTGGCTCCAGTGGGCTCCCCTGCTTGCTCGGGGCCTGCTCTGACTCTCCTGCACTTGGTGAGTCCCATGGACCTTGCTGAGTCCCATGGACCTTGCTGGTCCCGACACTGCACCTTCTTCGCTTTCCTCGTCTGTTGCTGCTGCCAACGCTTGTTGGTGCACCCACCGGACACCGACCCCCTGGCTCTCGACTTCCGAAATGGGACAGCTCGTGAACGGCTCTTGGTCTTCAACAGCATCGCCTAGTCCTCACAGCTGCAGCGGCAAAGTCACCGTCAACTCTCCTGCATCTTCATTCATCGGTGGTCATTGGTCTTCCGTGCCTCCTGGTCACTCCCGAGTGGCATAGACTCTATACCCTCTGCTTGCTGGTACTCCTCTTCAAGAATCCACCCTTGGATTCCACCGGACACTTTCACTTTCTCCATTAGCGGCATCTTCACTGAAGTCCTCCATTGTGGTCTAAGGTGGTTTCCGACGTCACTCGACACCTATGCACCCGGCTTCCCTGGTGTAGGTATCCTGGTTTCTGGGGTATCCTCGAGTGGGGTCACTCTCCAACCTTCCATCTTTCACGGGGTTTCTTCAGGGTCCTGTGGGAAGTGTCTTTCTTCTTTAAAACTGCAACGCGGCTTCCCTATTGACTTGCATTTAGTACGCGGTCGTGTTTTCACTCTGCACACATACTCCATGGGTTTCCTGGGTACTTACTTCGGGTGGTTCCTTGGGTCCCCAGCTCTTCTAAGTCTTCTGGGTCAAGTCTCGACTTCGGTAGTGGTTCGCAGTCCACTTTATTAGTATATGGTTTGGTCTCCCCCTGGAGACCACTGTGTATTTGTGCTACTTACCTGTTCTATCGTTGAAGTATTGTGTGTATTGTGATTATATCTCCGGGTAGAAGATATCCCATTGTGTTAGTGAGTGTTTATAATAAGTACATATTTTTTATAACTACACTGTGTGTTTCTTTTTCACTTAATCTACACTGTTTGATTAGCACTGTTAAAACAAGCTGCTATACACTCCTTCTGGACTAAGCCTGAAGGCTGCTCGCCACAGCTACCTCTTAGAGAGCTTTATATGGTTGTCTAAGACCACTAAAATCACCATAAGGGTTGTCTGGATTAGTGCAAGGTGCTTCACTTAAATAAGTGTGCACCATATACTAAGCCGGCCTCTTACATTGGTGGGCAGCGGTTGGGATTTAAGCCTGCACTGTTCTACCAACTAATCTAGGTGTGGATTAATTGAAAAACTATCACTAGCATTAGACACATGTAATATTTTTTGAGACAAGTAAGTTCTACTGAACTTTTAGATTGGTTGTTAAGGGTCTAGCACAACCCTTTCTCCAATCTTAGAAAGTTTAGTTTCCACTAGGGTAGATAGATGCATCACCGCACTACACCTAGACACCATGTCTTTACTTATGGAACCCAATGGGTCTCAGTCCTCTAGATACAATGGTCTTAAGTTCCAGGAACTAAGGACCCTCTGTACCTCTAGAAAGCTGAAGACAGGTAGTAACCCCACCACTAAGCACCTCTTGGAGCTGCTTATCCTAGATGACCACCAGAACCCTGGTAGGTCAGAGGAGCAGGACAAAGTGGGTGGGGATGCTCCAGAAGATGGGTCAGGAGGGGTTACCCCTAGTGCCCCTAATTCTGAGCATGACCAGGAGGAGTCTGATGACTCCACCTTGGTGAACTCTGATCCGCCAGGGAACAGTACAGATGAGACAGATGGTGTCCCTAGAGGTAGGTCCACCTTTGTCCCTCCTGGGAGGGTACAGAGGAAACAGGGGAGTACTATGTCCTCCTCTGCTAATTCCAATGCTTCTGGGAATTCCATAGGGACCAGCATCTCTAGCAAGAGGGAGGATTCTTTAGAGAGGGAATACCACCTGATCAAACTTGAGAGAGTTAGACTCCAGCTCAGGCAAGAACAGTTGGCTCTTGATAAAGAGACACTGGAAGTCCAGAGGGCTAGGGAGAATTTGGGACTAGAGTCCCATGGTGGCAGCACTAGTGTCCCTAGAGTCAGGGAAAACTCCTTTTATACTAGGAACCTGAGCAGGATAGTCCCTCCTTACCTGGAGGGGGGTGATATCCATAAATGGATCACTGCTTTAGAGAGGGCCTGCAAAGTTCAGAAGGTCCCTCAAGGGCAATGGGCAGCTATCCTGTGGTTCTCCATTGCTAACAAAGGTAGAGACAAGCTCCTCACTGTTAGAGATGAGAATGCTGACAATTACTCAGTCTTAAAGAGTGCCCTCATAGATGTGTTTGGCTTAACCACTGAACAGTATAGAGTTAACTTCAGGGATACTCAGAAGGCACACACTCAAGACTGGGTTGATTTCATATACAATGCTATTAAGGCTCTGGAAGGCTGGCTTCATGGAAGCAAGGTGCAGGACTATGAGGGATTGTACAATTTGTTGATGAGGGAGCACATCCTTAATAATTGTCAGAATCAACTACTGCACCAGTACCTGGTTGACTCTGATCTGAACTCTCCCCAAGAATTGGGTAAGAAGGCAGACAAATGGGTCCGCACCAGGGTTAACCAGAAAAAACATGGTGTTGGAGGTGACCAGAAGAAGCAAGATTCTTCTAAAACCCAGGAGAAGGGTGGGGAGAAGGGCAAAGACAGAAAGGAGTATTCTAAAGGTCCCCAAAAACCTGCATCTGGGGGTGAGTCCCAAAGCTCCAAGAAGGGTAAAAAGAAACCTTGGTGTTACTTATGTAAAGTAAAACCCCTTGGTAAAGAGATGCTGATTGTCCTAAGGCCAATACCAAGGAAGCTACTACCACTGCCCCTAAGGCAACTGCTCCCCGTCCACCATTACAAGTGGTATTACAACAACCAAGGGATTAGTAGGGTTAACCTTGGGTTCTGAAGTGGGTTCTGGCCTAGTCAGAACTCCCACTCAGGCTGTCCTTGTTTGTGATGGTGGCATGGATCTTGCCACCTTACTAGTAAGTCCCACTAACTTGGGCAAGTACAGACAACAGTCTTTAATCAATGTAAAAGAAGCTATGGCTTACATTGACACAGGGGCAAGTGTCACTATGGTGACAGAGAAACGTGTGTCCCCTGCACAGATCATACTTGGTCAACTTTACCAAGTGACCATGCTAGCAATGTCAGGACTGATCACTCCTTGGCAGTAGTGAATCTCAGCTGGGGAGGGGTAACTGGCCCTAAAAGAATTGTAGTTTCTCCAGACCTACCTGTAGATTGTCTGTTTGGCAATGATCTAGAAACTTCAGCCTAGGTCTGAAGTACAGTTCAGGACAAATGCAGAGATGATGGGAATCTCTGCCAGGGCAGACTTGAGTTTGGAGCAGAAACCAAGCCCCTCTCTTGAACAGCCAGACAGCAAGCTGCTGCTGAGGAAGCAGGGAATGTCAGTGGCTCCCATAGGATTTATTGGGACGATGGGCTCCTGTTTTCTGAAGGTAGAGACCCCAAGCCTGGTGCTACCAGGAGGTTGGTAATACCTCAGAATTTCTGAGGTTTTCTTCTCCCCCTGGCACATGACATTCTCCTTGCAGGACATTTTGGGCAAAGCAAGACTTGGGACAGGCTTGTCCCTCATTTTCACTGGCCCCACATGTCTAAAGACACCAAGGAGTTTTGTC
This sequence comes from Calotriton arnoldi, assembly GCA_963921515.1. Lineage (NCBI taxonomy): Eukaryota > Metazoa > Chordata > Amphibia > Caudata > Salamandridae > Calotriton > Calotriton arnoldi. The sequence continues at coordinate 994,911 of CAWUFW010007179.1, forward strand.
GCTTCTGTGTCAGTTGCCAAGCCAGTGGTAAGTCAGGTGGCACTGCAAAGGCCCCTTAGTTCCACTTTCAGTGGTTGGGTTCCATTTGAGAGGGTGGGGATAGACATTGTTGGTCCCTTAAACCCTCCACCAGCATCTGGGCACAGTTACATCCTAGTGGTGGTTCACCATACCACTAGGTATCCAGAGTCTATTCCCCTTAGAACCACTACAGCTCCTGTAGGGGCCAGGGCCCTTTTGGGAGTTCCAGAGTGGGTTTCCCTACGGAGGTCTTCACAGACAGAGGTGCAAACTTCATGTCTAGTTATATCACTGCAATGTGTGAAGAGTGTGGAGTAAACTACAAGTTTACCACACCCTACCATCCACAGTGCAATGGGCCTGCTGAAAGGTTCAACAAGACCCTAAATGGTATGATCATGGGACTACTAGAAAAGCTTAGGCAAAAATGGGATGTCTTACCACTCTGTCTTCTCTTTGCCTACAGGGAGGTTCCACAGAAGGGGGTTGGCTACAGCCCATTTGAACTCCTGTTTGGATATCCAGTTAGGGGTCCATTGTGTCTGGTTAAGGAAGGCTGGGAGGATATTGTGGACTATGTCCTTGGCCTGCATTCACATCTGGCTGAGTACATGAAGAAGGCCAGCAAAAACCTTGAGGCCAGCCAGGAGCTTCAGAAAGCTTGGCATGACCAAAAGGCTGTACTGACTGTTTACCAGCCAGGACAGAAAGTGTGGGTATTGGAGCCTGTGGCCCTAGCAGCTCTCTAGGACAAATGGAGTGGCCCCCACTCCATAGTTGAGAAAAAAGGTGAGGTCACGTATTTGGTTGACCTAGATACTCCTAAAAGTCCCCACAGGGCACTTCATGTGAACCGCCTCAAACCTTTTGTTGACAGGGCTGACATGAGCTTGCTCATTGCCACTGTTGAGGGACATGAGGAAGAGAGTGACCCTCTCCCTGATCTCCTCTCTCAGGACCCTGTTGATGGGTCAGCTGATGGAGTAGCCTTGGCAGGCAGCCTCACTGACCAGCAACCAGCTGATTGCAGGAAGGTCCTCAATCAGTTTACCCGCATGTTCTCTCTGACTCCCAGTCAAACCACCTTATGTACCCATGAAGTGGATACAGGTGACAGCCTGCCTGCAAAAAGCTAAGTTTCCAGACAGCCTGACCATGTCAGAGACTGCATCAGGACTGAGGTCCAAAAGATGCTGGAGATGGGGTCATTGAGCCTTCAGATAGCCCTTGGGCTAGTCCAGTAGTCCTTGTGCCAAAACCTTACACCGAAGATGGTAAGAGAGAGATGAGGTTTTGTGTAGACTACAGAGGCCTCAATGCAGTCACTAAGACTGATGCCCATCCAATTCCAAGGGCAGATGAGCTCATAGATACTTTGGCCTGAGCCAAGTATCTGAGTACATTTGACCTGACTGCTGGCTACTGGCAAAACAGACTCTCTGAGGATGGCAAGTCAAAAACAGCATTTTCAACCCCTAGTGGGCATTACCAATTCATTGTAATGCCCTTTTGTCTGAAAATTGTACCTGCCACATTTCAGAGGGTCTGGTGAACAAAGTCCTAACAGGTCTGGAAACCTATTGTGCAGCATATCTAGATGATTTTGCTGTCTTTAGCTCCACCTAGGAGGATCACCTGGTCCACCTCAGAAATGTTCTAGAGGCCCTGCAAAAGGCAGGCCTCACTATCAAGGCCACAAAGTGCCAGATAGGTCAGAGTAAGGTTGTGTACTTGGGTCACCTGGTAGGTTGAGGCCAAGTTCAACTATTGGAGAGCAAAATCCTGACCATCAAGGACTGGGTGCTCCCACTACCCAAACACTGGTCAGAGCTTTCTTGGGCCTGACTGGGTACTACAGGAGGTTCGTTAAGGGGTATGGGTCCATTATGACTCCCCATAATGATCTCACCTCCAAGAAAATGCCAAAGAAAGTTCAGTGGACAGTTAGCTGTCAAAAGGCATTTGATGACCTGAAGCAGGCCATGTGCACTGCTCCCATTCTGCAAAGTCCTGATTACTCCAAAACCTTCATTGTCCAGACAGATGCTTCTGAGATAGGGGTAGGAGCTGTGTTATCACACCTTAATGCAGAGGGCCAGGACCAACCAGTAGCTTTTATAAGCAGAAGGTTGACCCCAGGGAGAAACGTTGGTCAGCTATTGAGAGGGAGGCCTTTGCTGTGGTCTGGGCCTTGAAGAAGTTGAGGCCATACCTGTTTGGTACTCACTTCATTGTTCAGACAGACCATAAACCCCTCTTATGGCTAAAACAAATGAAGGGTGGAAACCCCAAACTTTTGATGTGGTCCATTTCCCTACAGGGGATGAACTTTTCAGTGGAACATAGGCCTGAGAGTAACCATGCCAGCGGAGATGGACTCTCCAGATATTTCCACTTAGAAAATGAAGACTCAACCGGGCAAGTGTTAGTCTCATCTCCTTACGTTTGGGTGGGTGTAGGAAAGTAGGATCTGCTTTCATGGTTACCCCCACTTTCTGCTGGTGTCATTCTGTATTTCTGACTAGTCTGACTGGGATCCTGCAAATCAGGACACCAGTCACTGTGCTCTCTCCCTAAATTGGACATGGTGAGTACTTAGGCACCCCCCAGATTGGCTACTGATGTAACCTTGCAAGTCCCTAGTATATGGTACTAAGGTACCCAGGGCATAGGTACACTAGGGGACTCCCATGGGCTGCAGCATGTATTATGCCACCCATGAGAGACCACTCAAACTGTGACTACAGGCCTGCCATTGCAGGCCTGTGTGAGCTGGTGCTAGTACCACTCACAACAGATATAAGTTACCTTATATCTGAGGTCAGTGCACTTAAACCTATAAGTCACCCCTAAGGTAGGCCTTTCAATCCTGAAGGCAGGATGCTCGGTTATAAGTGAGAGGGTGCCCTGCACAAGCAGGACACCCCCTACAAACCCAGGAGTCGATTCTCCCGACTTTGTAAGTGCGGTCAGCCATTTTATACATATAGTGGACATCAAGTCAAATACGAGATGTCTAACTATATATTGGGTGCACCGAAACCGGTCATGTTTGGTATCAAACATGTTGGAATCCTACCGCAACACCAATGCACGTGTTGGATGCAGGACCCCATGTACTGGGGGGCTCCCCTAGGGAGCCCCCCCTGTATTCCGGGTACCAGCCTTATAGGGTATAACAGCAAGCTAGTGCTGCTGCCGACCACAGACACGAGTCTGCCCTCCTGCTGCTGAGCCAGGCTTTAGCAGGGGAAGGTAGGACAATAGGTTTCCTGTCGCAGGGAGGTGTGACCACCTCCCAGACAGGACGTAGTGTATTGGGCTGGGGTGGGGGCCCCTGTCAGAACCACCAGACTGCTTTGAAGGGAACATTTGGTGCACTCCTGGCATACTCCAGTTGGAACCAGTTCAGAGAGCCGTTGGCTCCTACTCTGGCACAAAACTGGACAAAGGACATGGGAGTATCCTCCCCTCTGTCCAGCCCCTCCCCTGAGAGGGATCCCTGAATTGTCCACCTGTGCGTGGCTCTTCAGATTCATCCTGGGACAAGATTCAGATTCAAAACCACTTCATCTTCAACCGTCTGGGCACTTTGAACTTCGTTGGACTTTGCTTTGGGAACCGAGACTGCATCTGGAAGACTCCTGCTGCTTCTGGTCTCATCGTTCTGCCTGTCTTCTGCATCATCTGTGCCTGTGCTCCATCCAGGTTCCTCTCCAGGCCTGTGGGCATTAAAGACACCTGAAGGAATCTCCCTTGGAGTGAAGGAGTCACTCCCGTAATCCGCAGGCATCGCAACGGAGCTGACCGGTCTGCTGCTCCTGAGCTCCCACCGACTCCGAAAGGTTCAACAACACAGGTGGTAGTTCTGCCACTCCCTCGAAGCCTGCCCTGTCTTCACAGCAAGTTTGAAGTCAGTATCCCTTGTCGGAAACGCTGGAGCAGTACCACTGTGCACCGCAGCAACTTGTTGTTGCCAAGGCTTGTTGACTCTCTTATCCAGAGCTCTTCGGTCTCCAAGAAGCTCCAGCATCTCCTGCTACCAAGATCTTCGTCCTCACCGCATCCTCTGCACCATGGGCCTGCATTCTTGATGAGCTGCTCGAGGTCCTCTTGCGACTCCTGTGCCTTCGGCCTGTGGGCCCTCTTGGCGGTTTTCTTTGGCTCCAGTGGGCTCCCCTGCTTGCTCGGGGTCTGCTCTGACTCTCCTGCACTTGGTGAGTCCCTTGGACCTTGCTTGTCCCGACACTGCACCTTCTTCGCTTTCTTCGTCTGTTGCTGCTGCCAACGCTTGTTGATGCTCCCGCCGGACACCGTCACCCTGGCTCTCGACTTCTGACGTGGGACAGCTCGTGAACGGCTTCTGGTCTTCCACAGCGTTGCCTGGTCCCCACAGCTGCAGCAACAAGGTCACTGTGAACCCTCCTGCATCTTCATTCATCTGTGGTCATTGGTCTTCTGTGCCTCCTGATCACTCCTGAGTGGCATAGACTCTGTCCCCTCTGCTTGCAGGTACTTCTCTTCAAGAATCCACCCTTGGATTCCACCGGCCACTTTCGCCTTCTTCATCAGCGGCATCTTCACTGAAGTCCTCCATTGTGGTCTACGGCGGTTTCCGACACTTGACACCTATGTACCCGGCTTCCCTGGTGTAGGTATCCTTGTTCCTCGGGTATCTATGGGTGTGGTGATGCTACAACCTTCTATCTTCCATGGTGTTTCTTCAGGGTCCTCTGGGAAGGGTTGTTCTTCTTCAAAACTGCAACCGCGACTTCCCCAGTGACTTGCATTGAGTACGCAGTCGTGTTTCCACTCTTCACACGACCTCCATGGGGTTCCTGGGTACTTAACCTCAGGTGGTTCCTTGGGTCCAAAGCTCTTCTACGTCTTCTGAGTCAAGTCTCGACTTCGGTCGTGGTTCGCATTCCACTTTATTAGTATATGGTTTGGTCTCCCTCTGGAGACCACTGTGTATTTGTGCTACTTACCTGTTCTTTCATTGAAGTATTGTGTGTATTGTGATTATATCTCCGGGTAGGGGTGCTGGGGTGGGTGGCAGGTAAAGAATGTTTGTGCTCGAGTAGATGAGCCTAGGTGAGACACAGTTGACATTGTTTCTATACATGTCATTGCAATTCCGGGCAACCTGAACAGTAGCTAGAGAGACGGATGGCTGAAACTATACAAATGGTCACCTGAAATGGGCGGGGCCTCAACAATAACAAAAATAGGGCAAGAGTGCGTACGTACCTGCGCCAATGGGGTTTACAGTAGCATGCATACAGGAGCAACACCCATCCCTCAGCTGAAATTGACAAAGTCCGTAAGAAATGGAGGGGGACCTTGTATCACACAAATTACAGTTCCCATTCCAGAGGAGGGGGTGATTTAGCTGACACCAAGAGCCTCTTACGTGGTTACCCACACAGACACTGAGGGACAATACATGCTCTTAGAAGGCAGCCTTAACGGTCTCCCACTGATGATAGTCGGACTGTACGTCCCCAACACTAATGACCAGTCTTATTACAGTGAGGTGGCTCGACTCGCTCAGCCATGTTCAGACAGTGCAATGCTCTGGATGGAGACTTCAACTGTGTGCTAAACAGCACACTGGATTGGCTCCCACTTAATACGGTCTAGAAGCGAGGTATGAGAAAGCCATGGGTGATCTAGACTTGACAGATGCATGGCAGGAGCAACACCCGCGCTCTCAAGAATTCTTACATTTTGTGCAAACGACTAGCATACATACCAGATTTTATATGGTCCTGCTGGATCGCGCAATTTTCAATACAGAGGCAGAATACCTTCCGACCATTCCCCACTCCAATTCACATACTGATGTGCTAGGTTCAGGGCGGCCGGCCCAGGTGCTGCAGGACATGGTATCCGTCAGGAAGCACAGGAAACCATCAATACCTAGTTCGCATGAAACAGAATACCACAGGCATGCGTGGGATTGAATGGGATGCAATGAAAGTGGTGATACGAGGCATGGCTATGGCATGGGTGGGGACTTGACTGACCATATTTCTGCGGGGAGAAGCATCTCGAGCAGCAACAGATGCAGCAGCATAGAGTGACGGTGGTGCAGTTGACCCATGAGCTTCGGACACTAATATCTGGAAAACACTGAAACTGGAACACTTACAACACACAGACTTTCATCAATTGCTACACAGAGAGGGGAAGAAAGCTGGCAGATTATTAGTATGGCTGCTTAAGATAGACAAAGCGCCAGCAGGCATAACGGCAGTCAGAGATGACACAGGATCTATGGTACACATGCAAGAGCTGATTAATGATCCTTTTCTGGCCTAATACAAGTGCCTATACACGCCCCCACCTAGGGCGACAGGCAACCGCCACTATCCAGTCTTGCGTGCGGGCCACCTGCCCACTCCTTCGCAGGAACAGAGACTCCTCCTGGAGGTACCCATAACTGTTCAAGAAATTAAGGACTTAAACAGAGCAAAGATGCCTGGCCCAGACGGGCTACTGGTGGAGTGGTACCAGGTGTTTGCCGACCCACTGGCAGAGGAGTTAATCAGTGTGCCAAGAGGCACTGGAGATTGGGGAACTGCCCAAATCTATGAGGGAGGCCACCACTATCCTTCTCCCCAAACTGGGAAAAGACCCATATGACTGTAAATTATATCAGCTGCTACATATGCTTAACAATGACAGCAAAATACTGGGCAAGATACTCACCACCTGTTTAAATATGATAATGAGTGCATTAAAATACCATGACCAAAACGGTTTTATACTGGATAGGTGGACTTCTTTGAATGTTCAGCACCTCACTAGAGTGCTTGCAGCAGTTACAACTGAATCAGGAACTGGCAGTGGTGTCACTTGACACAGAAAAAGCATTTGATACGATCACATGGCCCTATTGGTTTGAAACACTCTGAATAATGAACTTTGGGCCGAAGCTCATTTACATGGTCTTCCTGTTATACACCAGGCCATTGGCGAGGGTACGCACCAATGACAAGTTCTCCGAGGAATGGGAGCTGGGCAGGCGAACCCAACAAGGCTGTCCTCTGTCACCCCTGCTTTTTGCGCTCGCGATAGTGCCCTTGGCATGTAGGTTGTGTGATGTTCTTGGCGATTGGGTGATCTGCAAATGGAATAGCAGACACTTAGGGGCATATTTTCCAGAACAGTGGTGCAGGGCAGTGCAGCAAGTTACCTTACTGCGCTGCCGTGTGTCACAGGGAAAGGGCAGGAATGTACCCTATTTATCCAATATGGTGCATTCCTGTACTTCCTCCTGCGCTGGCGCCATTTCGGCAGCCTATCTCCAATTCAGGCACCCTTCCACCATGGTGCAAGGGTGCCTGTGTTGTAGGAAGGGTTGTTTTGTGTAGGAAGGGGCACCATCCTACACAAAAACAATCCATAGAGGCATCTTCCTCTTTCTATGTGTGCTGGAGAATGCAGCACACATAGAAAGGAAAAAACGAGGAGAAATAAGGATATTTCTCCTCGCTATGCCTCACCTGGGGAGGCGTATCTTTTTGACGCATTCCCAGATATACCACATTTGGTCATTCTGGAATGCGTCGGAAACCATGGGATTTGCGTGGGAACACCCACCGCAAAGCCCATAGAACGCCTCCTTTGTACAGAGTAAAGCAACGCAGTGATTTGCACTGCGCTGCCTTACTACAGATTTATAAAGCCATTCAAAGCCACGCAATGTGGCTTTGCGTGGCTTAATAAATCTGACTTAGTGGCTTGCGTTAAGCATGAACCACTTTGCAAGGTGCAAACTTGACGCAAACCTCTTATAAATATGCCTCTTGGTTTCCCTATATGCACATAATTTATTGGTGTACTTATATAACCCTAGGCAATCCTTGCACATACTTCTTGGGGAACTGCACGAATTTGGGTGGCAATCAGGTCTCAAAATCAACAAGCGAAAATCTGCACTATACCCCCAGGGGGCACTGAGTGGCACGGTAGGAGAGCAGCTCCCTGACCTGGGCGTACCCTGGGAGCTCTCATCTTTTAAATATCTAGGAATGCAAGTAACGGATGAACATGACAGGTGGACGGCATTAAATGCAACTAAACTGTTAGTAGACATACAGAGCAAGCTAAATCATTGGAAATCCCTCCCTCTGTCCATGGCGGGGAGAATAGCCATAGCGAAGATGCTGGTGCTCCCTAGGTGCACCATATCCGTATTTCAATGTAGCATGTTGTTTCCAATCCCTGCGATATACTCGCTAAACTTAAATCAGCACTAACTGCCCTCCTCTGGGGGAAAAAGCGGAGCAGGGTTAAAATGGAAATGCTTCAATGCACATATGAACAGGGCGGTCTTTAGGCACCTGACCTCACAGCATACTATTAAGCCTCGCAATTGCAATTCAAGGCGGGTTGGTGTGGCACAGTGCAGACGCTGGAGTAGATAGGACTTTACTGTGTGGTACTAACACCCAATCAGAACTCACACAGACAATGTATAGAAAGAGAAGCACGCACATTGCGGTCGAAAGAATTCTGATACTGTTATTGCATGTTTGGGATATGTTCGGAGCGCACTGGGTGCGTGCTATGCCATATTTTTTTATTTTTTTTTGCTTTTCAACTTCTATAGGTTTAATCTCCTTACTTGTTATCCGTTCATATTGCCTCTCATCCATACTGTATACATATTTTGCAACGTACATGAACATCACAGGCATAGCTTCCTCGTGAGGAAGCAAATTATTACAATTGTATTTTATCAACAAACAGACACAGTCTAGAGTTTCTATTTTGCTTATCTTTCTGAAATGGAAAAGCACACAGAGAAATGCACGTGGAAAGACTCAATCAAGTTAAATAAAAGTGCACATTTCTTTCTGCAAATATGAATGGGTGTCAATGCACACTAGTAGTGCTAACTCATCAGAATTTTTTTTTTTTTTATTAACAGATTTTTTATTGTGTAAAATAAAATGAAGGTCACGGAAATACACAGCCGTTCGCCTACAACCCTGGGGCCGGCGGCATATTAAAAGAAAAACAAAACAAGGCCCTGCACACAGCATTATCGCCCACATCCCGGGGGTAGGGCCGCATCACATGTAAAAATGATGGCTCTTGTTACTGCTGAAAGTGTATCCGCTGTAAAACAATGATTATAAATATAACACACATAATCATTACAAACTAAGAGATGTCATCGCCACTTACCGCTGTCAGGACCGATACCCTATGCAGTGACATACAGCCATGTAACCCCTATCTGACTGCAGTTCTATACCTATTCCCCTCCCCTGAGTATCACCGGTGCTAGTAGAGTTCCCATCCATACCAACTACCTCCTGTGTAGGTTGAGCTCAACTGTGGACCCCACAGGTCTTGTATGTGCTGGTCCGAGATATTGTATTATCCCTTATGCAGTGTTGGTGTTAGTTCCTGCTACGGGTTCTGTCGATGCCCCTTCAGTCGAGGTCTCACTTTTACTGTTCAAGTATGTTGTGTATAACCCCAGAAGTTCTTTGGTCTGCTCCGCGGAGCAAGCAGTTCACTAAAGTTCTCTGATTGCATACAACAATAAAGGACATCATGTGACCACTGAGTCACTGTAGGTAAGGGGCCCCTCATCCAGCACATTGCCACCCTTCGCTTCGCTATCAGCAGGCCCATGTCCACCAGCCTACGGGCTGCTTTCGGTAACTGTTTGGAATAGCTCAACAGTGCCACAGCAGGGTCCGGGGCAATCGTGAAACCAACTATGGTGCTCAGTTCCCGGAATATCGTATCCCAATACTGGAAGACGCCCGGGCAGCCCCACGCCAAATGTATGAAATCCGCAACTGGGGAAGAGCATCTATCGCAGGTCGCCTCCTCTCTGAGCCCGTATCTATGCAATCTCTCCGGTGTATAATAGACTCTGTTAATGTATTTGAAATGGATAAGTCTGTGTTTGCCGTGTAATGATATGCGTTTCATGTTATTGCAACAATAAGACCACTTGGCGTCGTCTATAGTCATGTCCAGATCGCGTTGCCAGGCCAGCCTGGCCCTTGTGTATTGATTCGCTCTATGAGACATTGCTAACATGTATATGTTAGAGACTAGCCTACGGGGGGACTTCATTTTAATAACATACGTCAGCTCTTTAACCTCGGGGGGTTCGCACAGATCTTCCCCCAGAAGTTGGTGCAGTGCACTGCGCACTCTATGGAACTGGAAGCGTTGAAGCAATGTGGGAGCTTCTATGAGGACCGAGGCCTCGTCCCACGTTTTGGCAACGCCATCTGAGAACAGGTTACCCACTTTGTGTATACCCAACCCTTGCATCGCTCGTATGACCCCTCCATCTCTACAGGGGGCCAACCAGACCGTCCAGTCTATTGGCATTTCTGGGGAGTACAACAATGCCCCTGCCTGTTGCTGTAACAGGCTGTGCCATGCGTGTCTCGTCGAGTTGAGCGAGTCCAATATGCCTGTCCTGCGATCGACCGGCTCCAGAATAACTGCCGGGAGGGGGAGAGGGTCAGCAAAGAGCTTTTCGAGTCGTAGATATGGTGTATTATCCGCACCGTGGACCCAGCTATGTGCTTGTGCACCCTGCGCCGCTCTGTAATATAACTCCAGGTCTGGTGCGCCTAGTCCGCCCAAGTGGTATGGTAGGGTGAGCACTCGCCATTGTACCCGCGCCTGCTTGCCTGCCCAGGCTAATCGCAGCGATTTATTTATTCTAACTAAAAAGGAGCGAGGCAACACTATTGGTATGTTTACGAACAGGAAAAGGAACCTGGGGAGCACCACCATCTTCATGATAGAGACCCTGCCAATTAAAGATAATGGCAGTCCGATCCAGATTTCAATGTCCTCCTCCAATTTTGCCATGGCGATACCGTAATTCTCACGGAACACAATATCCGGGTCTGTGTGCAATCTAATGCCAAGGTACCTGACCGCGTCATCAGACCATTGCAGTGGGTACTCCATCTCAAATTGCGTAGTCGCCGGGGTGAGCGGAAAAGCTATGGACTTCGTCCAGTTGACCCGCAACCCAGATAGTGCACCAAAGTGTACCACCTCTCTGAGGACCGGGGAGAGATTGTTTTCTGGGTCCCTTACGTATAACAGGGTGTCATCTGCGTACGTTGAGACCACTATCTCATACCCAGGGAACCTGACCCCTCTGTGTCCGTGATATTCTCTGAGCGCACATGCCAAGGGCTCAGCGATCAAGGCGTATAACGTTGGGGACAGGGGGCATCCCTGCCGTGTACCCCTGGAAATAGAAATGGCCCCAGTGATAAGATTCCCCAGCCGGATGCGTGCTGTGGGAGCGTTGTACAACACGCCTATCATTTGTCTTATCGTGTACTCTGATCTGGGGTTCACCCAAGTCATTACCCCTCTAGCGTGGGAAGTGAAACCCGAAGCATTCGCATTACCCACCAGGCCCCTGTAGCGCATCATTGGGCTGTGTAGTGGTAGGTGGGTCTCTTGAAGCAAGGCAACATCTACATTATGTCTAGTTAGATAGTGTAGCACTTTGCGCAATTTGCGGTGGTCGTTTAGTCCTCTGACGTTCCACGACAGAGCTCTGAGGGAGTCTATAGCTCTTGGGGCAGTGGCTCCATTAGCTGTTGCCATCATGTCTGTCTATTATAGCAGTGTGTCCTGACTCGTGCCAATTAAGTGCAATGCATGTCTCTCGTAACGCTGTGGCTGACATCTCTAACAACAAAAACAACATCCACACCCCCGCCCAACCCCACCCTCCCCCGCCCACAGCTGACCACCCACAACTCGGTCGTGTCTCATCCCCGATAACTCCCACCCGTTCACCCCACCACCCCCCGAACTCAAATAACAGTAGCGGTGTTTTGCACTCGTGGGCAGAGGTCGCTCTGTGGGAGCAAGAAGTTATACGCAGTCACTCTCATATCCCGACCCCCGCACACCGGCTGATAGCACCACAGCCCCCACCATAGTGCTCTTCCCAGTCAGGCCCGCTAGAGATCACATACCGCAATCCAACCTCGATCCTTGTCTCAATGGACTGTCTACTTCCAGGCTTTTCCTGCTATTAGCACTGTGTCCAGTATGAGATCTCAGGAGTATCTCCCAACCCTGTCATACATTCGACATCAGACAATAGTCACATTTGCATAGATATAGGAATAATAAAAGGATTGCAGCAAAATCACTCCAGCCCATTCTGACTCATCACAACTCCCTTCCCCCCCACCCCCGTCCCCATGTTACTTATCGATTGAGCATAAGGTGAATAGTCTCAGTCCTGCTTCTCGAGCGATCCTCCAGCCGTCTCGTCCAAGAGCTGCCGCTCTGGGCCCTGTCGCTGTTCTCTCGACCAGTCTTTTAATGCCGTCTGGAGTACCTTTGGGTCAGTGAAGATGTGGGAACGACCCTGTTTGTTCACACGCAGTTTCGCCGGGTACAGCATAGCGTAGTCCAGACCTAGTTCACGTAGGCACTTTTTCATGGGTACAAACTGTTTGCGCGCCTCCTGCACTCGGGCAGTGAAATCCGGGTAGAGTGAGATGGACGAACCTTCATATACCAGCGCTAGTTTGTCCCTCGCCGTCCGCAAAGCAGCGTCTCTGTCCCAGTAATTTAACAGTTTAGCTATTATCGGGCGCGGTGGGGCCCCCGGCTGTGGTCGAGGTCCCAAGGAGCGATGCGCCCTCTCCACAACGAACATGTTTGAGAAGACTTCAGCGCCCAGAAGGTTTACCAACAGCTTCTCCACGAAATGTTCCATATTGCCGGTTTGCGTCGTCTCTGGCAGGCCCGTTATTCGTAAATTGCAACGTCTCGAGCGGGCTTCCAAGTCCTCTGTTTTGTCTTGCAATACACGTATGACCCTCCCGAGCTGTTTGTGGTCAGATTCCATAGTAGTTTGCGCCTCTTCTACCTCCGTGAGCCTCCGTTCTGACATATCTAACCGCTCCGCATGTTTATCCAGTCTTTCCCCCATTCTGTCCATCCGGTAGGAGAGGGCGTCAATTTTGGTGCCCAGGGAGGTGATGCCGCCTTGTAGGCCCTTTTCCATTGAACGCAGCATACTCCGTATGTCCGTCTCGTCCTCTAAGGGGGTCGGCGTCCTGCCAGATTCCTCCGTCGCCGTGTCATGAGACTTAGAACGTTTTTGTTCGAAAGTGAGTTTGGACTGCGTCCTGTCCGTCCTGCCCATTTTCTTCTCCAGGTGCGTCCGCGGTTTAGGTGCGATCTTCAGTGTTCCCTCTGTTATTGGTCCAGTAGTGGCCGAGCAGACGTTCACAGCTTCCAGCACTGCCCTGCACTGCACGCAGCTGTTAGTCACTCTTTCTTAGAGGAGTGCGCCTCCCTCCAGACTGCTTCCAATGCGCCAATCGTGGAACACCCAGCTGGACTCTTCGTGCACCACCACTGACTCACTGCCGCCTCACTCCCAATAGCAGTCTTGCCGCACAGTGCCGCCACCAGCCCCGGCGTCAACTTCCCTGCAGGGACTAGCCAGTTTTGTGCCTAGAACCTCCCGGTCAGGTCTCTTCGGTCGGCAGAGAGCCTCCAGTGAAACTCCAAAGCAGCTCGGAAGGCAATCACCAGTCCTTGCCTCTGTCCAGGCGAAGAGCCAGACTATTGTTCAATATGGGAATAGAGGAGAAGTGGCAGGCGACCTGGCCATGTCTTTTAATCTGGAACCTCCCCTTTCTGAAGCAGTCACAAGCTCTCCTATCTAGGAGGCTCCCCAGCACCGCCAAGCAGGCACAGTGAGTCAGAATCCTCAGGGGCCCCAACTGCACGCTCCCAGGATCAAGGTCACTCCATACCTCACTGTTGGCTTCGTGACCCACTGTACGCCGTCAGTCCTCAGGGACCGCTCTCCCTTGCACTCCGGAGAGTCTCTCAAAATGGCGGCCCTGCCCAGCCGCTTAGCGCCGCACTGACCCGCAGCCCGGGTCCTCTGCCGTCGCCACCACAATCTGTCCCTCTGGGATGTCCCCTGCTCTAACCTCCTCGTCTGCCGGGTCACCAGCAGGCCGCTCGAACCGCGGCCGACACAGTGTCCAATCTGCCCGGGAGCCTCGCTCCGATTTCCCCGCTGGGCAATCCAGTGCCGATGTGGTGCCTCCAGGCTCGCGCGACCGCGAAAGGCACTCCTCAACCTTCCCGACGGCTCCTCGGGTCTGCGCAAGCCACAATCGGGGCCGGACTCCTCTATCATGGGGGCCGGCCAATGCCCGCAGCCCCGCGTGGCACGCTCTACTACGTGACTCCGCCGTTCACCCACTTCAGCCCGGGGCTCAGCGGCCTTCGGTTCGCCCGTAGTCCACGGCCGCTTCTGTGGGTTCCCTGGGGTTAGGGAGGTCGGGGTTTGCACACTGAACTGCGGCTGTGCTCCGATGGGCAAATCCACCTAAATTAGGTATTTTGACGGCGGCAGGCTGTAGGATAACTTCAGGATATGTGTCCGGTGTTGCGGAGCTCGAGACTCAAGCGTCCATCTTGGTCTCGAGCTAGCTCCGCCCCCCGTGCTATGCCATATTCACAAGAAGCACCACTGTGGGACCTTCCTGGGTACCAACGTTTAGCTATGGATCTGAACATGAGAAGCTGCAAGCAGGAGGGGGGCAGCCGTACCATGGGTAACTTGCACAGTGAGGGTTGCATTCTTACATGGGACCAGGCACAGAACCTCTTTCAAGTGGGCAATGGGGGCAATTTATGCATTACCAGGCTATGTGCCTGATAGTCCGAAGAGACCTGGGTCTCCCAAGAGACCGAACCGCAAGTCTCAGCTACTCTGACATTGATTACACGATAAAATGCCAGACAAAAAGAAACGTTCATTGATTTCACCCTGCTGCTGGCTAGGCTCTGGCTGGCGATTCATTGGCTTAGCACCAGGACTCCGACAGTGGAGACACCAACACCATAGGGAGAAGGTGGTCTAGGATTACCCTGCCCTCTGAGTCCCACAATCGTGGAGCTCAGTCATGTTAGCTTGCCTCCTAGTCTCTGTGATATACTCGCAAAACTTAAATCAATAATTAAACAGAATAATTGCTCTGAAACACAATCAATTGTAGCAAAGACATTGTGTTGTGTAAATGTATGAAAATGTCACAAATAAAGCTCATAAAAAAAGTCTGTATTAAAAACTTAATCACCTAATCTAGTCCAGATTGTATGAATAAATTTAACTATGAAAAGAAACATAACAGTGGCAAAGAAACATGTTATTAAACAATATATCTGATAGAGACATCTAGCCGCAGATTTCCTTAACATTTGAATTCTCCCCAGGCGCCAGTCTGGCTCCAGACTTGCGCCTGGGTAGAATTCAAAAGTGAATGAATCTGTGGCTAGACTGTGTCTCTACCAGATATTACGTTACCGAAGGTAAGTAACTTTTACATTAAAACAATTGCAACATTTTGATGGTATGCAAGAAATCATAGATTTAAATGGTAAAATCATCTTTGCTAAGAAACCCCTCCCTTCTTGCTCCTAGCTAAACCTTCTTAGCACCAAAGTGTCCATTGTAGTTTCTTGTGTGGTCTCTAACCCACATACCTTCGCTAAGTAATAAAGGCCCACATGCATCAAATAAAGATTTAGCGATTCTAAAATAGCGAGAAATAAGGAATCGCTATTACTGAATCGTTAAACCGAATGCATCAAATAAATCGGTAAATATTTGCGATTCCTTAAAAATCGCTAAAATATTTACCGATTACTTATTTACCGAATCTGTATTTGCGAATTCACAATTTAGGAATCGGTAATTGCGAAAGCGTCAATTGTCTCATGGAGATGACATCACAAGCAGGAAGTGATTCTCAGATTCAACACACCTGTACACAGGGAGAGACTGAGGAGGAGGAAGACTGTTGGTGCTCAGCCTGGAAAATACTTTTACCTGCAGAAGTTGAGACAAACAAACACCATGGACACAGGAAAAAAACAGCAAAAAGGAGAAGGCAGGAAGAGGAAGATTAAATTCAGTGAGAGGGAACTTGAAATACTCACTGAGGAAGTTGTACAAAAGCATGACCAGCTGTTTGGGAAACTATCCCTGCATGTCGCAGAGTCAGTGAAGAGGAAGATCTGGCTTGGGATACAAGCCAGGGTCAATTCTGTGGGGGTAACACACCGTGACATCAACAACCTACAGAAGAGATGCTATGATCTTCGCAGCCGGGCAAAAGAGAGAGTGGCTCAAAGGCTGGACTCTGCAAGAAAAACAGGAGGGGGAACATCCACTCAGCCTGCAAACACCCCACTGGACGACTTGGTGGAATCCACTCTGCAGCCAGAGGCAGTTGTCGGCATCACGCAGATTGACACCTCAGGACATGCAGGGACCTCCCAAGGTAAGAGCACAACCAAACATATTTATATAGAAATGTAACCCAAACTGCCACAAATGCATACCCTGCGTAGTGTAGCAGACATGAGTCCAGTCCACCTCTTACTTGCAACCCCCTAATGCATTGTGGGAGTTGTATGCATACAAATGATATGGCAAAGCATGGATGGAGTAGCACAGCTCAACTGCAGCATGGTACAGCAAGGAAGTGACAACAGTAGACTTTCTACATCACAGAAGTCAATTTATTTGACCTTTGTAAGCGCAATGTCACAAACATGTGCAAAAAAATATATTTCATTTTCCTAAAAAATGATCTTGCACTGTTTTCCTCACAGATGCATCACAGGAGAGTGACGTGGCAGACGTCCACGATTCTGAGGGACATACAGAACAGCCAGATGAAGAATAAGAGATGCCAGCATCCTCGCCCCTACCTGTTCCCACTCATCGCAGGAGAAGAGTCCAACCACTGCCCGATTTGGATAGTGAGGAGGACAACCAAACAGGAGCGCACCCACAGGGCACTGCCCATACACCACCTCCCGCAACACCAGAGGGAACAATCCCGCAACGTCACAGTCCGTTCCGCAGGCGAAGGCCAAGTGCATTTCTGAGGTCTGCTGAGGACGCTGGTGAAGCTGCCTGCAGTGTGCTGGAGTCCAAGATGCTGAGGGTCCAGCGCCTGCAACAAAAGAACATGCGTATTATGCAGGAGCAACTGGGAACAATGGTCACACACATGGGTGGTATACGTGACTGCATGAAGGAGCAGACAACTGCACTTGTTGAGGGGCTCAGGGCAAACAGTGGGAAACTTGACCGTGTAGCAACAGCCATTGAACAGATGTGCAGGGTCATCCAGGCTGAGCATGTCTCTAATGCCAGGAGGCAAAACCATTCTATGGGGCGCATGCGCGGATACACTAGGGTCATCAACAGGCTGAGTACTACAACAGCTCAGCTTTACAGACGTGCAGTCGGCATGCAGGTTGAGATGACCCACTGCTGTGGGGATGTGGCCAGGGGCCTAATCCAGGTCACCACTGCTGTGGAAGGGCTACAGACAGCAGCAGCCAGTGGGAACCTCAAGCATGGAGGCAGGGACAGTGAGGAGGCCTCCAGCCTTAGCAGCCTACTGGAGCCTGTGGCACATAGCAGGAGGCGCAGTAGCAGGAGTCAGGCAGGCACAGAAGGCACCATGTCCGATGTAGCTGGGCCTACTACAAGGGCCACAGGAGGGCGTCACAGGAAGAGTTAGACATTTGGACATTTAAACAATCTGGTGAGGTAACCAGATATGTGTTACTTATTCACACTGTAGTTGCAGTCCCAAGGCAATGGAAAGCAATTGTCTGTACATGGTATGTGTGCATTAACACAACCACACAACTGTCACATTAAACCTTTAACCAAATACTGTGTTGTCATGTGCTTACTCACCTGTTCTGGCTCGCTGTCAGAGTCCACCAAGGGTATGCCTCTATTAGTGGCTATGTTGTGCAACATAGCACACATTGCCACAATCTTACAGCATTTCTCCGGACTATACTGTAATGCCCCACCGGTCTTGTGTAGGATGCGGAATCGTGATTTTAGTACCCCAAATGTCCTTTCTATCACATTGCGCGTCGCAATGTGCGCACAATTGTAACGTCGCTCCCTTTGTGTGGCAGGATTCAGGTATGGGGTGAGTATGTAAGACCTCACAGGGTATGCGCTATCACCTACAGGATGTGAGAGATAAACATACATTAGTCACTGCAATGTGTCACCATGGCGAACAGTTTTGAAATACAGTATTACATTGATTTACCCAGAAGATATCCTTCTCCAAAATCCCCGCAAGTAGACGTCTGTGTATACCACTGTGCCGGAAGATGTAGGCGTCATGTGCACTGCCAGGGTAACTTGCCACTATGTCAGTGATTAGTGTTTTGGAGTTGCATGTTACCTGTATGTTGAGTGAATGGTAACATTTCCGGTTGCGGTAGATATACTCATTCACTGCAGGGGGACATATGGGTACATGCGTCCCATCGATGCAACCAATCACATGTGGAAAATGTGCAACCTGATAAAAATCTAATTTGGTTTGCATCAATTCCTGTGGTGTCGTGGGGAACCTGATATGGTTGTGTATCCTCTGCAACATGGCATTTAGGAAACTGTTAAAAAAGCGCGATAGGGCACTTTGGGAGACCCCTCCAGCTGCAGCAATTACTCCCTGGAAGGTCCCTGAGGCTAGGAGATGCAGGGAACACAGGACCTGCACATGGGTGGGTATGGCATGTGTCCTGCTGGTCTGCCGCTGCAGTGTAGGGTCTAACTCAGCAATTAGATCTAAGATAGCTGAAGCATTCAGCCTATATTTATCATAGATCTCCTCCTCCGTCTGCCCTAGCAATGTGACGCGCACTCTGAAGATTCTCTCATGCATCCTCCTTCTCCTCTGTGCTGCTGCTCTCAGCCTCATCCTCCTCGCCACGACGTAGAGCGCTGCCATAGTGGGTCATTGTGATGCATTCTGGGACTGTTTAAGTTGTTTGCTGATGATTTCCACCTGTTTTTGCTTATGTGTAATTTTTACCACCTGATTTTATTTCTTCTAGTTTAAGGAATGCAAATAGCGAGTTTTGGCTAGTTCTGTATTTGTGAAAACTTGATGCATCCCATTTTGCGATTTCTTAATTGCGCTTCATAAAATACAGAATCGGTATTACCAATTCTGTATTTTATGAAGCGCTAAAATTGCGAAAACTACTATTTTGTGCGAATTTGCTTCATGCATCAGAACTGGCTATTTTGCGATCGGAAACGGCATTTTTTACCGATTCGCAATGTTTCCGCTCGCAAATTAGCTTGATGCATGTGGGCCAAAGTTGTTTCCAGTCGGCTACTGTTCCTTGAGAATGTCTCTCTTTGTCCCTATTGTGGTGGTTACCAGCTGAGAAATATGCCAAAAAGGCATGTCTCTGGAAGCCAGTGGCGTTCTTGGGAGATGTTTACAGTACATAGCTCGAAAGAAGCTTGCAAGGAAAGCTGAAGATGTTGCTCCCAAATATGTGTCTGTACTAGACTTAAATACACTCTTATTATTATTAGAAAAAGGCTTGACCTTGCGATGAATTATGTAAAATCCAATAATTAGTATTTTAATTCTGTTGCACATTCTCTAAAATCTGCTACATATTATAATTCATACTAATACATATATATGACCAATTGGTGCACTACCAATGTATAATAAAGCAAATGTTATATGGTATACACATGCAATTAATACTAAAGTAAGCATAGGATTATAAATAAAAAATCTGCACCCACGTAAATTAAAGGCATTGAGGGAGCTCAGAATCAAAAAAAAGCAAAGAATATGTCTTCACTAGTGCCTCTCTCACTTGAACCTCAATATTTCAAATTTCTTCATCACAGTTTTAGCCCCATTTTCACCTCTCATTCTTTCACCTCTTCCAATTTTTCTCTCCACTTCCCAGGTTCATCCTCGCCTCCCTTTCTACCTCTATCATTCTCTCATTCCTTCCACGTCTTCTCACCGCACCTCTAACATGTCAGTCTCCCCTTATCACCTTCACTTTCTCTACTCCTGTCATATTCATTATGATGAACATACACACAAGAATTTTATTAAACTATTTCAAACGTATCTCAACAGGCTATCTCCGGTATCCAAACATATTTAAAGTAGATGTAAATGTTTCCATATTCTTTGACAATGTTAATCAATTAGTATTTTTTAGACTAATTGTCAGATTTAGCAAAGAGCAGTTACATATACTCCACACAAAAGCTGCACTGACATAATTTCCTTCATGAAGGTAATTTTCACCAGAAGACATTACCACTCCTTAATGTGCAGGAGGAAGACTCCCTCTGTGTTTGGCCCATTGCTTTTGTAGGAAAAACAAAGTGTATGCTGAGCTGGGCCAAACAAACACGGTGCTTACACTGCATACTGTTCTGACTTCAGTGCAACTGCCACACCGGTGGTAGCACGAACAGCGGAGAGATCCACAGCAGGCAGGTGGGGATCCTGCAATATGGCTGGTAGTCTTCTGTCAGAAGAGCGGAGTCCAGAGACTGAACTGACATGGTAAGCTGGCAGGCAGCTCACTAGGTCTAAATAACCCAGTAAGTAAGTTTCACTCCTGTTAACAACCAACCCTACTCAGTCTTTCCTGGAAATAATAGCACCTCATTCAGAACTCTGCTCCTGTCAATATACAGATAAAGTTAAGGCTCTGCCCCCAATATTCTATATCAAAATGTACTGTGGTCCTGATGCATTCTGTCTAATCTCTCTTCCTGCTAATACCCATCTTCATTTATACTTTATTAAAAGATACAGAGGATAAAATTATTCATTACTACTTTTATTGCCCCGATGCGGCAGCGATACAATAAATGAACATTCTAGTGAAAACAAAACATCCTAGAACAAGTGTACTACTGTTGAACTTAAAACCATCTTCTTTTTCTTGCTTAATTGAGTACCAACAGACCCAGCTGATTGTTTGCTTGCTAGAGGTTAGTTATATTGTGGTTCAAAAGAGGAGTTTTAAGCTTTTGAAATGATTTAAAACGGTTGATATTCATATTAATGAGCAAATTATTGTGGTTGGGAAAACTGTATGAGATAGTGGGTTGTGGTGCAGAATATTGACCAGATAAACATCACGATGCAAAAATATCACTGAAAAAAGTATTGAGGTAAAAAATCGAGTAATGTACCAGAAAATGGACTCTAAAAATGTCATGGATGAAAATATAAATATTTCATAGATAAGTAAATATTTAAATGTATTTAACATTATTGTAACTTGAAACAGGTTACATTTTTAAAAAAGCGGAATACATTTTTAAGCCATATAACATTAAAACAGATTAACATTATTCATAGAAGTTTAAAAATGTAATTCATACAAATACATGTAACTTTAACAAACCTAACAATATTTGGCAATTGTAATATTAAATTATACATTCAAATGCATTTAATACGCTAAAATACAATTCTGAAATACAATATGTAATATTATTACTTCTTATTAAACATTAAAACATTGAAATGTTGAGAGTTCCATTGAAGACAATAGAGTATCTCTGGGCTTATAATGGCTGGTATAAACCCGGAGCTCCAACATTCCAATGTTTGCCTTCATGTTTCTCTCTTTTTAACTTAAAACATTCTACCCTTAGTGAGTGGAATGTTCTAATAGCCTTAAAGCCCTTCCGCCTCGTGCTGTGCCGGTTGTTAAATGCCGTCTTCCTTGTTATAGGCCCTGGCCTGCAGCTCTGGTCTATAACTTGGGTTCAGGGACTTTAACAACCAGTATAGCCCTCAGCAACGAGCTATAAGGCTATATTATAACACAATGCATGTGTATAATTATTAAAAAATAAAACGTATTATATATGTATTACATTTTTTACAAATATGTTTTACAAATTTTGTACTAAAACTAATATTTGCAAAATACTAAAACATAAAAGTATAACATAATTTAAAAAACAAATTAAGAAAATAGAAGATACATATTTTAAACCTTTAAATAAATTCCTGCTAAACTTTCTAACAAGACACCATGGCGAACCCATTTGTGAGCTTATGCAACAGAGAAGCAACATTTCTTTTTGAAGGGTATGCTTGTAAATAGTACTTCCATGATTTTCTTTTTTTCTTTGGAGGCACTAACAATCGTCTGTTCTAGTGAGGTGTGATCGTTTGTAATGACAGGTATCCATATGCCTGTATATTTCTCCATGCAGTACCAATATTAGCAACACTCAAGCAACCCTACAAATGCCTTTGATCTCTCCCAATCCCTTTTAGTTTGACATCTACCTGCTTACCTCTTCTGCATTTTTTCTCCCCCCTGCTGCATAATTGGTAAAGACCATTATCACACTATGCTACCTTTGGAGGTTTATTGAGTCGTACTAGCCCATAATGCATTAGTAATTTGGGGATTACTGCTAAGGATGCACAGTATATAAGATGATCCAGGTGCAGGATTCATTCATGTGTGTTTTAACCATAACACCATTATTTGTCTTGCCATCATATTCTTAGAAAAAGATACACAATTGATGGTATGAATGCAGAACAAATCAAAAAATTCACCCCCAATCAAGAGATCTGGGTTAAATCCATCATTCTTTTGCTCACCATGCCACCCCAGTTTAGACCTGGCCATATGCAAATCAGTCTTGACCCTGTGCCTCATGGGAACAGTCCAGCCCGAACTGCCAAGCCAGGTCCTCCCTGGACCGGAAACAAGCATCCTAGGACTGGTTTCGGGGTTTCACCCCTCATCAGCCAGGATAGCTTGAATCCATATTCTTAGAAGCACATTCCTTGAGATATGGCTGTTTTAGATGAATGCAGATTTTTTTGAAGCGCAGTCATAATTCCAGCTGGGGTCAACTTATCTAGGGAGTGTAAATAATTAATCTGAACTGCAGAAGAATGCTTTATTTTTTGATATGATGAAAATGGGGAGATATTACATTAATTTACAAATTTCCTTTCAAACCTTTCTGAACATTAGACCAGAATAATTTGTGACAAGCAATTATAATTGGGCTGCCAGTGCTTGGATTTGGTAATTTAGGTGCATCCAGAAATCCCATTTCAATGGAGAGTGTGCCCACCATAAACAAACCTATATTCACCACTTTTTGCCTTATTCTGCACATATATTTAGGAGTATCTGCTCCAAAATGCACCACTGAATTAAAATTTTTCACAAATCTCTTTGGAATACTTCATCCGTTCACACATTGACTGGAGAAGAAGAGGCTTGGGTTCATTTGCTGCACACTGTACTGCTATAAAGTTTACTATACAACTTTACTGGTATTTTAATGAAACCCTTGTGATTGGGGTGAGCTGAGGCCAATAGCCAGAAGCCTGTTCACATTGCACCCGGCGAAGTTGAAGTGTATGGGGCAAGTGACTCTTTGAGACTAAATGTGTTTGGGCTTTAAGTTGTTCTATAGTGGCAAAAAGTTGGTTACCAAAACTCACCATGAGCTGTGCATCACTTGTCTTTAAAGTAGCCTTCATGTAGTGTATTTTGAAGAAGGGTAAGGGGCTAGAGAAGCTTAAAATATGACTTGCGACTTCTGTGTCGTCAGTTTGTAACCCTGCTTCATGCTGCTCGCAACCCAGCTGGGTCGCTTATATGGACAAGTTGTAGAGCACGAGCAGGGCAGAGTTTTATGGTACCCTATCTATTTATTTCTCTGCTTTCTGTTCTCAGGTACTTCCAGCTGCTCAGCACCCAGAGGTGTTCGGGTTACATGAAAACGTGGACATTTCAAAGGACCTTCAGCAGACCAAAATTGTTTTTGAATCTTTGCTGCTAACACAAGGTGGAGCTAGAACAGGCAGCTCTTCCGCGGGCAGTGATACCACTTTGTCTGACATCGCAAAAGATATCCTCAGTAAGGTAAGCAGACAAACATATTTGGGCACGGTCAACGTAATTGAATATTACATTACATTTTGAGTGTCAAAAATATCAAGTTTTTCTACTTTTCTTAGAAAGGATCTTTGCAATAGACAACTCACTTCCTATGTTTCGGTGGTATTTTTGTTATTGGTGTATTCAGCAGAGAGCCCATAGTTCAGGTTCACTTGTCACGTCCGTTATAAATCATATTTCCTTTTGCCTAACAATTTCTGAAGAATCCACAAATAATAGTAATGATCATCAGGTTTTTTTCATAGCTCTTAGGTCAAAAGCTGTTTACATGAAACATCTTTGTAAGATTCTTAAAACAATTTGAAATTGGTGCTTATTGTATTGACTTTATTGGGTGTGTTGACCCTCCTAGAATTCAAACATTTCACCTGCAGATCAGACCAGGGGCTGTATTACAGACAGTGTTCGGGGGCTCAATTGGCATGTTCACCCATTTTCTGCACCTCTGGGGCACTTTTATATTACTGAATGAGTTGCAGACGCTTGTGGAGCTCCCTCTGTAACACAGACAGTGCCTGAGCACATATAGCACCAGCGCTACCCTAGAGGGGCATTCAGTGGTGGCTGCCTTGCATTGAGGGTGGTGGGGCACAAAAAAAACAATATTTAAAATTAACTTATCTTGCACCCCGACGTCATCCTCCCTCGGGTGTCTTCCCTCCTCACGGAAGCTCCCGATGCAGGAAACTGCACTACCCAATCCTGTGGCTGCTTTCACAGCATGAGAGCAGCAGCAGGATTTGATAGAGCAGTCTCTCCCAGCGCTCCTAACAGCACTGGAGGCCTGCATTTTCTCTAACCTAGCTGCCTAAAACAGCTAGGTTGGAGAACTTTAAAATGCGCATGTCTGGCAGGCCAAAGAGACATGCGCATTTTAAAGCACATAGCTCTCTGCTGCTGTCACTCGTCAGCACTGGCCCTGCCCCATCCTGACACTTAGTTCAGGGCGGGTTGCTGAAAAAGAAAACGGTAATAAATTAACTGTATTACCGTTTTATTTTTCAGCCCTGGTGCTTGTGGGGCGAGGCTCCTCCGTCAAATGGAGGAGCCACCCCTGGTGGCATTCCCTCATTTCAACAGGAACATAGCCCCTTGCAAATTAGGGAAACACTGTACCTCTGTGCCATATTATGGATGCGGGCGCAGAGGCAAAGAGGCCATCAGGAAGCTAACTGACTGTGCGCCACAAAAAGGAGGCAGATTCACTGCACCCCTGAGTGCAGCAGACTGCAGGAGTGAAACGGGGGTCCTATTAGGGGGGACACGGACAGACACCTCCCTGCAGGCAAGTGCAGTCACTCACTGCACACACCTTCAGATGGATCTCTGTCCCCACTTTGAAGTGCAGGCGGGTGCTGCCAGTAGAGTGAAAAATGGAGCAGCTGCTACAAGCAGCCACTCCATCTGTTACTAATGTGCTGCCCCCAGGGCAGCTGTGAGTTCATGTCTGCCCTGGGGGTAGTGCCTTTTTAGTAATAGGGTGTACTGTCCCTGTTTGTGCCCAAAGCACCAATTTGAAGGTGGGTTGATGCACAAGTAGTGTGCCCTGTTTGTAATATGGCCCCAGATCTCAGCAGCCAGTGACTTGCTGGCTGAACTACAATACCATCAGTAAGCATGTAGAATATGGAGGATCAGGTTCAAATGAAATTCAGTATTTCTGCAAAAGAGTAAACATAATCGGTTAAACCAACCAATGTCGATCAACAGTACGAAATAAAGGTAACATTGGAAGTTAGAGGGTCTGCTTCTACTTCTGATTTTAAAACAAAAGAACTTGTGACTAAAGGATCCAGTTTACTTGCATGTAGGGCTTGCTGTGTATAGAAAAAATAGTGTAGGGGGATCTAAGATTTTCCAACCAAATGAGGAGTTGCCAAATCCCAAGTCTGCTGCCCCCTCATAATGTTGCTTTCTTTCACCACTTTCCCCCTCCTGGCTCTTTATCTCCCTTCTGCATGTTGTGTCCATCCCTACTTTTTCTCTGACTTCTTATATTTCCCCTCCTCCTTAATTTTGTTTTGCCTTTCTGTCTCTTGCTCTGGGCCAAAATCTCATGATGAAAAATAAGCTTTGGTCTCAAAAATGAGTGCTGATTCCGCCATGTAGAAAAAAGGTTGCTATAAAAATAGAGAAAGTTCATGAAAACAAGACATGCACTAAAGTAATACTAGCTCAGGAACCAGGAATCAAAAAAGCACTGTAGAGAGTGCTAGTTCAAGGAACAAGGAATAGCATTAACTAAGAAACTGGGAACATAGGGTCAAACAGGAACACTACTACAAGGACCACTGCTGGACTGAAGAAAACTGAGGGTTAAAAGAGCTCACTATGATAACGTAGCACCTAGCAGACACAGGTGTGCTGAAATCTGCCACCCATCCTTGGGTCCCTCTGCATGGGTGGAGACGAAGCAGTGAGCACGGAATTCTAGGTACTGGAGTCTTTAGCAAGAAAAGCAAACTGGCTTTCACAAAACCCATCATGGATCAGGAATGAATAGGAATTTCAGAACATTGTCCTAGAGGCTGAAAATCTGTAAATGGATATATCAGGAGTTCCGGAAGCTTATTTGAACCCAGGAAAGTCCCACAGGTAGGCCCCCTAGTTGTGGGCATGAGAAAGCAGGGAACAAATCATGATACAGGCACGCTGCTATGCTGTTGCGGCCATACCGAGCTTGCAGAAGACCACCTACGTGGGAATTGCACTTGCCGTCTTCTGTCTGCAGGGGAGTGCTTATCTCAGATCTCAGCAGCCAGTGGCTTGCTGACTGAGCTTCATTGCCTTCAGTAAGCTTCTGGAATATATAGAGGACCAGGTTAGAATGGTATAGGATGGTAAGAGGGTCACAGTGGCATCTGTGTAGCACTGGCTGCCGGTCTCTTTCATCTCTAGCTTTCAGTTTGCTTACCCCATGAGTAGTACCATGTCTGTGGCGAACGAGATGGCGGTGGATGTTTGGCCGCCAGTCGGGAGCTCTAGTAGGCTGTGACTGCCTTGCTTGAAGACTAAGCCACGCCCCCTCACTGTGCTTTTCATTGTTAAACGTGGACCTTGTTTCTCAACCTCTTTAATGGAGTGATTTGTTTTTTTTTTACAGCTGCCAAAGGATTTTGACATAGAAGCTGCACTTGAAAAGTATCCTGTAAAATATGAAGAGAGTATGAACACAGTATTAGTACAGGAGATGGAGAGGTTTAACAAGTAGGTTTACATGTAATAATTATTTCATTATACACCCAATAATATGTATTGCAATCCACATATGTAAATATTCTTTGTCCTGACCTGCTTAGTTCAGTGGGTCTTTTTCAATGTTCCAGTTGCTTGCATAGTTTTAGACACCTTCTCATAGCTGAGAGTACAAAATCAATTTGAGAACCAAGATTGCTGGTTGGAATGGCTGGTGAAAGGATACTCTAAGAAGTATCTCACTGAGTCTGTTCTCCCCTGAGTTCATCACGGACAGCTTAAACTTATCGGAGCCTATTCTAAACTGCATTTTGTAGTATGTAAAATAGTACTACACAAGTACTACTCGTACTACAAAATGCAATTCACGAACCTAACAGGTGGAGACCTCCGCCTCTCCTGTCTCTTCTGTACTGAGATCTCTGCCATGGTAAGAGCTGGTATCTCTCGAAATTGAATGCTTCTGATCACATCCATGTCCACAACTGGAACAAGATTTGTAGACCACTGATTTGTCTCTACTGGTACTGGAGCAGGAGGGTCCTTGTGACGTTTTAATTACTGAATCATGTGTGTTCCCAACTCTCTGCACGTCGTAAGATTGGAGCTGCAAACCTTATGCCCCCTCATTGAACTAGCTGCTGTGGTTATATTCTTTTGCAAGATCATATTCTTGCACAATACCTGCATATCGTGTGCCCTAGACATGTGGAGCAGCTGTAAGATCTCAGTCAGAATACTTGTTTACCATTGATGTCACTTACAGATGTCTGATGCTTTGACCCGCAACATTTTGGACATGTAGCTGAACACTACAAGTGTGTGTGTGTATATATATATATATATATCACCTAGTGGCAGTCACCACTAGGTAGTTATAAGTTATAGGTAGGTCTGCTTTTCCATAGACAGATAATTTTTTGGTTTGCTATAAACTTTGGCCCCGTTTGACCAATCTTCACAAAAAGTTCCCACAGTTTTGGGCTGATCCATCTGGCGGGCCGAGAAAAAGGAGGGTCCTAAAATGCAAAATCCCCATGCATTTCCATAGACTTCCTTAAGACTGTTAAAGCAAAAACTGCTCAACAGAATTACTCTAATTTTGGCAGGAAGCTAGATCTTGGTCCGCAGATTGTACTTTGTGTGATTTGATGTAAATCCGTTCAGTAGTTTTGAGAAATTAAGGGCAAAACATAATTGTATATTTTGGCAGTTGGGTCCGCGAGATTCTCCCGAGTGTCCAGCGAGAGCGAGAATTAAAAAATGGAGCCCTCTGATTGGTCAAGAGGTCAGTTTTTCCCTTGAGCCTTCAAGCTTCAAACTGTAGGTGTTGTGGAAATGAAGTAAAAAAGCTATATAAGGGTGCAGGAGAAAGGCATGCTGTTCCCCTACATTTGGAGTGGAGGTCTCTAAGGCATAACTACTGTGAATATAAATATATTGTTTTTTGAAAATCATTACGATCTCGCTGGTCTCTCACGGGATGGTGAAAAGTTAAAAGGAGTATGTGAATTCAGAATACACTCTACTATTAAAAATGCATGTTGTGGCCCTTGTTATTGAGAAGAAGTGTGTAAGACATACGTACTGTAATGATTAGAAGGTTAATTCTTTCTTTTTTAAATGTTACGCTCTTGTAAGACTCTCACAGGATTGTGGAAAATAGGTAGTAGGTGATCTTAGAATACGCTCTGGTATTTACACCCATCGGCTTAAGAAGAGTTGTGAGTAGAGTTAAGTCTCTTTCCACACACTACAATGCACACCCACCATCCAAGAGAGGGCTCTCAGTGTAGAGGCCAGTCCCTCCACACACCCTACTACGCACACCCGTTATTCAGGAGAAGGGTGTAAGTGGAGAGGCCAGTCCCTCCCGCACCTTGCTACTTCACACCTGTCATCTGAGAGAGGGGTCTGAAAGGAGAGGTCAGTCCCTCCATGCACCCTACTATGCACACCCATAAATCAAGAGAGGAGTCTCAGCAGAGAGACTAGCTACTCCCTTCACACACCCTACTATGCACATCCTTCATCTGAGAGAGGGGTGTGAATGGAGAGGCCAGTGACTCTGTGCACCCTAGTATGCACACCCATTATCCAAAAGAGAGGTCACAGCAGAGAGGCTAGATACACACCCGTCACCTAAGAGAGGGGTCCGAAGGGAGAGGCCAGTCCTTCCCCGCACCCTACTATGCACAACTGTGAGCCAAGAGAGGGGTCTCGGTGTAGAGGCTAGTCCCTCCCCACACACTACTATGCACACAAATCGTCTGAGAGAGGGGTCTGAAAGGTCAGTGCCTCCCTAAACCCAACTATGCACACGCATTATCCAAGAGAGGGGTCTCAGCGGAGAGGCTAGTCCCTCGCCACGCACTACTATGCACATCCATCACCTGAGAGAAGGGTCTGATAGGAGAGGCCAGTCCCTACCCACACCCTACTACGCACATCTGTCATCCAAGAGAGAAGTCTCAGCGGAGAGAGGCCCACACCCTACTATGCATACTTGCATATTGTGGTATTACTCCATATTATACGCAGATATCATTTTTTAGAAAGATTTTGCAAAGTGTGCACCTTTTCCTGTTATGTTTCAAAACAAAACCATTCCCTTTCATAATGGATATATTCTTCAGTTATTCTACCATTCATACACTCAAAAAATAATTAATTTACTTTTTTTTTTAAACTAGAAATTCACTGAAATAAACAAGGTTTAAGTAATGTTATATTTAGGTGTGATAAAAAAGATCTGTATTCGTAAAAAAAAATAAAACCTCTACAAATTCACTGAAAGAAACAAAGGTTAAAGTAACGTTATAGTTAGGTGTGATAAAAAGATCTTTTTCTTTAAAAAAAACTTTAAAATCCATCGAATAAAACAAAGGTTAAAATATCATTATAGTTAGGTGAATTTGTCAGTGCAACATTAATGTTTGAACTAAAAAAAACACAGAAATTCACCAATTATAGTGAGCAGTGCTAACAGTAACGCCCCGCCATACACTGCTTATGACCTCACATCATGACATGTTCTATGACATCATTTATGACATGACTGATGACACCTCAAATGACATCTTTGTTGACATCACTGATGACATCATCCAGACTTCTTTTATGCACATTGCTCTGTAAACGGGTACACCATTAGAGCTTTAAAAGTAAATGCAAAATAGCTCAGAATAATATGAAGCATCTTTACTGCTATCATACATACACCCCCATAGGTAAAGCAAGCTTGTGTTATGTGCAACATTCACCCAATACCAAACACTTCATGGGTAGCTGAGTTCATGTTGACTATGATCCACAGATGAAAGTGTAACCCATCCTGCACACTGTGTTGAAAATGAAATGAAATTAAAATGTATTTTATAAAGTGCGCTTTTGCCCGGGGGCGTCTTGACTCTGCTAGCAACAGAAGGGGGAAAGAATCGTTAAGACTGAAATTTAAAATTGAAGTTCCTAAAAGATCGAGACATGCAACTATTGATTAAAAAGCCAAGGGGCTTAAAACCTAAAAAGTGATGCACCGGCGGTGCAAGGGGCTTGTAAATAAGCCCCAAGTTTTTAAAGCCTTCCTAAAAGGACAAAGGCCAGTGCACTTCTTTAACTGAAGCGGGAGAGAGTTCCACAGTTTAGCAGTTCAGACTACAAAACTTCTGCCACCCCAATGAGATCTTCTATTTCTGATGGATACATCTGCCTGTGGATTCCTCACCTTTTGAATATCCCCTGCGCCAGCATTCCGCGGAAACTTTTTCCTAGCTCTCCACGCCGACGAGGTCGTCACAATACCACGGCTCCGCTCGTGACTCCGTATAACGTCACCGGAGCCATAAGAGAGCCTCGTCGGCGTGATGACGTCAGTTCCCTTTTTTCCGCGCCATCGACGCGTAGCGGTTTCTTGGGACTCTCCATACTGTTAGTAGATACTTTGTGCTTATTTCAAGTATTCTCTGTAACGAGTTGGAAATGGCGACTTCTGATTTAAGCCTTGTCGAGAGTGTGGGGGTCGCATGTCGATCACTGACCCCCATGAAGATTGTCTATGGTGCTTATCGTCGGATTACGACGCCGAGGAATGTTCTTGCTGCCGCAAGATGAATCCTAAAGCCCTGAAGGAATGAGAAGCCAAACTCTTCATTGCCAAAGCTCGCAAAGAGAAAAGGGGGAGAATACGGTCAAAGTCCAAGTCGAGGTCGTCGACTTCGCACACCTCGAAGTCGAGAAAACATAAAAAGAAGAAGAGGCATGGCTCTCGACGTCGATCGTCGAAGGGGAAGACTTCGAGATCTCCTTCTCCAGTGCCTCGATGTCGTCGAAAGGACTTTGTCTCGCCATCTCCCCAGATGGCTCCGAGTCACTCACTTTCTCCTGCGAGGTCGCCGACGCCGAGGGGCACCCCGGAGTCGGAGGGTTTGCCGGCTCAGGAAGAGCATTCCCCTGTTCATGAAACTGAGCCTATGGATCCGCCGGTGAATCCGGTCGTCCCGGCGTCGGAGTCTCCAAGAATGGATCCTAATCCGGCTCCGTATCCTGAGATGCCGGCTCCAGGCACTGATCTGTCGCATTTCTTGAATGCAATGTATGGAATCTTCGCCAAAGCAGCCTTCCCCTCCGGAGCACCTGCTGGTCCCGTGGGTCCGCTGGCTTTTAGTTTGGGTGGTCTTCATCCGTATGCTCAGGCGCCCTTTATGCCTTTTATGCCGACGGCGCCGTCATGGCAGTTTCCGGCTCCAAGGTTCTCGACGCTGCTTGCAGAGTCGCCGGCGCCGTCTAGAGCCCCTTCATCTCGGATTCGTACGGCGCCTGTTCCTGTTTCGGAGCCTCTTTCGACGCCGGTACCGGAGCTCTCGGCGCCGTGTCCGGCACCGTCGACGCCGCAACCGAGGCAGCGCTCGAGGAGAGAGGCACAGAGATTGTTGGAAGAGGAGCAATATCGGTGTCGAGATGATGTGGAAGAGGGTGAATTAGAGGAGTCGTGTGATGACTTTGAAGGTCTTCAGGAGGCTAGTGGCCTAGATACCTCTCCTGAATGGGAGCTTACTTCTTCCAGGGTTTCTCCACTTCAGGAAGTTGCTCCATATCACATGGTCATCAGGAAGGCTGCGGAGCTTTTAGACTTACAGCTGCCTACAGCGGAGTATAGGCCGAATTTGCTCACTGAAGTTCTGCATTCTCCCTCTTCGTCTGTTGAGCCTTTATTGCCTTTCAATGAAGCTTTAACCGAGCCTATTTTGGAAGTGTGGCGGAAGCCTTTCTCTTCTCCTGCGGTTGCTAAAGATGTGGCAAGGAGGTATAGATCTGCTCCAGGGGATCCGTCATTTCTGTCTTCCCATCCAACTCCGGAGAGTCTGGTGGTGCAGGCTTCCTGCTCTAAGCAAGCTTCGAGTGCTTTTCCTCAGGCACCGGCTGACAGGGATTCCAAAAAATTGGAGCAATCTGCAAAGAAGGTGTTTTCATCTTCTAGTATGGCCTTGAAGTCTACCAATGCCACATGTTTGCTGGGCCGTTATATTCATGCC
The DNA here is from genome assembly GCA_963921515.1 of Calotriton arnoldi. NCBI lineage: Eukaryota > Metazoa > Chordata > Amphibia > Caudata > Salamandridae > Calotriton > Calotriton arnoldi. The sequence goes on from CAWUFW010007179.1 coordinate 1,027,520, forward strand.
TTGATGGATTCTGCAAAGCAGTTGGTGCCCAAGTTGCCTGATGAAGAGCAGGGTAACTTCATGGAGGTGTTGTCAGATGCTCAGGCTGCGGCTCGTCAGGTCGTTCAATCTGGACTTGATACGGCTGATTCTGTTGCCAGGGTCATGGGCTCATCGGTTGTCACCAGAAGGCAGGCTTGGTTGAAGTCGTCTGGATTTTCGCCTGATGTACAGGCAACCCTCCTTGATTTACCGTTTGATGGCTCGAAACTGTTTGGGGAGAAAGCTGATTCAGCTCTTCAGCGGTTCAAGGACAGTAAGGCTACAGCTAAATCCTTGGGACTTCGTGGTCAGTCTAGGGGGTTTGGTTACAGGAAGGAAAGCTTTGGAAGGTCGGCCTTTCGTTCCTTTCATCAGACCCAGCAGCAGCAGCAAAATCCGCTCTATAGATCCTATAGAGGGAGAAACAGAGGGCGTCAACGTGGTTCAGCCCGTCAGCTCTCCTCCTCCTCCTCTACCTCTCCTACCCCCCCTGGTAACGCAGGAAAGCAGCCCTAGATCCGTCATCCTGGATCATGTGGGTCCTGTAGGGGGTCGGTTGTCTCACTTTCTATGGGGTTGGAAATCGGTTTCCACAGACCTTTGGGTTTTAAACCTTGTAGAGAATGGGTACGCCCTTCCCTTTCGGGAGTTTCCTCCCCCTTACCCTCCTTGCCAAGGTTTTTGTTCGGAGGATCATTTGCTCCTTCTTCAGAAGGAGGTTCTTGCCTTGTTGCAGAAAGGTGCGATAGAGGTGGTTCCAGAGCAGGAAAGGGGACAGGGATGCTACTCCCGGTATTTCCTGATCCCCAAAAAAGAATGACAGGTTACGCCCGATCCTAGATCTCAGGGTTTTGAATTTTTACCTCAAACAGGAGAAATTCAAGATGCTGACCCTTGCTCAGGTTCTTTTGGCGCTGCAGCAAGAGGACTGGATGGTGTCGATCGATTTGCAGGATGCGTACTTTCACATCCCCATCCTGCAGTCGCACAGGAAGTATCTCCGTTTCACGGTAGGGTCGCAGCACTACCAGTTTGCGGTCCTCCCGTTTGGTCTTACTACTGCACCTCGAGTCTTCACAAAGGTGATGGCAGTGGTGGCAGCTCATCTCAGGAGGTTGGGGGTCCCAGTTTTCCCTTACCTGGACGACTGGCTGCTCAAAGCAAAGTCGCCGGAGATGGTGCTTCATCATCTGCAGATAATAGCTCAGCTGTTGTACAACTTGGGTTTTTCGATAAATGTGCCCAAATCTCACCTGGTGCCTTCTCAGCGCAACCTGTTCATAGGGGCAGTGCTGGATACGACTGTTTGTCGAGCTTTTCCGCCTCCTCAAAGGATTCTCGACCTTCAGGAGATGATCCCTTTGTTTTACAATGGAGCGGTTGTTCCGGTCCTGAAGGTCCTTCGCCTGCTCGGTCTGTTCGCCTCCTGCATTCTGTTGGTCAACCATGCACGCTGGCATATGAGGGCACTCCAGTGGTGCCTCCGCAGGCAGTGGTTTCAACACAACGGGGATCTCAGGGAGTCGATCAGGATCTCCAGGGATACTGCAGCGGAGTTGTCTTGGTGGAGTGTGGAGGGCAACCTGTCTCAAGGAAAGCCCTTTCAGCTTCCTCCACCGGTGGCCACAGTGATCACGGATGCCTCCACTCTAGGGTGGGGTGCTCATCTGGGGGATCTGGAGGTCAAAGGTCTTTGGTCTCCAGAGGAAAGGTTGCTTCACATCAACCTTCTGGAATTGCGGGCGATACGTTTGGCACTGAAAGCTTTCCTTCCTTCCCTTTGCGGTCAGTCGGTTCAGGTCCTGACGGACAACACTACCGCGATGTGGTATATCAACAAGCAGGGAGGAGTAGGGTCGTATTGCCTCTGCCGAGAGGCTCTGCGACTCTGGTCGTGGGCTCAGGGCCATCAGATTTGTGTGTTTGCAAATCATCTAGCCGGTGTGCTGAATGTTCGTGCGGACAGTCTCAGTCGGCATTACTCGGCCGATCACGAGTGGCGGCTTCATCCGGAGGTGGTCCATTGCATCTTCGGGATGTGGGGGTTTCCTCGGTTGGACCAGTTTGCCACTCACGAGAACGCGCACTGCCTGTCGTTCTGCAGTTTCCAGTATCCGATGCAGGGGGCTCTGGGGGACGCGTTTCAGTTGGACTGGAGTTCGCAACTCCTTTACGCGTTCCCTCTCATACCCTTGATTCCTCAGGTTCTGAGGAAGATTCGCCAAGACCAGGCCCAAGTCATATTGATCGCCCCGGATTGGCCAAGAAGGGTGTGGTACACAGATCTACTTCACCTCTCATCGCACCCTCCGCTCCGTCTCCCTCTCAGGGCAGACCTCCTCTCGCAGTCGCAGGAGCAGGTTCTACACCCCCACCTCCAGAGCCTGCACCTTCATGCCTGGAGATTGAACGGGGCAACCTGAATTCTTTTTCTCTCCCGCCGGACGTGGTGGATGTTATTTTATCGTCCAGGCGACACTCCACTAAGTCCATTTACTCTTCCAGGTGGGCTAGGTTTGTCAAATGGTGTGGAGAGAAGTCTATTGATCCTTTAAAGTCCAAATTGTCTGATATTCTTCAGTTTTCGTTGTTCTTGGCCCAGCAGGGTTGTGCAGTGGCCACTGTTAAAGGCTATCTATCCGCTTTATCGGCTTTTCTTTGCTTGCCAGATCAGCCGTCCTTGTTTAAATCTCCTATTGTTTTGAGATTTATTAAGGGCCTTACCAATAGATTTCCGCCTACTCCCTTTGTTAAGCCGCAATGGGATTTAAATCTTGTTTTGACTTTTTTGATGGGTTCCCCGTTTGAACCCTTACATAGTTGTCGTTTGAGACTTCTGTCTTTTAAAACGGTCTTTCTTGTGGCCATCACCTCAGCAAGGAGGGTGAGCGAGCTTCAGGCTCTCAGTTCAAAACCCCCGTTTTTGACCATACATGCTGAAAGGATGGTCCTTAGGACCAGGGCTGCTTTTCTGCCTAAGGTGGTTACTCCCTTCCACCTAGGTCAGTCCATTACTCTTCCTGTTTTCTATCCTCCCCCTCACCCTTCCAAGGAGGAGGAGAGACTTCACCGTCTGGATCCTAAGAGAGCGGTGAGCTTTTATTTGGACAGGACAAAAGACTTTCGTTTGAATGATCAGCTCTTTGTGGGCTACGTTGAAAATATGACGGGCAAGGCTGCGCACAAGCGCACTATTTCCAGATGGATCGTATTATGCATTAAGATCTGCTACGCATTGGCTGGTAAGGAACCACCTGATGGTATTAGGGCTCATTCTACCAGGGCCAAATCTTCCACTTCTGCTTTAGCAAGAGGTGTGCCTGTGTTAGACATTTGTAAGGCTGCGACTTGGGCCTCTCTCCATACTTTCGCAAAGCATTATTGCTTAGATTCTCAGATGAGGAGAGAGGGCCATTTTGCGCGCTCTGTCCTGCAGGATTTTTTAGTTTAGAAGGGTGGACACCCTCCTCCGGGAGTGGGACTGCTGTGGGATTCTATTCAGAAGGTGAGGAATCCACAGGCAGATGTATCCATCAGAAGAACAAGTTACTTACCTTCGGTAACACTTTTTCTGGTGGATACAGTATCTGCCTGTGGATTCCTCACTGACCCACCCGCCTCCCCATTGTCCACCCTTGTATACTTTATAGAAGGCATTGTTTAACAAGGTTGTTTTGCTTTATCATTTCTATTTGCCTTTGTGTGGTTATAGGAAATGCTTTTATTCTTTGGCTTTCATTTAATTTTACACTATGTGTATTGATGTAAATATTGTGTACTGTGTATACTCTGTATCTATTGTCGGTCCACCCGTTTCGCCTCGGAGGCACGGAAAAAATGGGTGGAACTGACGTCATCACGCCGACGAGGCTCTCTTATGGCTCCGGTGACGTCATACGGAGTCACGAGCGGAGCTGTGGTATTGTGACGACCTCGTCGGCGTGGAGAGCTAAGAAAAAGTTTCAGCGGAATGCTGGCGCAGGGGATATTCAAAAGGTGAGGTATCCACAGGCAGATACTGTATCCACCAGAAAAAGCGTTACCGAAGGTAAGTAACTTGTTCATTTAGGGGAGACCACATTGTTTCAAGTAGTCAGGACCTGAACCATGGAGAGCTTTAAAGGCAATGCACAAAGCCTTGACGTCTATGCGCTTTATAACTGGTATCCAGTGTAACTAGATTAAGGCCTGTGATGCAGGCTGATGCGTCGGGATTCCCGAATTGTATGAAATGTTCTGTAAAGATTAGTGAGTATGAATAATAGCCCATTCAGTGTGTGATTTATTCCACAACTCACTTTTGAATTTTATTTGAAATTGATTTTTTGAGGCTGACAATTGAGACATATACCAATAGCCTATTAAAGAAGTGAATGTAACTGTCATCATAGTCAAAAAGTATAAAGAGCCAACAAGAACAAGATGGCTGCTGTGTTATGGGACCACGGACATGATTTTTAGCAGTCCCTTGTTGATGTTCTGTCATATATATTTTGACAAATATTTGTGTATATATTACATTATTAGCATGAATACTCTTGCATATGTTGCTCAATATAGGCCTGATCAATGAAACATATGTTGAATTTGTAAGGGAAAATTCTTGAATGGTTACCATCCGCAATAAGTACTTAAATGTGGTGCAATGGATGACACTTTTAAGATGGTGGCCATGGAATGTTGTTGGATATATTGATTCAAATAGTCCTATGTTGATGTTCATACATGATCCTCCAATGAAATTATGTGTAAGTTATAAAAATCATGTTTACTTCGCTGTGATTTGAACATTGAGAAAGGTGAGTAGCCGAAACGCCTTTGTCTGTTTTAAGAAATAAAAGCTGATGAACTTCTAACCCTGTGAGTGCCCGTTATATTCTTTTGAAGTTGTGGTGTCGGGGGTTGCTTTTATTAATTTCAGGTTGGCTTGGATGGTATTTTGCCAGTCCAAAGCTGTAATACTGTGCCAGGAGTGGTAAATGGCTTTTGTCATTTAACAGCTCGGCATGGATAGCACTGTGCTATGCCTATGCTTAAAGACTTTGCAGTAGAACTGGCAAAATACTTTGTCCCTTTCTATCTCGGCGTGGATAGCACTGTGCTAATCCTATGCTTAAAAACTTTGATAGAAAAGCAGACATTTGAGGTGAGCAAACTAGAGTGTTGCTGGTGTTGAGGGTGCTCTATACAGAAGCTGCCTTCCACCTAAATTGGGAACTACCCAGAGTTCTCTTCTTCTTTTTTGCATAATTTATGCGTCACTCTATGCCTGCAAGGGTATTCTTTTGACTTATACTGGGTGCTCCCTTGTGTCTGGACAAAGCTGAACCTCTCTGAAGAGCTGTAATGACAGCGAAACACGTGTCAGGGGTTGCTTTTATTCATTTCAGGTTGGCTTGGATGGTATTTTGCCAGTCCAAAGCTGTAATACTGTGCCTGGAGTGGTAAATGGCTTTTGTCATTTAACAGCTCGGCATGGATAGCACTGTGCTATTCCTATGCTTAAAGACTTTGCTGTAGAAATGGCAACAGACTTTGTCCCTTTCTATCTATCTAGCACTGTGCTAATCCTATGCTTAAAAACTTTGATAGAAAAGCAGACATTTGAGGTGAGCAAATCTAGAGTGTCGCTGGTGTTGAGGGGGCTCTATACAGAAGCTGCCTTCCACCTAAATTGGGAACTACCCAGAGTTCTCTTCTTCTTTTTTGTTTATATATATATTCACTGAAAAAACCAAAGGTTACAGGGATGTATAGTTAAGGTCAGATTTCACTCGTACAAAACCAGTGAAATTCGGCAGTTATAGTTACCTGAGCTAACTATAAATTACGCCCCTGCAATGCACTGCTTATGACCTCACAAATTACATCACTCATGACATGGTCACTGACATCACTGATGACATCTCAAAAGAGTGGTAGAGAAAGGGGGCTGGGCCTCCAACCAGGTCTTAGGAATCCTGCTGTGTAGGACTTACAGGAGGTGCCAGGAGGGCTTCTCAGCCCCCAAGGTCCCTCAGGAGTAAAGTGGATCTCATCCCAATCAGTAGTGCACCACGAGCCTCGAGCTTTTTAGTGGAAAAAGGGGGCATGTCCTCCGAACACCTTTTACCAATCCCGCTGTGTGGAGGTAACAGGAGGGGTAACAGGAGGGGTAGTTGCCCCCAAGGACGTCCTTGGGACCCAACTATCCCTCCTGTTACATGCAGTAAGTCCCCGGGCCAGGCGGGGCCCGCAAGGCTGCCCCATACTATTGAAATTAGCCCCGGGGAGTTGGCGGTCCCCAGGGCTGCGGGCGGGTCCAGTGGGCTCGACCGCATTAATAATAATAATAGCCCCGGGGAGGTGGAGGTCCCCGGGGCTTTAATAAGCCCTAGGAGGGCGTCCCTGTGCGCCCCCTCCTATATAGATTATATGTTCCCGGGACCTGGCCCACCCAGGGGTTATTTTAAAGCAAGGGCGGAAGCCCGCACTTGCTTTAAAAAAAAAATTGCTGCAGATACGCTGCAATTCAAAAAAAGAATGCTTTTAAGCAGTGGCGGGATCCCGGGGGGAGCCCAAGACCATGGTTTTGGTGGTCAAGGTATTCCTACCCTGCCCCCTTTTCTTTATTTTCACTTTTTGTTTGGGGACTCGGTGAAGCCGAGTCCCAACATGGCTGCTAACACTTCCTGGTTGAAGAGTTGGCAGCCAATCAGGGCAGTGCATTTCCCTGCACAAGCTCGTCTTTGTTCGCAAAGACTTCACGACCAGAGATATCACTATAATTTTTAAACTTACATTTCTCAACAAATACTGAACTGATTTACACCAAATAAGAAAAGGCACTTCCTTGAACCAATATCTACCTCCCTACCAAATTTGGTGTAAGTCCATTCAGCGGTTCGGGCTGTAACTGTGGCTAAACGTTCCTATGAGAAATTAACATTACAAATGTACTCTTATTTCGTGCCCCAATTTCTCGGTCCCCACTGCACGTATCACCCCCAAACTTTCCATGACACACAGAACCTACCTTGACTCTTTTTTTGTGAACATTTCATGAGGATTGGTCAAACGGCGCCAAAGTTATAGCCAAGTCAAAAGATGCTTTGCCTATGGAAACTAGGTCCCAACTTTAACTACCTACTATATATATATATATATATATATATAGTCTGCTTTAAGACTGCTACAATGTCGTGAACAAGGCTAGTTTAGCCGAAACGCGTAGACGTTTGTCTGTCTACACGCTACTTATATTTTCTATAACAATAAATTCCTTTCCACGGGAGTGCCGTCTCTGGGAGTAATCCTTTCGAGCTGTGTGTGTGTGTGTATGTATATATATATATATATATATATATATATATATATATATATATATATATATATATATATATATATATATATATATATATATATATATATATATATATTATATATTTTATGTTATGTTATGTTAATATAACTTATAAAGCGCACGATTACCCGGGGGTGTCTTGGCGCTGAACCTGACCGTAAGCCCTGAAGGAAGGAGGGGGAATCAATTTAATTTACAAATAACCAGGTTTTCAATTCTTTTCTAAAGGAGGCTAGGGAATTGGCAGCTCTTATATTCACCGGGAGTGTATTCCACAGTTTAGCTGTGCCATGGCCTATGCTTCGACCTCCCCATCTCGAGGTTCGAATCCTTGGTACCGACATCAATCTGGCATTAGTAGACCTTAGATGTCTGCAAGGGTGGTACCAGGAGAAAAGGCTTTTCAGAGATGCAGGTCCTAAATTGTTCAGTGCTTTTTAGGCCAGGCACAGTGCTTTGAACATAATACGTTTGGCCACTGGCAACCAATGAAGTTTCCTAATGTCTTCCGCAACTGATTGATATTTTGGTAAGTTCAATATAACCCTGGCAGCTGCATTTTGCAGCATCTGAAGTTTTTTCAGATGTTGTTTCTGTAATTTGAGATAAAGGCCGTTACAATAGTCTAGTTTTGATAGTACTAATGTATTTACAACCGTCCTCCTGAAATCTGTGGGAATATAGGGCAAGATCTTCTTCAGTTTCCTTATCAAGTAAGATGTAGCCGAAACTGTGGCATTGGTTTGCTGGGAGAAGGAGAGTTTATTGTCAATCAGAACCCCGAGGTTCTTTGCCTTTTTTACCGGTTTCGGAAGCTCTCCCATTTCGGCCGGCCACCATAGTCCATCCCATCTTGGATGAAGGTTGCCAAAGATCACTACTTCGGTTTTATCCGAATTCAATTTGAGGCAGTGCCTTCCCATCCAACTACTGATTTCCCTCATGCAGTTCTGAAACTGCATAGCAGGGGAAGCTTGATTTTTATGAGCCGCGATCACAATCTGAGTGTCGTCGGCATAAGATGTTAAGTTGAAACCGAAGAAGGGGGGCGCTAGAGGGCGCACGGCAAGATGGCCGCACGCTAGTGTAGCTCTGCCCGGCTGAGCTAACATCCGATCATTATCCGCCACCATATCGCGCCATCTGCGTCCCTCTTGCACGGGGACTGCGCGCTGACACCCTCCTGCCTCTGTGGGGAGACTCTGGCGCTGTGTGGCGGATCCCGGCTGAAGTGTCTGATGCGCGAGACCAAGATGGCGTCCGCTGAGCGGCTCTGAGTGAGCACCGGCGGGACTGGCTGGGGGCAAGTGCCGGTCTCTGACGATCGCAGGTGGAGTGGGGATATCGCCGCTGGAGCGGAGCACCCAGTGCAGCGCTGACCGAGGGAGAAGAGGCCGCTTGAGCGCTGTGGGCCGGACTTGTGCTCCGCGGCGCGAGGGGCGGCGGCGGCGATCAGCGTTGGATTTCCTATTCCTGACTGCCTGGAGGGCGCTCGTCGCTGATCGCGACCTCCGGGTGCCGACTGCGGTGAGTGGGGCTTGGCCTGACTGGGCTCGCAACTACGGAGGTGGGTGTGGGCCCGGGAGAGGAGGCCAGGCTCTGCGAGCTGTGGGGAGTGCTTGGGGGGGGAGAAGGGGACGGGCGCGAGTAGCGCGAGGAGCGCTGGAGCCCTGTGTGTGACGGCCTGATTGACCTTGAGGGTGTCGCCTGCTGGGGCCACGTACTCCCCATTATCCTGCAGTCTGGGAGCATCGGAGGTGATTGGGCCTGGGACGCCGCTCTGGATATAGTGGCGCAGAGAGAAACGGCGATGGTACATATCGAGTGATGTAGGGCCTGGTGGATGTCACTCTGCGGCAGCGGTGCTCTGAGCCGTTACACACAGGCATTTTGCACTGATTAGACTATAGCTGCGTCTGTAGCCGGGGACCCGCCTGTCTGCTCTGGAACACTAGCGGGCATACCGGTGTGGGTCCCTTGCCGAAGATACTGCTCCTGGGGTGGCCCCCCGCCGTTTGTGACTGTCTGGCTCTCCTCGGCAGTAATCATACACTGGGAGGGTACGCGGCAGATTCCTTCAATACAGTGATAGCCCCTTCTGCTTGATTGCCGTGGAGTGGTGTATCGCTGTACCTGGCTGATCAGACTGTTCTGGCCCCTGGGGTCTGTGTGGCCTAGTGAGTCCTATTCCTCCTTCAGTTCTTGTTGACCGCGGGACTGGGTGCGGCACTACTGAGGGCCTGCGTGGACACTACTGCATTTACCAGGGAGTACCTATCTACGTCAGCCTTCAGGGTCGGCTTTGGGCGTCTATTTGTAGCTCGCATAGGCACCTGCTCTTCCTCCTCATATCATTTGGGCGGCTTGTGCTGTAGTGCTTGAAATATGGGGAGAACAGACAAATCGCAGCCGCGTCTCACCTTTGAGGTGCGAAAATCCTCGAAGATGACACAAAAAGCAGCTTCGGACTCTGAAGCGGATGCCCTTAGTGATGCACCTCCCACGCTCGAGACCACATTGCTGGCCATGCAGCGCAGCCTGCAATCTATTGAGGGCACCATGGCAGCAGTAAATCATCGCCTGGACCATATGTCAGCTCAACTAGAGAAACAGAACACACGCATGGGTGAGGTGGAGCAGAGAGTGTCTACAACTGAGGACGGTCTGAGTGAGGTTGCTGGCAAAACACTGAACATGGAAAAGGTACTGGCCCTCATACAGGCCAAGAATGAGGACTTGGAGGCGCGGTCTCGGCGCAATAATATATGCCTCACGGGGCTGCCGGAATCCACCAACGTTGGTAAAATGGAGACCTTTATAGAGACTCTCATAAAAGATATTTTTGGCGGCACAGAGCAGCTGTCCACCATGTTCATTGTTGAGCGTGCACATCGCTCCCTTGCGGCGCGCCCGGCCCCAGGGGCTCCCCCCCGCCCAGTCATAGCCAGGGTGAACTACAGGGATCGTGACGCTATACTTAGAATGGCCAGAGATAAAGGTTCCATTGTCCACCAAGGTAACGCTCTGGCCTTCTTTCCTGACTTTACGGTTGCTGTGCAGGCGGCTCGCAGGGAATTCGGTGCGGTGAAGAATTTTCTGCATTCGGAGGGAGTACAGTATGCAATGCTCTACCCTGCTAGGCTGCGGATTGGCCCGGAGGGGGACTCCAAAATCTTTTCTAATCCTAAGGCGGCCCTAGAACACGCAAAGCATCTGAAGCGGAACCGGCGGGAGTCCAGTGCAGCACGCAGCGATGAAGAACAGTAGTAGGAATCCATCGGCCTCGGCTGGGACTATAGTGTATATGTGTCCTCTCTCACTATGGTACACGATGTAATATGGGTGCCTCCCTCAGAGAGTATACTATAGGATGGTTGGCACGCTGGTGGCACCTTCTATTGGCACTGTGGCACAGTCCCTAGCTCTGCTCAGCCGCCTCCTGCAAGACGGGAGGTTAGCAGCGCTCTGGCACCCCCTCTCTAATGGGTGTACCCCACACATATGTTCTTCTTTGTTTCTTTTGTTCGGGGCACGTTGTATTACATTGGGATGGCTTTAGCACGTTGGGGAAGCTGAAGTGGGTGGGGGGTGGGGGAGTTGGGGGTTTGGGTACGGCATTGGCACAAGCTATTTTTACGACACGAGCTACTGTGATGTATCACAAACAAGTAGAAGCTGGAATGCAGAATACACTAGTTGTTTTAGCTGTCAGGAAGTGCATTGCGCCACAGGTGGTATGGGTGGCAGGGTGAAGTGCTTGACCTGGAATGTGCGGGGTCTGAATACCCCCAAAAAGATACGGGCAGTAATGGCATACTTAGATAGGATGGACGTGCAGGTAGCGTTCCTTCAGGAAACACATCTTACTCAATCATCTGAATGCAGGGTTGGGGCTAGGTGGGCTGGGGTGCGTATTGCATCTTCTTACTCTACCTACTCACGGGGTGTAATGATTCTGGTTAAGAAAGGAGTCCCATTTACGGTGATGCGGTCTGAAACGGATGAGCAGGGACGGGTGGCGATACTCTATGGCCAAATGGGCAACTTGAGTGTATTATTGGTGAATGTATACGGTCCGAATGTGGACGATCCCTCCTTTTTCTCGGATGTATGGCGCCGGATATCTGGGTTTCCTGCAGCCGAGATTATTTGGGGGGGGTGACTTTAATGTGTGCCTAGATGGAGAGCTTGATCGGTTGGGCAGTAGTGCTACCAGGCCTAAGTTAGCATCGGAGACATTGCTGGGGGTCATGGAAGCGGGTAGTCTGCACGATGTGTGGCACATTCAGCATCCAGGGAAACGGAAAAGCACCTTCGTGTCCTCTGTCCACGGGACATGGTCCCGCCTGGATTACTGGATTGTATCTGCCACTGTGTGTACTTGGACGCGGACGGTTGGTCACATGGCGAGAACACTATCTGACCATTCCCCTGTTCTACTTGAAATACAGGTACCAACCTGTGAGCGACCACCCTTCACGTGGCGACTGCAGCCTACTTCCCTAACTGATCCTGTGTTCAAACAAACTATTGGGGAGGCGATCCGGACTTTCTTTAGGGAAAACAGTGGCTCTGTGGAGAGTGCGGGAGTTCTCTGGGAAGCATTTAAAGTAACGATTAGGGGCACATGTATAGGAGCGCATGCTGGTGTGTTGCGGGATATTAGACGTAGAATAAGTAGGGTTGCTGCAGAAATATCTCAGTTGGAGCGTGAGTATGATCAGTCTCCCTCCTTCAGCACGCTGGCAGCGATACAAGATCTTGTTACGGAGCACAATAGCACTGTGGCTCAGGAGTTACTGCACAGATCGAGACGTTGCACAGCCCGTTATTATGGGGAGGGGGGTCGCCCGGGCAGATCTCTGGCCCAGAAACTTTCGGCGCCGCGGAGTCAGGCCTCTATTACTGAGATGCTGGATGAGGACGATGTAGCTCATTACACAACACCCAAAATTTGCGATGTTATTGTAAAATACTATACAACTCTGTACGAGAGGGGAAAGACTGTGCCGCCAACGGAGCTGAGCAACTATCTTGATGATGTCGCACTGGGTTGGTTGTCCCAAGGGCATAGGGAATACATCACCCAGCCCTTTGATGTTGAAGATGTAAAATTAGCCATAATGTCTCTTCCCACGTGTAAGGCCGCTGGGCTTGACGGACTCCCCAGTGAGTTTTATAAAGCTTACGTAGACGAGTTGGCCCCATGGTTGTTGGAGATGTATGCAGAGGCTTACGACAATGGACATCTCCCTCCCACTCTAAAAGAGGCACTGCTGGTGACCCTTTTGAAGCCCGATAAATCTGCTAATCGCTGCGAATCCTATCATCCGCTTTCTATAATCAATATAGACGCCAAGATACTGGCAAAAATGATAGCTACTAGGATGCAGCCACTGATTCCTCTTCTGGTGCTGCCGGATCAGTCCGGTTTCGTGCCGGCCAGGTCCACTGCCCACAATCTGCGTACGCTTTTTCCCGCACTGCATTACTTTGATCCCGGCTTCCAGGCAGTTGCTGTGTTACTGGACGCAGCAAAGGCATTCGATTCTCTCAAGTGGGACTATATGCTTACGGTTCTCACTAGGATGGGATTTCCCCCGTTCTTCCTACAGTGGATACGGGTGCTGTATACGGAGCCACTGGCACGAGTGCGAGTAAATGGGTGGATCTCCTCCTCCTTCCCAATAGAGCGGGGCACGCGTCAGGGCTGCCCCCTGTCACCAATGCTTTTCGCGCTCGAGCTGTTGGCTTGTAAGCTCCGGCAGTGTCATTCAGCGGCTGCCCTGCGCTTTCGTCAAAGGCCATTGGGGGTTTCCCTTTACGCAGATGATATGATGTTATATGTTAGGGAACCTGCCACCTATCTCCCGGCACTGCTTCGGGAATACGTTAAATTTGAGAGGTATTCGGGTCTGGGAATAAATTGGAAGAAATCTGTTGTGTTTCCGCTCACTGCTGGAACCCTAGAAGTGGAAACTGAGTTCCCGCTGGCGTGGACTCAGGACCCGGTGAAGTACCTAGGGATATGGTTGCACAGGGATCCGGATCGGGTGATCACTGAGAACTATGGCCGGGCGCTAACGCGGATTACTGAGCAGACGGAGCGGTGGACACGTTTACCTCTCTCGTTGGCGGATCGCATCGCAGTTATTAAAATGACTATTTTACCCAAACTGCTTTATCTTTTTGTTAATATCCCTATCAGATTAAATATTGCCTTGTTTAGTGCCCTCCAATCTGCGCTACTTACGTTTGTATGGGGGGGTAAGAAACCCAGATGTAGTTGGGATGTTTTGGTGCAGCCCTTTGACCATGGCGGCTTTGAGGCTCCGGATCTACGGCTTTACTATCTTTGCGCACAAGCGCAGTTTGCGCATTACTGGCACTTTCCACAGCGGTTCCAACCCCATACTGCAATAGAGGCGGACGCGGTACTCCCTCTACCTCTCCCGGCTGCCACTCTGTCTGGGGGCACTGGTGGCCCTAGAACTGAAATAAACCCCGCTCTTTGTACAGCATGGGTTTGGAGGGCTCTAGCCAAGAGAGCTCGACTTCCCTATCTATATGCCCCGTCGCTACCTATCGCAGCGCATCCGGACATTTCGGCTTCACGGGAGAAGCTCGCGTTGCGGGAGCTGGCTGCTGTGGGTATTACTACTATGGGAGATTTATATACAAAGGGGCAGTTTCGTACTCTGACAAGTGTACAATGCGATCGACGTAGCAGCTTCATGCTAGGGTTCATATTCGTCCGGGTGCAGCAAGCTGTTAGGGATATATACCCGGCCTTTCCGGCTGAGCCCAGGACAATGCGAGCGCTGCAGGTGGTGCTAGCTATAGCCGAAACGAAGGGCCTGATTACTAGACTATATAAGGCCTCTCAGAGGGAGAATGAACCCGGGGACCACCCCTCATTCGCTAAATGGAATACGGTACTGGGTACTGCACTCACGATCGAGCAGTGGCAAGCCTGCTGTGCTTTAACTGGGCGTCTCACATCAAATTGTAATCTCCGTATGATTCACTTTAAGTTTTTGCACCAATTGTACTATACCCCTTTGCAACTATGTAAGTTTGGATTGCGTGAGAGTGCTGCGTGTGTCCGGTGCGGGCAAGCTGATGCTGACTTTCTCCATTTGGCATGGGCATGTGCTGGCGTGCCTGCGTTTTGGACTAAGGTGGTAAAGGTGTTAACGGCTGTTGTTATGGAGCCTGTGCATTGCATTCCGGAGGTGTGCCTCCTAGGCAGTGTTAGAGGCCTCAAGCCCTGAAATCGGCGCTTAGTCGCAGTCTCAACTTTGCTGGCAAAAAGAGCTGTGGTGTTGAACTGGGGTGCAAAAACTGTTCCCACTGTTAAGAAATGGATGCACGATCTACTCTACTGTAGGGATCAGTTGGAAGCTTATGCTGAAGAAATACCTGAGGCTTCCCGACCTAAAGATTTTTGGGCCCCATTAACTGGTTATCTGCTACACCACCCTGATCAGTGATGCCATGTACCCTTGTGGATTGTTCTATGCTGCGCGCTTAACGGGATCAGAACTGTTATCGCAACTGTCTCACTTCACATTGCTTACTGTGTACCACCATGCTCTCTTTTTGCTGCATATGTCCTTTGTATTGATGGATGCTATTTCATTGCCATGCCGACTGGGGGTGGGGGGGGGCTGGGGGGGCGTTGGGGATGGATACATTGCTTGATGCATTATTGTGTAGTGTATTTTGTTTATTCAAAATTTAATAAACAAA